>JAEQBH010000472.1:0-403264 GCA_016808115.1 Tetrastigma voinierianum | reverse complement strand
TTTAATAGGTTTTGAGCGCTTGTATACTTCAATTGTTGTTCAACTCCAATTTATATAAGGTCCCATTATTCTAATGATCGCATTTCAGGCAAATTTTTGCAACTTTTATAGCTAATCATGCTCTACATTGTTGAGTCGATCCAAACACATGAAGAATTCAAGTCAAACTCAACATCATATATCAGAGACTAGAAGGAAAGAAGAGAAGAAAATGGAAGAAAAAATGAAGCAGAAGGAATTGAAGAGAAGCAATGTGAATGCGGGCCAATGGAACAAGAATAGAGAAACTGAATCTCCTCGCTGTTATTAATGCATCATTCCTAGCGTAAATTTTGCATTGCCACTACAAGATTTTCGCTAGCTGGGCGAAATGTCACTCGTTCTTAGCGAAATTCGTCTTCTATCATCGGTAAATTTCGCGAGCTAGCGAAATTTCGCTACTAGCGAAATTGCCAGTTTTTAATGGTAGTTTTTATTTTCGTTTATGTTCATGATTTCATAGTTAGCGTAAATTCTCACCCTAGCGAAATTGATGCCTCACATGTTTTGTAATTAATGCCAAACCGACTCCAAACTTGGTGTATTACTCTATTATCCTTTAACTTAGCCAGGTTGATAGGTTTTTTGGTATTTTCATACCTTGAGGAGGCCTATATAAACCCCTCTTGTTTTGTAAGAAAGTGGGAAGATTGGGAAGGAACAATCTGTGGAGAAGATATTTTTGTAAGTTTTTATTTTTGTAAATAAAGTCTTTTATTTTAGGTTTTGCTTTTATTTCTTTTCTCTCTTCTCTCTCTCTTTCTCCTCTTTCTACGCTTCAACCACCTCGAGGATGACAACTCAAGAGATGCTTCGCTAAGCCTCCTTTCTTTGAAGATATGAAGGAAGCTAGCTTCGTGGAAGGTGGCATGTTGTCCTCTTGTATTAAAAGCTACGGGTAGTGTGTTTATGGCTCTATTCTCGTAAACTTAGTTGCATAACATGGGATGTTACTATTGATTTGGCCAATACTTCCATGCTTTAGGACTGTTGTTCTTAGATGGTTTTTACGAGCCTCCGAGATAATATTTACATGTCAGTGGTTCTGTGATTAGGGTTAAATAACATTTACCGTCATTATTTTGGCCAATACTTCATGCTTTAGATGCAAAGGTCGGGTGAGAGATGCACCGTTGTTCTTTAGATGGTCTTTACGAGCCTTCCCTGAATGATAATTTTAATGTTAGGGCTTTAAACTAAAGGGGCTTGGCAATCGTATACTACCTCGCTTTGACTAAATAGATGTTTCATGGCAGGAGGTTTGCTAGTTAAATATAGATCCGGTTATGCCATGGACTATATGTTGCATGTCATAACGCGAGGATAAAACCCGAGGACACTTGTTTGCCCTAACTTGCCAAGTTAGTGACCTAATTCTTCAAAGCAAAGTTAACTTTTTTCTTACACTTTAACTTTCAGCTTTACAATTTTCGCCAAACCATTCCCACCGCTTTCTGGTAGAAACCCAAACTAAAGAGTCCAAATAGAAAGCCTTCACTCTTCATGCACCGATGCAAACCATTTTAGGATGAAACCTATCCCCTGTGTTCTTAATTCCTAGACCACTATATCAAGAAGAGCTGACTACTGCGTAGTAGGAACTTAGGTGTATATAAATTTTTGTTGATTTTAGCTCAGCCTACTGTGGCACGGTAGAATCAAATGGACGCCGCTGTCGGATGGTGCCAAACTAATGATGGTGTTAAGGTGTACGTGATCAACATCACAAGTGAAGGTAACCTTTACCTCTTTGCAACCTACTATGTGAACCGCGCCATCAATTAGCAAGAATCGATCTGCTTTTTTAGCTTTTCATTCAGCTATTTTTAATTTCATAGTTAATTTTAACCTTTGCAATTTAAAAAAAGTGTTGGGTGTGATTAGCTAGTGTATATTTGTCATAGAATCCATTCCTGCAGGATTTAAACCTATAAGGCAAGGTAGCCTGTGTCTGTGGGGAAATTGGATCGAGAGAAAATGAATCCCCATATGAGAGCAATACAGTCAGAGGGTAACCCAGAGTTTACATGACTAAGGGAGGGATTACAGAACCTTCCATACTCAAAGTGCTGGCAACAACTCGTAGAGAGAAACTAAACCCATCTATAGGTCTGAGGGACTATAGAGACCAATGGATGAGTGCACCCGTCTATAGTGTTCCCTCAACTTATGCACCTCGAACCTCCACAGCAAGTGCCCCCACTTCCCAAAGAAGAACAACCACCCACCCTTATCCCCGCTGAGCGTTTCATCCTGAATTTGAGCAAAACAAGTGACTACCATGTAGGATAATAGGGTGGTGAATGTTCAGGCTAATAGGGAAATTGAGATAGTGAAGAGCTCCCTGAACAAGAGGACTGATGGACTTCAAAGTGAAATGGAGCTTAAATTGGACAACTTGCAAAGAGTCTTAATTTTAAAGCTTCGCCCAAAGAAATCTTGATCATGCAGGGAAGAGTCAAGATGGATGAGTGCTTGATCAAACACCTGGGTGAGCAGTTCAACTCGCAACCCCGGAGGAATTGAAAGTGGAATCATTAGAAGCTCCCGAGGAACCGAGATGCCCCGGGGCGACTCGCCTGACAAAAGAAGAACAAATCAAAGGCCTCGATAACTCGAGGGGAGAGTAGTGATATGAAATGTGGAAGAGCCCCAAGAACTCCATCCTTCAACCAATCCCCATGAAGTTGAATCCTAGTGCCACCGCCCAACCCTCTAAAATAACCCAACGCGTATTCCCGACACCAAGGTACATACCGCCCACACCGCAGAAATCAAAACCGCCAGCGACCGCTTCCTAAAGGTAAGTGTCCAACTCATCGCATCATGTATCAAAGGAGCTAGTGGCCATTGCTCGCTTTTGCCACTACATCAAAGAAGATGGCAACGCCATATCAGCATGGCACGTTGGTTGGTTCAAAAGGGTTCGTCGATAATCTTTAATTTGTGTTTCTAAGTTCCCCCAATTCTCTTTTTGTGTTTTAATTTCTTGTTTAGTTTTATTTATCGTATTTTATTTTGATTTCTATAATTTTTTCTTTTAGTTTTTCTCTAATTTTTAGTTAATTTATGTTTTTAGATTAATTTTTACTCTTTCAAATTTTTTTTTTTGCACACTTGTAGCTTTTAGCTGGCTGCATTGAAAATTAGAAAGCAACAGAAGCAAGGGATTTTTCGTAATTTAGCTAAAATTTCGCAATTTAGCGAAATTTCGCTGAAGCTAAGAAATTTTCAAGAGTTAGCTAAATTTCGCTAGCTTAGCTAATCTCATGGGTAATGGAATGTGTAAAATTCTCGCTTAGGAACAAAGGCTCTAGCTAAATTCAACCTTCAGTTTAAAAATCCTAAATAATGCAATGTTGCCTTCCATACTACAAGACAAAATAAAGGTACAAAGAATTCAATTTGTTTTTTTATTTTATTTTATTTACTTTTATTTTATATTTATTAAAAAAAAAAAACAGTTTGTTTTTCTTTTTTATATTATTTTATTTCTGTAAAAATATATATATTTTTTTTATTTTTATTTTTACTTTTTTATTATATTAAAAAAATTGAAAAATCGTTTTTTTTTATATATAGATATAAAAATCGCTTTATATATATATATATATATATATAAATTTGAAAAAAAAATTTTTATTTTTTTACTTTTTTCTTTTTTTATTATATATAAAAAAATTTTGAAAAAATCGTTTTTTTTAATATATATATATATATATATATATATATATATATATATATATATATATATAAGAAAAAAATGTTTTTTTATTTTTGCTATTTTAGTATTTTTATTTTTATTTTTAATTATACATCATTTTATTTGATTTTCGAAAAAAAAAAAAAAAAGCAAAAAAGCAAAAATCAAAAATTTCCTGCGACATAGCAAATTTTTCGCAGGCTTAGCGAAATGCAGAATTTTCGCTAGCTAGCGAAAATTTTCTGCTAGGCCCCACCTCACCTTCACCTTGCTTCTCGCTTCATAACTTTTCATCCAACTCCGTTTAGATGCTCTAGACTCATTTCTGAGCTTAGAGAGTGTAGAATCCAAATATGGCCAGAAAGAACATTTTTACTATTATGAAAGTGTAATTTTTAAAATGGTCCAATTGGTCACTTTTTCCTCTCTCTTTCTTCTCATAACTTGTTTAGTTTGAAGCCCGAACGGAGTGAATAAGTGTCGAATAAAGTTTATGGTGCTCCTATCCAGCAATGATCACATCTTATCATGGAGGTAACACTTCCTCTTCTCTAATTTTCCATTCCTGAGCCCCATTTGATACACCGAGATGCTCGGCTGGGGGAGAGTTAGTAAAGGGAAGTGGATTTTGTATTTATGTTTTGTTATCATTTTGTGCAAGCCCCATTTTAGATGTTTAGTGCTTGTCGGGTCCCCTTTCTATAAAGCGTTATACTTACAATTTACTTTTCAATATTATCTAGTCTGCTACAACAAAAAATTTCAGGGTTTCGCCTAACCCGTGGTTTGAAAAATTGAAGCTTTGTCCAATTCTATTGATGTTAGATTGGTTCCATGCTTAGTTGAGTGAATGATTAGTTGAATTTCATTGATTTCGACCTTTCTTCCACTCAGCTAACCACACACAAATAGGATTTTCAAATGATAGGTCGAAAACTGTAAAAATTCCTCCCTTAATTTGCATAACCTACCCTAGTTTCATTGACCGCCTTTAATAGGTTAAGGACCCTGTGGAAAAGAAAAGAAGAAAAAGAAAAGAAATGAAAAGAAAAAGAAAAAGAAAAGAAAAAGAATAAAATCATAATGCTTTGGCCTTGAACCCAGCACACCCGAGAGGGGTGATATATGGCTTAAAGCTCTTGAAGCCCAAGGCCCTAAACCTTCACCGGTCGGGAGTCACCGCTTAGTGTCTGCTATATGGGTGGATGGGTGGAGTTTAGCAAGTTTGTAGGTGCTGGAGTCTTGAAATCATCTCGAAGTCCGGCAGAAACCCTAAGAGCTCAGGGTCGAAGATCCTTATGACTTGGTGCCCTAAGCCTTAATTGGTCGGGAGTCACTCCAGATCCCCGTTACATGGACTTCGTGAGGTCATTCCTCAAGATTGCACCCTACAACACAAAAAGAATTGTGGAATAAGAGGTGGGTCCTTATCTATTTAGGTTGGCATTAGCTTGCTAGGTCGTGTGGTAGTATCTAGGCTGGGGGAGAGGCATGGATAATATTATCGAGAGTCGAGCAACAAACACTTAGATTTTGGTGGAAGTTTCCGGTTGATTCACTCGAGATGGAGACTCCTTTCATACTCAATTTTGTATGGTATCTCATCTCTCATGATAGTTATCGACACACTGATGATTCTTACTTAGGGTTAGGCATTACTCTTTCACAACCTTTTGAACTACAAACCTTTTGTGCACATTACTTGTTCATCAGATAATTCTTCTTTCTTTCTTTCTTCATTGCTACTGACTAGCAATGTGTAGGTTGGGGGTAATTAGTGCCCAAAAAGTGCTCTTGAACCCTATTTTTAATAGGTTTGAGCGCTTTGTATACCAATTGTTATAATGAACCCAATTCTTACATATTAAGGTCCTTATTATTCTAATGATCGTATTCTAGGCAAATTTGCGCGCTATGAGCTAATCATGCTCTACATTGTTGAGCTGAGATCCAACATAAGAATTCAAGTCAAACTCAACATCATATAATGTAGACTAGCAAGAAGAGAAGAAAAATGGAAGAAAATAAAGGTGAAGGAAATCAAGAGAAGCAAAGAGGAGAATAAGGCCAATGGAACAAAAGAGTCGCAGGAGAAATCAATTCGCTTAAGCTAATGGAATGCACCATTCCTACCAAATTTCAGATTCACAATTGCCAAGATTTTCCTAGCTACTAAATGTCATCGCTTCCAGCGGTGTGCACCATGTTACATCATTAAAATTTCGCTTTGTTAGCGAAATTTCCTCGCTAGCTAGCAAATTGCCGCTTTAGCGAATTTTTCTTATTCGCCATGCTCGTGATTCGCCAGTTACAAATTCCTCACCTACTGAAATCGATGCCTCTGGCCATGTTTTGTAATTAATGCCAAACCGACTCCAAACTTGGTGTATTACTCTATTATCCTTAACTTAGCCAGTTGATAGGTTTTTAGATTTATACCTATGAGCCTATATAAACCCCTCTCTCGCTTTGTAAGAAAGCTGGAAGATCGGGAAGGAACAAATCAGGAGAAGATATTTTGTAAGTTTATTTTGTAAATAAAGTCTTTTATTTTAGGTTTTGCTTTATTTCTTTTCTCTCTTCTCTCTTCTTTCTCTCCTTTCTACCGCTAAACACACCTCGGTGACGATAACTCAAGAGATGTGTTTCATGTTCTCCTTTCTTCTCTTTGAAGAGGAAGGAAGCTAGCTTGGTGGTGGGGCATATGCATGTTGTCCTCTGTATTAAAAGCTACGTGGTAGTGTGTGTTTATGGCTCTTATTCCTTTAAACTTAGTTGCATAACATGGGATGTTATTGATTTTACCAATACTTCCATGTTTAGGACTCGTTGTTCTTTAGATGGTTTCTACGAGCCTTCCGAGATAATATTTATATGTTAGGTTCGATTAGGTTAAATAACATTTACTGTCATTATTTTGGCCAATACTCAATGCTTTAGGATGCAAAGGCTCGGGCGATGCACCGTTGTTCTTAGATGGTCTTTACGAGCCTCCGAAATGATAATTTAATGTTATGGTTTTAACTAAAAGCGGGCCATAACCGCATACTTAATTGCTTTCACTCAAATAGAGATATGCTTCATGGGTGAGGTTTGCTAGTTAAATATAGATCCGTTATGCTGACTATATGCTGTATGTCATAACGCGAGGATAAAACCCGAGGACACTTGTTTGCCCTAACTTGCCAAGTTAGTGACCTAATTCTTCAAAGTTAACTTTTTCACACTTTAACTTTCAGTTTTTACAATTTTCAGTTTTCAAACCATTCCCACTGTTTTTGAAACCCAAATCCAAAGAGTCCAAATAGAAAGCCTTACCTTCATGCACTGATGCAAACCATTTTTAGGATGAAAACCCATCCCCGTGTTCGACCCTAGACCACTATACTGCAGTAGCTTGACTACGGCAGTAGTAGGAACTTAGGTGTATATAAATTTTGTTGATTTTAGCTCAGCCTACTGTGGCACGAATCAGTGGGTGAACCACCAGCCACAATTAAAGGAGATTATGAGTTTCTTTCCCCCTTTCAAACTATGGAAGCAATCACACTTGAGCTGAATGGTTATGAAAAGAAAGTGTTGTCTAAGATGGATGTTTGGTCAAATGGAAGCACTAGTACTTTTCCAATGAGTCTAGCTGGAATCTGAAAATGAAGTAGCTTCTTGGGAGGCAACCCAAGCTAACTAATAAGGATTTTATCCATTCTTTTTATTTTTCTATTTTTAGTTACATTATTTTTTATTTTTTTATTTTTTGTATTATTTTACTACTGGGATGAAAATTCCTGCATTGTTTAACTTTGTTTGTTAATGTTTTCATAATAAAGTAGGTTTGAAGCTCAACATGTTGTTTATGACTAGTTTGCAAGAGCAAAGGCAAGGAGTTGGAAAGTGGGTTGGATGTAATTTATAGTGCTTGAAGTGTGAAAATGATGGAGTTGAGATGCTAATCAAATTAGAGGTTTTTGAGATGAACTAACCAAATTGAATTGAAATATACTCAAGGTCTATGATCATGCTTGGAGGAGAATTTAAGACAAAGAGGATCAGCTTTGGAGCATGATAAAGGTGACAAAGCAAGGAGAACCTAAGGAGTCAAGAAATCATCACAATGGACAGCATTGGACATTCTGATTTTTTGTATTGATTGAGGCTCCAAATGGTTCACCTCAGCCCATGAGCACATTATACATTGAAAAAATTTTCCAACGAGTCCTTACACGTCCAATTTCGAGCTAAAATGAAAAAGATATGAGTATAACAAGTTGGAGGAAGAATAAGGGATGCTGAGTAGAATTGCTTGACGTGACCAGCACCATTGTCATGAAAACAAAGGCTCTCAAACTCCTTAAAACTCATTTTTCTTATTCCTACTTTGCACTCCATCGGGCCATACTCTTTCCCTTCAACCTTTGCAACTTCTAACCACTTTCAAATTCATTTACCATCCACTCAAATCCTCAATTACATCCCTCCACAATCCATCTCCATCATCTCCATGCTTCAAAACCCATCACAAACCCACAAACTTACCATTATTGAACTCCAACTTTCCATCCATCATTCAAAGCAACAAAGAAGAGTTACAATGGAATTTTTTTTTGTCTTTGTTGTTTGTTTTTGGGTTCTTTGTGGATCATTGTTGATTGTGGAGTGATTTGCATGTATTGAAGGAGGTTTTGAAGAATCAAAACTCACTCAATTGAGGTGAAGGAAGTTGAATACCGAAAGGTTTGAGAAAATGCCACAACCACTTTCATATGGCCTGCAAGAAGCAAAAGGGTGTACAAAGGGGTAGTACACAAATGTCAAGGTCTAAAATCTTCAAGGTTCCTATTCAAAGGGCTGTGGAGCACTAGAAAGGGAGTCTACTCTTCCAACCTCTATTGCCCTTTACTTTATTGCTTCCTTTCGCCTTACACATGTATATTTGTGGACACTTTCATCCCAAAGTTCGGGGTGTTTATTTTGGTTGTCTACTTCATATAACACCCCATTATATTGCATGATAACTTTGAGGATCAAATTTTATGGTGGTTTTGGTTGGATGATGACTTTGGTTGATGCTTTCCAACTTACATCTTAGTTTTGCCTATTTTGTTAGTTTGAGTTTTGTCACAAATACCTTCAAATAAATTGCACATACAATTTTGACATGCTCGGGGACATATTGAGATCATTGCTGTTGAGTAAACTTGTTAATTGATTTATTGAGCACTCATGTTGTATGATCTTTATCTCACCATGCACTCAATTTTGATTGAAGAGTGTTAAGGTAGCTTATATTGTGAAAAACCCATAAAATTTTTTAAAGTTTTGAAAACCTAAAAATAAAATAAAAATAGAATAAAAATAAATAAATAAATAATTCTTTGAGTTAATTAAGTTTTGCTTAGGGTAATGGTGATGTCTATGAGGACCATAATTGAACCCTTGAGATATGGAAAACATTAGAGATAATAGGACTTAAAGCTTAATGGGTTATCTCTCCAATAGGCTATTTAGTCATTGGTTTCTCAAATCTATGCACTTGGTCACTAAGTGTCCTTGAAAAACAATTTTTGCTTAGGTTACAGAAGGCTTATGAGAATCCATCTATCTTTGAGCTCCATAGGTTCTAGAACTAGTCGTTATCGCTGAGGTGAATCCTAGGCAACACAACAATTGAGAAATGATATAGGCCATCCTTGGAAAGATTGAGCCTTTCAAGCTAACCCTATTAATATGCATATGCATATTCCTCTAGTACCATAATGTTGAGCCTTAAAGAGCCAAAATTCTATTTATAAGAACCAAGTTTGAAGCCAATAACCTTCTTATACATCATTGTCCTCAAGAAAGAACTAACATGAGGATTTGAACATACTGAGAAATGTGGAAGAAAGAAGAGGGAGTTATTTTTCCATAGAAAAATAACTCCAAATTGTTGAAATGAGTTAAGTTAAGAAAATCAAAAGAGGTTGGTAAAAAGGAAGGAGAAAAAAGAAAACAAGAAAATATCATGTAAAGAAGCAAAATAGAATAAAAAGTCAATCTAGGATGAAGTCTAGCCTTGTAGCCTTCCTTCCTAGAGTAGAATCATAAGGGTGTCTCAACACCTAGTAAACCCTAAGGCCAACTAGTCCGGAGCTAACGGGATTTAAAGCTTACTAAGGGTTGGTAGAACGCTTAAGGGGGTTTTGACTTTCCACCACTCTTATAACCTTGTCTTATAATAAAGGCTTCTTGGTGTTTGTTGAAGAATGTAGAATTTGTGCAAAAAAAAAAAAAAAGGGTACTATGAGGAGTATGGAATGAGATGCACCTAAACAATTTCTAGGGTGTTTGAGAGTGTCGCTATGCTAATGGTGAGAATCGGGATGGAGTAGGAGTTGTCAATGCAGAAAAATATGTATGTTCGAGCACGCTTTAAATTTAAAATGACTAATTAACTACTCCCTTACCTAAGCCTTACATTATGTTTCCTATAAAGACCTACTTGATCTTGAGAGTTGTTTGTGCCCACATTAGCTAAGAGTGATAAGAACAATGTCTATGGAACCTAAATGTATTATCTTAGGAGATCCGTATTTATCTCAATTTTCATAAACTCATCTAGCTTGAAATTGTTTGGATAGGGGAAGACCACACACACACACACACACTAGTGAGAATCATGATCTAAATTTGTCTATTATGGGATTAATTCATTATTAAAATAAATAAATTATCTTGATCTTTATTCTCTATATTCTTGTTAAGGGTAATTCGGTGACACATATCACATACCCCTGCAAACTTGATTACTTCCGGGCCAGTTAAATAACAGGAAATGAACTTTCTCTTCCATTGGTTAGACAATCAACTTCTTTTCTTTTCTTTGCTTGAGGGCAAGCAAAACTTTTAGTTTGGGGTGTTTGATGATCAGAACTCATTCATGTTTTAGAGTCCATTTCATGCTATTTTTGAGTTTTTTATATCCAAATTCATGTAAAACTCATAAAATTTCCTCTAAACTTGGTTTTGTAGGATTCTTGATGGAAAACAAGTGATTTAGTAAGAAAAGATGCAAAATATTTCAAAAAAGAGAGTTAACTGGATGTCTCATAGCACAACATTGGGAAGATAAATTTTTATGTATCATCTGGAGCATCAAATGGTTCAACTCCACCTATGGTTGTATTCTACATTCAAATATCTTTTGAATGACACCTCACACCCTCAAATCCGAGATAAAACGAAGAAGTTATGACCTTGACAAGTTGGAGAAGAAAAAATATGGTTGCTGAAAGCAGAAAATGTCACATAAAGCAAAAAATTTGTTAACATAAAAAATTGTCGCGACATAGAAAAAATGTATGTCGTGAATAGTAGACAAATAAATAAAGCTGTGAATGTTGATGTCGCGACTCAAAAATGTTGATGTGGCGACTCAAAATGCTGATGTCACGACTCAAATGCTGAAAAAACTAGAAAAGTTCGAAAAATTGATATTTTGGCTTGTTTTCAAGCTCATTTTCACCAGAGGACTATAAATACTAATTTTTGAGATTTTTAGGGGAACGAAAAACGAGAAGGAGAGAGAAAATCTCTCATGAGGGTTTCTCTCTCTAAAAACCTACCCATTTTTTTGCTTAACTTAAGGCTTTGATTTTTAGTAGATCTAGAGTAGTTTTAGAAAGTATATTTTATTCAGATTAGCAGGGATTTCAGCATATCACTCGTGAGATTCAGATTTCATTACCATTGAGACGAAGATTGAAGCTAAAAGCTGGATTTTTTTTCTTACTCCTTGTCTCTTGATTTCTTTCTTTATTTCCTTACTTGTTTGATTGGTGATGATTGGAATCCAAAGAATGAATGTGCAAACACCCTCTGTGGTGGGATTAATTCGTTGAAATATCTGCATTTTCGTATTCTCAGCTTATTTGCGGGTTTGAAAACTGGTTTTATATAATTGGTACTGTTTATATAATGAACTATTCTTAATATTAGTAGCTTGTACCCAAAAAAGCATTTTATCTTGCCTGATTTCAAGAAAAATATCCGAGGACATGAGTTGGAGATTCTTAGAGCATGGAGAAGTGTTACTGGGGGTATGTTAGATTAATATTTTGGAACTATTGAACACTGAAAAATTACTTTGATAGATCACTAATATACTCATGGTGTGAGTATTAATTGGATGATGTATCAATTTAGTTGATAAGAGGTTTCTCCTTAGTCTGATGGAAGAATCTTGATCACGTGTTAGCAAAGATCTAATCAAGGTGATATAAGATTTTATTAGATTTGAAGGACGAGATACCAATTAGATTGGAGAAGGCTTGCATAATTTTGTCTATAGGAGCAAGAATTCTTCAGTCCTAAGATTTGGGTGTGAAGTACTAAAAAGGAAAAATACCCAAATCTTAGAAAGAGAATTATATTCTACAAGTAACTGATTAGACTTATGTATCCGGAAGGAACGCGATTCTCTAATTAGTGAAATGTATGGTGTATGGAGAAATCCAAGCTATACTACATTGCTCTTGGACAAATCCAGAATTCAACTCACAAATGTTGCACTTTCAAGGAAATGAAAATTGATTGTTAAATGATTATCACCATCCCTAGTGCTTCTCTTCATACATTTTAGACTTTAGTAGTTGTTCTCTTTATAGATTTTAGAATTAGTTGATTTGTTTTAAATCTGTTTTTACTTTAGTTAAATTGATTTTATTCCACATTCTATTTGGTCATCTAAATAGTGAAGAACCCTTGTACTCGGGGTGCTCAAATTCCAATTCAAGAGTGTAACACCCCGAAATATACCATAGCAGTTTTCGGACTTGTTTAGGGTATATTAAAAGTTAAATGGAAATTTTCGAAAAATAAAATAAGAGACCCGGAATTAATAATAAAGCCAAGGGTAAATATGTAATTTACCATTTGAGAATATGAGAGGTATAAATCAATAAGATTATATGTGATTATGGGATTTGAGGAAAGATGAGGGGTTAACTAGAATATGACATAAATAGCTTTGCAAAAAGAAAGGAGTTTAAGGACTAAAAGGCAAATAAGGAAACTTAAAACAAAAAATGGTTTTCTTGTTTTGGCCAAACATGGCCTTAACAAACATGGGATTTAAGACCAAAAATTGGTCTCATTTGGGGGAAGACCAAACCGTAGAGAGAGAGAGGGGAGAGGAAAAGAGAGAAGAAGAAGAAGAAGAATAGAAGAAGAAGAGAAGAGAAGAAGAAGCAAAGTCAAAAAGGTATGGAACTTTGGATTTGTGTATGGAACTATGACTATTAACATGAATATATGTTTTGGGTTGTATGGAACAACCTTGGATAAGGATTTCTTCAATTGATTTTTCTAGGGTTTCATCCTAACTCTTAAAATTTTGGAAAAGTATGGTTGGTAAAACCTTAAATAACACAAGAAAAGTATATAATCCTCCTTCGAGGTTGGATTCATGGTTAAATGAGATTAAGTAATTGAGTTAGGTTTAGAATAACCCAAAAAATTCTTGTATTTGTATGTAAGGTTGGTGACCCATATTAGAATTGTTTTTGGGAGAAAATCATGAAAGGTTTTGAAGAAAGATATCCATTGAAAGATGATTCGAGTATAATTGAGGTTACAATATGAATATGAAATAGTTTTGATGTGTATGAAGTATAGAGTTGGTTTGGGATGGAAAAATATGGAAAAATGGGAGAAACACATTCTGGGCATTTTCGGTCACATGTGTACCGTACACTCCTTCCAGACCGAAAATGTACTGCATGTCCGATACATGTACCGTACACCCCATCTATTTTGACCAAATGTATTTTGGCCATAACTTTCATTTCTTGCTCGACGGAGGATTAAAGTGGATAATTAAAATAGACTTCAAGGAAAACCAAACATACATAAATAGGTATCATCAAATTCTGATTCTAAGTGGCCCAAAAATTCACTCAAAGTGGGGCCATGTTCAAGCCAAATTCTGCATCAGTTTTGAACATAGAGGGGGCCCGGTTGCTGACATAACTCGAGTTTCGTGTCTGATTTGGGTGATTCCAATTGAGAAGAAACCCTTAGCACCCTTTAGCTTTAAAGGAGAGTACAAAGAACCAGTGTCAAATATGGAGACAAGCAAGCACTGAAATGAATATTTCAAACTGTCCCTTCTAGTGTAATCGTAAATTGACTATTTGGTATGAAATGCTATAACTTTAGTTTGATAATCCGATTGGAATGATTCCCCAATTCCTAAGTAGTAGAGTCATAGAAGAATAAGAATACATGAATAAAGTGTGGGATTACATACTTACTATACTTTACAATATATGAAGTGCCATAAAGGTGTAATAGGCATGAAACAAGGAAATGAGAAAATGCACATATAGATTGTTCACAGAAACATGAATGTGATATGGAAAATGAAAACGAACTGAAATATGAATATGAATATGATAGGAAATTTGTCATGTATGGTTAAGTTATATATGATTATTATCACATATAACAAGAAAATGATAACAAATGATAGGAAATATATGAATGAGTATACGTGAATGAATATATGAATGAGTATAAAGCATGAATGTGTGTATACGTGAATGAGTATAAGGAATTTGTGTATACGAAATGAGTATATGAATGAGATACGGAATGAGTATAAGAAATAAGTACATAGATTGAGTATATCTTTGAAAAGATAATACGAAAGTGAAACTGGAATTGAAATGTGATTATGATCGGTTATGAATGCGATTTAGAATATATATAAGTATATATATATATATATATATATATATATATATATATATATATATATATATTGATTTGAATTATTGTTATTCGAAATGTTTGACAAATAAAATGCATGTGTGCGTATTTGAGCTTATAAGTGAAATTATCGATAAAAGTAAACTGATATTGAAATGTATCATTGAATGACCAACATGACGGGATTCACTAACTGAATTCGTCATGAATGTAATCGCAAATATGGAATGCGAAATCACATTTTTTTTTTATTATTTAATGACCAACATGACGGGATTCACCAACTGAATTCGTCATGAGGGTAAACATAATTGTTAAATGGAAATCACATTGCTACTAAATGAAAAATGTGATGTGATTCACCAACCGAACTGGCCGTGGAATGTCGAATTCTAAGTAGTCATATGTGAGATGGTAATAATTGAATGCAAATCAATACATTGCTACCATCGAATGATGTGTATGTATGTGATTCCCTAAGTGAATATGTCGCGGAATGTCGACTTCCTATAGCCATATTATGTGAGATCGTAATAATTGAATGCGAATCACATTGCTACCGAATGATGCATGCGGCAAGATTCCCCAAGTGAACTGTCAACTTTATCTCTATAGCCAGCCATAGGTGAGACGGTAATAATTGAATGTGAAACCACATTGCTACTGAATGACAAACAAGAAAGGATTCACCAACTAAATCTGTCCCGACTCGACTCTATAGCTATATGTGAAATCAAACCTAAAAGTGAAAATGATATTGCAAAATTGTATTTGTTTAAGTATATGTTAAGATTACATAGACATAGTAAAAAGGCATTATTTTGTAAATGCATTTGGTTAAATGTAAATGTTTATGGGATTGTCTAACAAAGGCAGAATTAAAAAGTCTAAATGGAATAAATACAACAAAAATGTTTTAAGAAGATAATTGAAACGCCTGAGTAAACTTGAAGCTTTATTTAGATCCGCCAACCAGGTCAAGTCGGGGATTCGGGTCGTGACACTTTTGAAAATAAAAATTTAATAAAACCAAACAAAAATGTTTTCATTGAAAATGTAGGAGTAAACCGGGCTCCAGCTTGGATCCACCAACCGGGTCAAGTAAGGGATTGATTCGTGCCACGGTAGGGTGATGCGGAATCAACAAAATTTATATCCTGTTCTCCCCACCGCTGTGAAGGTCGGGCTACTCGCAGATAAAGGGTCTAGGTCACATGCAGATGGGTTTTCTTCGTGACAAATGATTCTGGAGAGGAAATCAAAATCGGTGAATTAAATTTGGATTTTCAGGTCTGGTAAAAACAGTGATGTTTTGGGGTTTAAAACTGAAAATAAAATGAAGAAAATAAGAAAGAACTCTTGAAGTCTCAAAGCCACTGAAGTTAGGGTTTATAGGCAAACTAACATGTCCTCGTCTTTTTCCTCACACTTGTGAACATGACATATAGTCATTTCCCTAATCGGACTTCATTTAGCTTTAAAAACTAGAACCCTATGATTTTCCTTTTGAACATAAAGATTTAAATGGGCATAAATGTTCAACAAAGGAAAACACATCTCAAAAACCCTAATCCACGATAACATAGAGACAACTGACCGAGCATCAATGGATCTAGTGAAAGTATCCAATAACCCAAAAGCTTGCCAAATACACATTAAAGAGAGCATGCTTAAGAGATTTTAACCTAAGGAAGTAGGAACTTAAACAACCATAAATGCGTATGTTAAAACAGAGGGACTCGTATACTCCAAACCGTTGCTCCAAAAGAGCTTCGTCCCTCTTCAAGGAGGAAGAAGTCTAGCCACCATCCCCTGTTGTCATCCCCGCAGGAGTGTGTGGCAATGAGAAAGTGAGAGAAAATGAGAGAAAGGGAAAACGTGGAGAACTGAGCCCACTCTGACATTTACGTTAAAATCCGCCTCACTGCTACAGATACGGTAATGGCTTATAAATTTACAAACTAAGTGAAATACCATACAATCCAAACATAAGGGATTACAACAAGGGTAGAAAGGAGAAAAACCAAAAATTGTAACAAAAGTCAAGCGCTAAAAGCAAAGGGAATAGCTACCGAGGAACAAAGGCCTGTGAAGGAGGGTCAGAATCGCTACTGCCGCAGGAATGTTTTTCCTCGTAGTGTGTTTTTCTTCACATTTTGCTTTTTCTTTCTTCCTCGATCTTTTGATTCAAATGCTGAGTTTGACTAGAATTCTTCGTGCTTGGATCGACCACTTTCGCATAATTAGGTAGCAAAACTACAAAATTCTGCTGCTACAAATGTGATCATTAAAATAGTAGGGACCTTAATGTGTAAATCGATTAATTAGAATGATTAGTATACAAAAGCACTCAAAACCTATAATAAATAGGGTTCAAAATAGAAACTTTCGCACTAATCACACTCTAACCTACACATCGCTAGTCCCTTAGCAAATGAAAGAAAGAATCAAAGAAAGAGAGAACAGCAAATGATACAAAATAACGCTCACAAAAATTATATTTCAAAAGGTTGAATATAATGTCAACTCCTAAGTAAGAATCATCAAAGCCGTGTCCAATAACTAATGCAGAGAGTAATGAATACCATACAAAATCGTGCATTAAATTAGCCTCTTCGTGAATCAAACGTAAACTTCCACCAAAATCTAAGTGTTTATTTGATTAGCTCTCAACAATAAACCGCTAACCGTGACTCTCCCCCAACCCAGCTACTACCACGCATCTAGCATGCTAACCAACCTAAATAGATCGTGACCCACTCTTATTCCACAATTCTTTTGCGCTGTAGGTGCAATGTCGAGGAATCGACTCTACCAAAGTCCATGTAACGGGATCTACCGATGACTCCTAACCAATTAAGGCTTAGGGCACTAAGTCATAAGGATCTTTCGACCATAAACTCTTCAGATTTCACCCCTGATCACACGATTTCAGACTCCAGCACCTACAACTTGCTAAACTCCACCCATCCACCCATGTAGCGAAAGACTGTCGGTGGCTCCCAACCGCAAAGGTTTAGAGCACCGGCTTTAAAGGCTTTCGCCATATACCCCTCGGACCGTGCTCGGGTTTCAAGGTAAAGCATTGCAATTTTTATTCTTTTTCTTTTCTTTTTCTTTTCTTTTTCTCTTTTTTTTTTTTCGAAGACGCATTGGCCTTCTTTCCACATGGGTCCTTAACCTATTAAAGGCGGTCAATGAAACTAGGGTAGGTTATGCAAGGTAAAGGAGGTTGCGCAGTTTTTCAGCCTATCATTGAAACCTACGCGCCTGTGTGTTAGCTAAAGGTGCAAGAAAATGTCAAGTCAATAAGAATTCAACTAATCATTCACTAACCAAGCATGAACCAACCAGCATCAATAGAATTGACAAAGTTTAAATTTTCCAACTCATAGGTTGGGCAAAACCACAAAAAAAAATTTGATTGCAAATGGTGCATGATTTTGAAAGTAAGCTTTATGGTATAATGTTTTATGTGAAGGGGACCCAGCAAGCCATCGAACATCACAAATGGGCTCTTCGTACAAAATAATAACAAAACATAATACAAAAAGCCACTTTGTTAACTCCTCAACCCAAACATCTCGCCATCCTAAATGGGGCTTCCTGATTGGAAAATTAGAGAAGGAAGTGTTACTCTCATTGATGAGATGATCATCGATGTGAGTCTTCGCAAGATTTCATCGACACCCATTCACTCGTCAGCCTAAACAAACAAGTTAGAGAAGAAAGAGAGAAAAGATCGGCTGGAGCATTTTAAATTACACTTTCATAATAATCTCAAAATGTTCTTCCTACCATATTTGATTCTACACCTCTAAGCTCAACGGCATTTTCAAGAACGCCTAAAACGGAAATGATGAAAAAGCTGATACAATAAACAAAACGCTGCAAAAATGGGGCCCATAGCGAAAATTTCATGGGGTTAGCGAAATTCCCGCTAGGCTAAGGAATTTTGACATAGCGAATTCATGAGTAGCCATAAATTTTCGCTATGCCTAATAATGAAAATTTTTTGAATTTTTGTGAATTTTTTTAAATAAAATAAAATAAATAATAATAAAATAAAAATAAAAATAATACATTAATAAAAAAATTTTATAAAATAAAACATTTTTTTAGAGATAATTTTTTTTTATATAAAATTTGAAATAAAATAAATTTTTAAATTTTTTTGAAATAAAATATATATATATATATATATATATATATATATATATATATATATATATATATATATATATATATATATATATATATATATATATATATATATATAAAACATACGGTTTATTTTATTTTATTTTTGTTTTACCTGATCAAGCCATCAATTATTTTCAAGTGCTTAGCTGTAAATCTACTGCCTTAGTAAATTTCTCACTCGCTATATCATAAGAATTTTCAAAGAAGGGAATTTCGCTTAGCTTAGCGGAAAATTTCATCTTCCATAGCGAAATTTTCTAAGCTTATAAAATTCCTACCGCCCAGATTGCCCGATCTTCAATCCAAGCTTCAAAATTCTCACTAAAACCGCAGAAAATTAATGCAAGAAAATTAGAAAATTAAAAGTAAAATTAATGTAAAACGAATTAACTAAAAATTAGATAAAATCTAAGAAGAAAAATTAAACTAAATCAAAATAAAATACGATAAAATAAAACAAAGCAAGAAAAAATTAAACAAAGCTGGGAGGATCAGGTTCTCCGAAACCACTTCCTTAGGCCTTGAGGTCACTGGAACCGGCGGAGCCTAAATGCAGGGGTTCAGGTGCTCCAACCTCAACCCGCACCAACCATCCACTATGCCATGCGGTATGTGCAACCGCGACCTTCGCAGGTAATGGAAAGTCCGCATAAAGGCCAATTTCAACTTCTTGAAGTATTGTGCCAAAAAGGATGGACCGATATGAGTTTTAGAGCAAGGTGGGTGCTTCGGGTTTGCCGCAGTGCTGGCAATATGTACACTCGTCATCCGAGGGGGCTACCGGCAAAGGTTGTTTCTGGGTGGTCAGCGACTTTGGGCTCTTCCTGGTTCCTTCCCATTACTTTCCCTCACTCAACAAGGGAAGGATTTCTTCTTCTTTTCCATGGCGTATAATTTACACTCTAATTAGGCATCCCAGCCTCCTCGTGGATCTTCGCTGGTTCTTCCTTCAATCCCTGCAGTTGAGCTTCTTCACCCAAAATAGTGTCACGTATACCTTCCTCCGTGATTCTCCTCCTCCCCGATGAAAAGTCAAGGTGCTGCGAAATGAGGTACGCAAAGTTATCAAATTTTTATCCATTTCACTTTGAAGCCTATCAATCTTATTCAAAGAGGCCCCACTGTCAATTTTTATCAGTTTCTGACATTAACCTTCATTTCTATGAAATTATCCACGCCAAGTTCAGGATGGCTTGTTCAACAGGGGAAATTAACTATGGTGGCTGTTGTGGCCGAGGAGTTGGAGTGTAAATGTGGGAGGCACCATGTGTAAGAGGGTGCACTCATCCAATGGTCTCGTAGTCCCTCACGGATCTGTGGTTTGGATTTCTCTCCTGTGGTTCGCTTATTTCACATGGTTCCTATACCCTCATTGTCATATGCCCTAGTTACTCTCCACTCAATACTCACCGCATTGCTTCCTCTTCCATTGGTCACAATTGAGATCACTGCAACTTCTGGGGAACATGCACCCAATGAGAAACAGTAAGCAACACCAAGACAGAGAGAAAAAAAATTCCTGTGGCACTGCTTTTTTTTTTTTTTTAAAAGTGAATCGAAATAAATAAATAAAAATGACTCAGAATATAAAAGAAATTCACCAATACTTGTGATGAGGATCACAAGTGTCTCCACAATACAATGCACTTAGCACCATCCCTAACGGGCGCCATTTGATTCAGGCTACTAGGTGATGCGAATCAACAAAACGAGTATCCTGTTCTCCTGCATCGCTGTGAGTCAAGCCATCGCAAAGATAGTGGTTCAGGTCAATACAGATGGGTTTTCTTCAGATAAATGATTTGAGTGAAATCAAATCGGTGAATTAAATTTGGATTTTCAGTTTGTTAAAAATAGTGAGGTTTTGGGGTTTAAACTGAAAATAAATGAAGAAAAATAAGAAAAGAACTCCTCAAGTCTCAAAGCACCGAGTTAGGGTTTGTAGGCAACTAACATGTCCTGTCTTTTCTCATTGGGAACATGACATATAGTCATTTCCGACCTGATCTTCATTTAGCTTTAAAACTAAACCTCATGATTTTCCTTTTAAAACATAGCATTTAAATGGGCATAAATGTTCCTAACAAGAAAGCACATCTCAAAAACCCTAATCCACGATAAATAAAGGTGAGACAATCCATCCGAGTATCAATGGATCTAGTGAAAGTATCCATTGAACCCAAAAGCTTGCCAAATACACATTAAAGAGAGTATGCTTAAGAGATTTTAACCTAAGGAGAAGTAGGAACTTAAACAAACTATAAATGCAAGTAGCAAACAGAGAGGACCGTGCAAGCAATTTCCAAACCGCTGTCTAAAGAGCCGCCCTTTCAAGGGAGGAAGAAGCCCAGGCCAACCATCCTCTGAGTTGTCATCCTCAGAGGAGTGTGTGGTAGCCGAGAAAAGGGAGAGAAATGAGAGAAAAGGGAAAACGGGAGAACTGAAAGCCCTAATTTATTTACAAAGAAAAAATCCGTCCTCAACAGCAGATGCTGCATCGGCTTAGCCTTTTACAACCAAGTGAAATACCATATAATCCAAACATAAGTGATTACAACAAGGGTAGAAAGGAGAAAAACCAAAATTGTAAATAAAAAGAAGGCTAAAAGCAAATAGCTACTGGAGGAAATGTACCTGAAGAGGTTTAACAAGGTTCAGAATGTTTTCCGCAGTGGGTGTTTTCTTTCTTCACATTTTGCTTTTCTTTCCTCTGATCTTTGATTTGAAATGCTGAGTTTGACTAGAATTCTTCGTGGCTTGATCGACTCAATACTTCGCACAATTAGGTAGCAAAATCGCAAAATTGCCACAAAAATGACATGATTAAAATAGTGTAGGGACCTTAATGTGTAAATTGGATTAATAGAATGATTATATACAAAAGCACTCAAAACCTATAATAAATAGGGTCTAAAATAGCACTTTTTGGGCACTAATCAGATCTGGTCGTGACACTTTTGAAAATGAAAATTAAATAAAACGATAACTAAAAGAATTAAACGGGCATCCCAGATCATGAATTGTAATTGCTAGAGGGAGTTGATTAATGGCTTCAGCCGTGATAATGATAAGAGTCTAATATGTATTGGTATCAATTTGATTTGACCCTGTATGTATTTGATATGTTCCGATTTGCCATTGTAGATATATAAGTTTGTTTTGAATATGATCTGACATGCCATACATGTAGAAGATATGAATTGAAATTTGTAAAAGACATGGCACATGGATGTGTTACGACCGTGACAATGATATGGAATATAAAAAGGATAAAATCTACATGTATAATATGATATGAGTTAGAAGTCACATAAACAGGCTTCACTGTATAAGGAAAAGTAAATGTAGGTGCGATTTACTTTAATAATTATTGTTATTATCGTTACTGTCTATATGTTCCACTACTAAAAGTTTCTAGCGTGTTCAATCCGTAGGTACCAAGAGGGATAAAGAGGATGTGACATTCCACACCGTACCAGACGGGCCATCCTTCGTAGATAGGTGCTCACCAAGACTGCTCGCTGAGTCTCCGACATGTTTGTATTAGATATGTATTTGTATAAATAAATGGGACTTAGTATATGTGTATAGATTTTGATGGACACCCACTCCCAGTAGTTCTTGTGTATGTAAATGATTTTTGTTATTACGAAATTGTTTGTATACCACAGTAATAAGTATAGGTTTAAAATAAAAAAAAAGTAAAGAGTCCTGATTTCTGCACTCAAACCGTTCGGACTTAACAATGACTGAATCTGGCGTGACAAGTAGTGGTATCAGAGTTTGTGTTTAGGTTATGCTTCTAGAAAAGCTCATGTTAGCGATTCTAGATAGAATATAAGGTAGAAAGGATAGAAAGCATATGTATAGAAACAAAGGCCTTGTGTGGATGTCCTTGTGTTTATAGATGATCATCCTTCGATCCAATAGTTATTGGAAAGTAAGAATCCTCCTAAAGGAACAAGGGTTACCGCTTAACCTTGTGGAATCATTCAGAAAGAGAGTCACTACTCCAATGAAAGCAAATGAAAAGAAATGTAAGAAATGTCATCGAAAAGATACAAAAAGAAAGGATCTCGAGATAGAACAGTACAAAAGAGATAGTATGAATTTCGAGGACGAAATTTAATAAGGGAGGGAGAGTTGTATACTCCTAAATATACTCCTAGCAAAGCTTTCTGACTTGTTTAGGTATATTAGTGTTAGCACCGGAAAATTTTGGAAATAAACAAGAGACCTAATTAATACTGAAAACTAAGGGTAAATATGTATCAATTGTACTTGAGGATATGAGAGGCATAAATCAATAAGATTATATGTAATTATGGGGATTTGAGGAAGATGAGGTTAAATTAGAATATGACATAAATTGCTTTAAAAAAGAAAGAGTTTAAGAATTAAAGGTAAAATATGAAACTTCTGGGTAAAACAAAAATGGGTTTTCTGTCTCGCCAAGCATGGCCTTAACAACATGGGATTTAAGACCAAAAATTGGTCTCATTTGGGGGAACAACAAACCAATAGAGAGAGGGGATGGAAGAGAAGAAGAAGAAGTGTTAAGAGAGTTAAGAAGAGAAATATAAGGAAGAAGTAAAAGCAAAAAGGTATGGAACTTTTGGATTTGTGTATGGAACTAAGGACTATTAACATGAATATATGTTTTGGGCTGTATGGTCAAACTCGATAAGGATTTCTTCAATTGATTTTTAGGGTTTCATCCCTAACCTTAAAATTTTGGGATAGTATACAGAAAACCCTAACAGCATAAGAAAAGAGATAATCCTCCCTTTCGAGGTTGGATTCATGGTTAAATGACAGTATCTGAGTTAGGTTTAGAATAAACCTAAACAAATTTGTATTTGTAAGGTGTATGGTTATGACCATATTAGAATTGTTTTTGGGAGAAAATCTGCGAAAGGTTTTAAAGGCATATCTGAATGAAAGATGATGTGAGTATAATTGAGGTTACAAGAGAAATATGAAATGGTTTTGATGTGTGTATGAAGTATAGAGTTGGTTTGGGATGGAAAATATGGAAATGGAGAAAACACACACTGCATTTTAGGGTCACACACTGCACACCTTGAACATGCCCTAGTACACCTTCCAGACCAACATGTAATGTACATGTCTCACATGTAATCGGTACACCTTGCTCTGCTTTGACGTAGTCTCGTATTTTTATTACACTTAGCTCATTTCTTGTCCGATTTGAGGATTAAAGACTAATTAAAATAGACTCAAGGAAAAAACCAAACATACGTAAAGAACTATCAAATTTGACTTAAGTGGCCTGGGGCACTCAAAGTGGGCCATGTTCAAGCCACAAATTCTGTATCGCTGGTGCCATAGAGTAGTCCCGGGTTGTTTAGGACATAACTCTGAGTTTCGTGTTCGATTTGGGTGATTCCAATTGAGAAGAACCTCAGCACACCTAGATTTAAAATGAGACAGAACCAATGTCAAATATGGAGACAAGGCACTGGAAAATGAATATTTCAAACTGTCCCTAGTGTAATCGGTAAATTGACTAGTTTGGCATGAAAATGCTATAACTTTAGTTTGGATAATCCGATTGGAATGATTCCAATTCCTAAGTAAAGTATAGTCAAAGAAGAATAAGAATACATGAATAAGGTGTGATTACATACGCATTATACTTTACAAGTATATGAAGTGCCATGTGTAATAGGCATGAAACAAGAAAATTATAGAAAATGCAATATGTATAGATGTGTTCATGAAACATGAATGTGATATGGAAAGTCGAAAACGAATTGGAAACATGGCAGAATATGATAGGTAATTTGTCGTCATGAACACATATCGTGGTTGTTAGCAAGATTATTACTCATAACTGTGTAAACATAAATGTTTGATAGGAAATATATGTTTATATATACGCCATCAGAATATATGAATGAGTATACATGAATAGAGTATGCATGAATGTGTATACGTGAATGAGTATATAGAACGAGTATACGAAATGAGTATATGAATGAAGTATATGAAATAAGATTGAGTATATCTTTGAAGATAATACGTAAAGTAAAAATTGGAATTGAAATGTGGATTAATTCGCCAGTGAATGCTATTCTTCCGGTGAAATATATATATATTGGATTTGATGTTATTTTTCGGAATGTTTATCAAATAAATGCATAAAGTGTATTTGTTATAAGTAAAATTATCGTGATAAAAGTAAATTGATTTTGAAATGTATCATTGACGACCGATTACGACGGATTCACCAACTGAATTCGGCCACGAAGGTAATCGCAAGTCATGGAACGCGTAAATCAGCATTTTTATTGGTTTGAATGACCAACATGACCGGATTCACCAATCAAATTCACTGCGAGGGTAAACGTGAATCGTGGCAGAATGGAAATCGGCATTGCTACCACGACAAACAGCATGATCACCAACTGAATCTGGCCGAATGTCGAATTTTATAGTCATATGTGAGACGGTAATAATTGAATGCGAAATCACATTGCCATCGAATGACGAGATAGTAAGTGATTCCCAAGTGAACTGGCCGTGGAATGTTGACTTGGCTGCCATGAGACGTAATAATTGAATGTGAAATCACATTGCTAACAATGATAGGCAGATTCCCTAGTGAATCTATCGCGAATGTCACCTATAGCCATATGTGAGATTTGTAATGGATTGAATGCGTAAATCACATTGTTACCGGGAATGATGATGTGGCAAGATTCCCAAGTGAACTGGTCGTGAATGTCGATTTATAGCCATATGTGAGATTGTGAATAATTGGAATGTGAAACCACATTGCCAATAAATGAAAAACAAGATAGGATTCAATTAATCGAGTTTATATGAAATCACAAACCGGAGTGAAATGACATTAAAAATTGTATTTGTTTAAGTATCTCGTTACATTGCTATTGCATATAGTAAAAAGACATTATTTTGTAAATAGCATTTGAAGAATGTAAATGTTGATGGATTGCCCAAATGAAGTACTTTCAGAATTAAAAAGTCTAAAATGAAACAACACAAACAAATGTTTCGGGGAAGATAATTGAAAAGGCTCCAGTAAACCTGCCCAACTCGATCCACCAACGGGTCAAGTCGGGATTCGTCACGACTTTTGAAAATAAAAATTTAATAAACCAAAACAAAAATGTTTTGATTGAAAATGCCTGAGTAAACCGCCCAGCCTTGATCCGCAACCTGGTCAAGTAGGGATTCGGTCGTGATTAATTTTTGAAATGAAATGAAATAAAACGATAACTAAAGGAATTAAATGGGCATCCCAGATCATGAATTGTAATTGCTAGAGGGAGTTGATTATTGGCTTCGGCCATGATAATGATAAGAGTCTAATATGTATCGGTATCAATTTGATTTGACCCTGTATGTATTTGATATGTTTCGATTTGCCATTGTAGATATAAGTTTGTTTTGAATATGATCTGATGATGAGTGCCTAAAACACTCAGGTTATACCTGCGTCGGTCTTACGTTTTTAGCGTTATTTTGCATTTAAATGATTTTTATAGCCTCGACATCTTATTAGTGCACCGTGGAATGCGTAAAATCGGCGTGAAAAGGGGCGCTTTTGAGTGTATTCGACCAGAGAGGATGAAAGTATATAAGATATCGGAACGCCGCGACGTCGCAACGCTACGCCCCCACGTTGCGGACGCCGCAACGCCGCGCGAACGCACAACTAATTTAAAAGTCAACAAGGTACCGCCGCGACGCTCGGCCGACGCGATGCGACCGCCGCCACGCTGGGCGACGTTTCCAATTTTCGCGCGACGCCGCGACGCCCCAACGAAGCCTTGTCTTCTCAACATTAAAGCAAAAAGTGGGGTGCGAATCGAGGTATCGGGAATCGACAACTAGGAGCGAAAATCGTATGGGCAATGACATGGTTTTACAAGGATATTCAGATTTATTTCTTTCCTCTTTTCGACAATAGTACTCGATGTTTCATATATTACATATTGCATTTCTATTCGTGTTCTAGATCTACACTAGGGTGTTGATGTTCAAAGATTACAGATCTTTGTATTATTCAATTGTTTATAACTGCTAGCATCCGGTCTATATCTATGAATCCTTTACATGATGATGTTCCACAACATTACGTGATTATACCTGGATCCTAGATTCATGAGACAGAGGATATCCAGTGGATCCTCGAGTAGGCAGCCTCTACGATCGGCAACATAGATATTCCGATCTCGAAGGTGACAATTTATTAGAGATACGCCAACTCTAATTTTCTAAGAGATACAGCGTGATACACCCTCGAGAGAGGGTACTGTGAAGCAAGATCACCTAGCCACTAACAAACTGCAACAGACTGAATAATATCATCTTTAAGAAATAACCCATCTAAAGTGACAGGGGGAGACATAATTTTAATCACATTACATGTTAAATTCATTCAGATCATTGTTTAGTTTATATCTCGCAGACACTAGTACCCTTTCATACATTAGCCGTATATCCAGATAATATTTGAAAAGCAAATCAGAAGTCAACACACCTATCCCCATGGATCGATATTCATACCATTACACATTGGTACTATATTACTGGGCTAATGCAGTGCACTTTGAGCACATAGGCTGTATATACACTTCACACCACGCTGGGCTTCCATCAAGCTTTCTCTATATCACGGATAGGTTTGTGAGTGATATAGAGAATACAACAATCAGATATTACCGAATTTTTTGTTTTTATTTGTTTTTTTTTTAACAAGTAATGTAAATTGGTCTTTGTTATTTAGGCATCGTGGCTTAGGCTTCAAAGAGTAAGTATGCAACGATTTAGATCAAAGTTGACCAACATTTGTCTGATCCCTGAGCGAATGAACTTTACATGTAATACGCCGAGAACAAGAGAACTGAACGTATTAGAATCTCACAAACATTGAGAACAAATGAAGAGTGAGATTTGGCATTGACAAAATGACACATAGGGCCTAAATGGGAATAATCTGAAGGAATCACACCCAGTCGCTTATACACCTGCATGATCCATTCACGTTGCTAGAGGAGTTTCAGACTACCAATCACCGTTGTCGTGACAAACATCGGGCACTAATTTATCTCGGCAAAACAACTCTCGAGTTGAAGCTACCACTTTACGATGCTCAAAACATCCCGTTCCACTCAAGTTGCTCCAATGAGAATCCAAATATGCATCCGAATAACTTCTTGAAGTCTAAGGCTACACTAACAAGTACAGTCTGTTACCGAAGAGGCGTTTTTGGGATCGAGATTGTTCCCATCACTGTGCTATGGTTCAAGCATTGGCTAATGTTACAACACCTTGATTCCATTACTTCAGAACGATTAGTGGCAATTCTCACCAAGTTTTTTCCACTTAAAATTGGCACATCTGCGGCAAGAGATCAATACTTCGACAACTAGAGGGAGAGAATCGCAGGCATGGGACAGATTTCACGAACTACTGGTGAAGTGCCACATCACGTACTAACTGATGGATGCGTGTCCATACTTTCTATAATGGTCTAAAGAATGCAACTGTATCAAAGGATTGATGCCCTGATGGAGGAGCACTTAATGAAGAAAACTACGCACTGCAAGATTATGAAATCTCGGGAAGATGCTACTAATACAACCGGGCCTAGTGGAGAAGACTACACAGAAAGCCATAGGTGGCACTTGATAATGAGGTTCTCAATAATCGTTAATCATGGCACAATGACCAAATAAGACCAGACAAAGAAGGAACCGCTAATGCCATACGACTCAACCCACGGAGTCGTAATCAGCGAGGATAAAGACAATAAAGACATCGTCGGGCCAGGTTCAAACAACAACAGCAGAGCGTGCCCGCAAGACGTGTCAAGGTTCAATCAGAGTCACCACGAGCAAGGACAAATTTGGGGGAAACAATTACTTAATCAAAATCACGCCAAGGGTGGCGTAATAATCGAATCACAAATAATCATGGTATGGACGGAGGAACAATCGTAACAATATGCCATCAAACCGAAAGTTAGCGAACCACTCCCGAGAAAAAGGTGGACTTAGAACAAGCTCCTCGATAAATCGACTCCCACCTACTTTTATGAATGAGACCAAGGACATAGCAGCAACAGCCACCCAATTGAACAATCAAGCAAGACAATGAGAAATTGAGGTACAGAGGCCAAACGGCCAACCATCGATGTAAAGGCAAATGGGTTCCTTACTACAATTAAGTAAACCCAAGAAGAGATGGACTGAACATCGCAAAGCAAATTGCGCCGAGAAGTGGTAAGGAATTGAGACACAAGGAAATCCCTGGAAGAGGAGGAGGTAGAGGATCCAGAAGGTCATCCACCTTCGTCGAATGACTGCGCGGAGGTGAACAACCTCGGAGAAGTAGCCACGTGAAACACTATCAAGAAAGGGATAACTCACCAATTCCATATCCACAACGTCTAAAGAAGCATAAGCTAGATAAGCAGTTCACCAAATTCATGGAAGTGTTCAAGAAGTTACACATCAATATCCCGTTTGCTGATGCTCTAGAACAGATGCCCAGTTATGTAAAGTTTATGAAAGACATACTGCCTCTAAGAGAAGATTGATCGATTTTGAAACAGCTTAACTAATCGAGAATGTGAAAAGCATTCGTAGAAGCCGCCGCAAAAGCTTAAGGACCTGTGCGCTTACTATTCCGTGTGCAATCTAATGGAAATGCTATCTTTGAGAGAGCCCTATGTGTGATTTAGTCCAGATTAATCTCATGCCCTTGTCCATTTTTAACGTTTGGGATTAGGTGAAGCTCGCCTAACTACAATCACATTTTTAGTCGCTGGTCGTATCCTTGAAGCATCCGAGAGAGGTGTAATAGAAGATGTCTTAGTAAAGCACAAGTTTATCTTCCCAAAGAAGATTTCATTGGTCTTAGATATGGAGAAGATAAAGAAATACCTAATTTCACAGACCGCTTCTTGCAAATCAAAGGCAAATGATTACGTTCGGGAGGAGAACTAAAATTGAGAGTGCAGGAAGATGAAGTCAAGTTCAACGTGTTTGAAGCTGTGAGAATCCGCAGAGTGATACTTGTTTCCATGCGGCGTAGATAGTGAGGGCTATAGTTAACCAAAGTGGTTTCCACTGGATCCTTCGGAAAGCAATTGTATAGAATGATCCCGAGAATATGAGCGAAGAGGTAGAGGAATATGTAAAATGGATGGATTCTTTCGGACCTAATAGGAGGACATACTTTGAATCTCTAGGTGAAGGAGCTAAACGCCGTTAAGCATCGGGTTGAACAACCACCCAAGATGGAACAAAACCTCACACGAAGCATTTGAAGTATGCATATCTTGGGATATCATCTACCTTACCAGTGATCATCTCAGCATCCTTGACTGAACTAGAGGAGGAAAAGTTATTGAGGGTCCTTAGAGACCATAAAAATGCGCTCGGGTGGTCTCTAGCCGATTTAAAAGCGGATTCGCCTCTATGTGCATGCATCGATTTGCTCAAGATGGACATAAACCTTCAAAGTGGGCGCAGAGGAGGTTGAATCCAACGATGAAAGAGGGGGTAGTCCAAAAGAAGTATTGAAATGGCTGGATACTGGGTAATTTATCCCACTTTAGATACATGGGTAAGTCCAAATAAGTAGTACTCCCAAGAGTGAGGAACCAACGGCTATGTTAATCAGAAGGAACATGCTCACAATGATCGGTGAGATTGCATTGACGACAAATCACGCACCCAAATATTATTCCACTGTTATTTCATTAGATTGACCGATGTCAACGAATATTATCGTTGATGGAGATCGCTACATCAATTACTATAGCCCTCAAGATCAGGAGAAGACGACATTCACATGTCCCTATGATGATGTTTCAGATTCAGCGGATGCCCTTTGATTGTGCAGCAATGCGCACGTACCTTTTCAACAATGTATGATGGCCATTTTCTCTCGATATTGGTTGAGAAGACAATCGAAATCTTCATGGATGTGATTTTTCGTATCAGTAATCTTGATAACCATTTGGAAAATTTGAGGATCGTGATTGATAAGATGAGGAGATTCAACTTAGTATTCAATTGGGAGAAGTGCCATTTTATGGTACAAGATGGTATTGTACTCGGACATCGGATTTCAGCAAGAGGAATAAAGGTAGATAGAGCAAAGATTGAAGCAATTGAAAAATTACATCCATCCCTTACCTGGGTGAAAAGGATTAGGAAGTTTTTAGGCCACGCTGGATTCTATAGGCGATTTATCAAAGACTTCTCTCAGATTGCAAAACCGTTGTCTAACCTTCTGGCCTGGATCCTATTTGAGTTTGATCAGATTTCGTATATATAGTTAAAAGATAAGTTGGTATCAGCCCCATTGTCGTGGCTCCGATTGGTCCTTTCCATTCAACTTACGCGACGCAAGCCGGTTTTGCTATGACGTGGGCGTGTCAGCGTAAACGAGAAAATTTTCCGTGTAATCTACTGCGCAGAACCTTGAATGATGCCTGGGCCTTTGAATTGGCGCCACTAGCGTAAAAGAACTATTATTATTGTCTTTGCTTTCTCGGCTAAATTCAAGCCTTATTTGATTGGTAACAAGGTTGCGGGTCCACATTGATCATCGCCATAAAATACTTGATGACTTAAAAAGACTAAACCCCGGTTAATCCTAAGTGGGTTCTTTTCACAAGAATTCGGACGCTGAGATTAAAGACAAGAAAGGCAATCGAGAACCGAAAAGCGCATCATCTTTCACGATTGGAAGTGATGAGGTTCAAGTGAATGACAAATTTCGAACGAACCTATTAGCTAATGTATGGCAGGGCGCTCCATGGTTTGCAGACATGTGAACATTTGCAGCCAAGGTCTTCCTTCTTAATTCAAATTAACATCAATGTAAAAGAGGTTTTCAGACATTTGAAACACTTTACTATCGAGGAGCCAATTCTTTACGTATTAATCATACTGGACGTGATCCGGAGATGTGTGTCCAAGATGAAATGAACAAAGATATCAACCACCGCTCTTACATCATCATGTGGTGGACATTTTGTAATGAGAAGAAACTAAGGTTCCAATCGGGTTTCATCGCCTTCCCATTCAAAGATGCTCATCATTTCAGATTCACATGACAAATGTCAACGAATCTGGGGCATTTTTAAAGCGATCAACCACCATGCATCCCATTCTGGAAGTAGAACTGTTTGACCTATGGGGGATAGATTTCATGGGACCATTTCCCTCCTCTTATAACAACATGTAAATCTTGCTGGCAGCAGACTATGTCTCGAAGTGGGTTGAAGCAATTCCGACCCGCACAAACGATGCCAAGGTCGTGGCTCAATTTCTTCGCAGCCTACATATTCTCACTGATTTGAACCTCGACATTGATCATTTATAATGGTACTCATTTCGAGAATAAGGTGATTGACAAGGTTTTGGTAAAAGCATGGGTACGCTATCGTATATCCTTGCAGACACCACCCATGTTAACGGGCAAGCAGAGGTATCAAATCGAGAAATTAAGTCCATTCCTCGAGAGAAAAGTCAGCCACTGCCCAGAAGGATTGGTCTAAGAAGATTGAAGATGCGCCTCATGCACGAACAAACATTTAAAACACCCTTGGGTATGTCGCTTTTAGAATTGTTTATGGCAAAGCATGCCATCTTCCTGGAATTAAAGACATCGAGCCTACTGTGCAACTCCTGCAAATAACATGACAAGACACTAGTCGCAAGTGAGAAGCTGCCCCTCAACCCGTTGAACTAGACGAATTCAGAACGAAGCTTATGAAAAATGCCAGCATTTATGCGGAAAAGACACAAAAGCCCGGCACGATAAACACACACGCCGTGAAGGAATTCGAGGCGACAACAAGTTCTCTTGTTTAATCTTCGCCTAAAACTCTTTTCCGGGAAAATCTGAAGCTTTAGATGGTCCGGGCCTTCAAAGGACTAAGGTCTTTTCATGGTGGGGCAGAGGTTACACATCCTGAGAAAGGAACATTCACAGTTACCACCCAACGATTGAAGCCGTATTTTGGGGGCTTAGTTCCGCAGATAAGCGCGCATCATTCCTTTTGACTGCACTAGACAAAGTACGCAAGGCCCCACGAGCTCGTGTTGTTCCCGAGCACATTGAGATTCAGGGCCGTCGAGCTAACGACATTAAACATAGCGCTTCTTGGGAGGCAACCCAAGTTTTTCTTGCAATTTTCCTTTCTATGGTTAAATTTTTTTTTATTATCTGCTTTAAGTTATGTTAGTTTATCAAGCTTTCGTCTATAACGTAACTCGGCTGGATGTCTACTTTCAGGACCCGCAATCGAAAGTCAGGGGGAGGATCCGTCATCAAGTTCAAGAGAGTCACAATTGCATGAGGGGAGTTTCCTTTTATCTTAGACCTTTGTTGAATTAATTGCATTTTGAGTCTTCTCTGTAACGTCGTGACGTTGGTTCCCAACGCCGCTGACGCTGAAACGCCGCGACGCTAAACGTATGACGCTGAAACGTCAGCGCGACGCGAAACGCCGCGACGCCAATATGACCCTCTTCTCTGAACACGCGACGTTGATATCCACGCCGCGACGCTGAAACGCACTCTTCGAAGTCACGACGGAAATTCAATGTCGCACGCTGGTTTGCGCGGTTCTCTCCGAACATCGCGACGTTGATTTCAACGCCATACGCCGTTTTCGCTTTCCTGAACGTCAGCGACGTTATTCTCAACGCCGCGACGCTGATTTTACTTCTCTGAATCCGCCGCGACGCTTGGTCTCGAACGCCATTACGCTATCGCTTCTTCCTGAACGCCGCGACGTTAAAATTCCGAACGCCGCGACGCTAATTTCGCTTAAGGCCAAAATCACCTTCCATTTTTTTGTTTTTACCCTACTCCATTGTTGCTTAACCCTAGTTCTCCCTGTGTCGGCCTTCCACACCAACCCTTGCCAGAGTCCACTACCACACCGGTCGAAGGCCCTCCGACACCTTCCTGCACCCACCGTCACTAACTCCCCTTTCCACAACTCTCAAATTCCGGGTTCCGCTTGTCGCTATTTCCACCTCCGCCAGTGTCCTCGTGACCGGTCTAGTCCTCCACATTTAGGTCTAGGAGTTCACTTTTAAGGTCACATTTAGGTCTATTTCAGTTTGGTAGAGTCACATTTAGGGTCACAATTGCACTCAGTTAGTTTTTTTTTCTAGTGCACTCTAGGTGTTTGTCATATTGTCTAACCCAGTTGGGTGTGTCACCTTGGTGCCATTTCATTACATTACCCTCCTAGGAGTCTGAGTCCTTCCCCAATGTCTCGGAAAGAGGCGTGGTTACCTACAAACGTAGGTCGGGCTGAGGATCCGACCTCGACTTCGGCGTCACACTCTGGCTCGCGAACGAGGGTGGCCGACCGTTCTATGGCCATCCGCAAGAACCGTCGCTCATTAAGGGAAAAAGGTTTCCACCACCCGATGGGATTTTTTCCGCAAGACAATGCGCCAAGGGAGGCGGGCACTTTGCCAACCACCATCCACCGCGACATGAGTGTGGTGCGAATTCTACGCCAACCCGCTCCCACATCACAAGAAGGTTCGAAAGAGGGTGTACTATCAACTTCAAGGGCCGATCAATCGAAGCATATAACTGGATCATGTCCCCTCGAGTCATTTGATAGGTTTTTACGAGCCGACCACTACCCTTCGAGGTCATTCGGTCTTCACTTCAATGGGCGTAAGTGGAAACTCAATGCGAGAGCCATGTCGTTCCACTTCAGCGCCAAACATTTGGCCTATATCTCAAGGGTTCCGTATCACTATCACGCCGCGCCTCATTCCGACACGAACGCGTGTGTGAAGTGACCGCCAAGCGTGCCCCGCCTCAATTCATGCCATTATTCAGATATTCTTTTGATGTTGGGCAAGTTATCGAGGACGCCATCCTCCACAACCAGACGCCTAAGATGAACTCGGGGGCACTTTTCCTCATTTACGTTTACGCAAACGGCGGTGCCCTAGATGTCAATGAGGCGTGGTTACACCCCATCAAGGCAATATCGCTTAAGAAGAGGGCCAAACCGAGGTACCAATGTTCGGTGTGGGACCTAATGATTCGTGTCATGAGCCCTGACGAGGATCGAGCTTCATGACTATCTGCCCGCTGACTCTCGGAGGACCTGCGAGGATATCAAGGTCCTCGCCCACCCACCTCCGCCACCACAATTACAGCCAGCCCCACTGGGAGGCCTCCTCCTCCACCCCACACACCCGACCTCGAGAACCCCAGCCTCCCACTCGATCGCTTGATGCACTCGGGACGAGACCCGGTGAGCACCAGTCCTCCTCACCAGATACTGAGGCGCCCGGCGCCGATATGGTGACGGTGTCGGGCCAACCAGCCATTATTCTTCAAAGAAGAATAGCCCCAAGCCCGAGCCCAAACTAGTTTCCACCACCTTCCGCCACGCCACCACCACAGTTGACTCCGCTCATCACCTCGGGGGAGTTCCCTCCACCTTCCTCTCGTTATTTTCCCTCATCACAATGTGGACACGCCCAATTTTTCAAAGGTGGGTGGTGCCTGTGTTTTTAGAGTAGTTTTATGTTTATGTGAAGTCATTTTCATTTGTGCATGTTAGCGTTTATACTGTTAGTTTTATTTACGCTGCTTATCTTGTGGATGTCAGTTTTGTTTTTAGTCATGTTGGTGTTTTTCTTAGATCATATACAAGTGTAGTGGTGTCTTGTTTAGGTAGTTGTGTGTGTGATGCCATGCTTGAGAGTAGGGGAATACTTTGAACCGAATCCACTATTAAGTCATGGAAGAAAGGATTCAATGATGCTCTCCCCACTATCTGATCCGAGCTGGGGTGGATATATAATCATTCTGCATCTAAGAACCATTTCAACGAGCCTATCAACACTACACACAAAGGATCTCGAGGGTATTCTAGGTACCTGATCTGGTACAAGAGGGTAACAGCTAAAATCAACACAATATTTATATACTGAGCCTTGCTAACCGTAGTCGGGCTTACCCAAGATAGTGGTCTAGGGCCGAACACTGGGATGGGGTTTTCTTCATAAAAATGGTTTGCATTAGGCATGAAGGTAAGGTTTATTTGACTCTTTGGAATTCATTCAAAACAGGGAATGGTTTGAAAAACAGAAATTGTAAAAAACTGAAAGTTAACCTGAAATTAACAATGAAGAAATTTACTTTGAAGATTTAGGTCACTAACTCAGGCAAGCTAGGCAAAACACATGTCCTCGTTCATCCTCCTATGTGAGTCAACACAGATGTAGTTATGGCCCCTTTTTGTTTAAAACCCTAACATTCTTTATCATTCTTTGAGGCCTCAGAAGATCTGAAGAATCACAAAGGCATCTCTCACCCGAGCACCGAACCCTAAAGCATGGAGAGAGTATCACCTAGGCTAGTAAAGACCATCTAGAAGAATCACAAGGCATCTCTCACCTTGTTAATCGAACCCTAAAGCATGGAGAGTATTGGCCAAAACAATAAAAGCAAATGTTATTTAACCCTAATTTTGTGAGACCCTAACATGTGAATATTACCTCATAGGTAAGTAAGGACCATCTAAGAGCCACAAAGACTTCATTACTAAGTTAATCGGATCTAAAGCATGGAGAGTATCACAAGACACAACATCCTATGTTATGCAACTGAAGTTTTGAAGATAAGGGCCATAAATACACTACCCATAACTTTTAGGGGTACATGAGGACAACATGCTTAACCCTACTGCTAAGCTAGCTTCCTTCCTCTTCAAAGGAAGGAGGCTTAGCTAAGCATCCTTGAATTGTCATCTTCAAGAGGTGCTTGGCAGCCGGGAAAGTGAAAGAAAGAAGTAGAGAAAGTAAAGAAAGAGAGAAGAGAAAATAAAGCAAAACTAAAATAAAACAAACTTTTATTTACAAAAGCAGTAAATGAAAACTTACAATCACTCAAAACTTGTCTTTCTTCCTCTCCTCCTCCTCCTTTATTAAGCGTACGAGGTATTTATATAGACTCCTCAAGGTATAAAAATACCAAAACCCTAATAACTAAGCTAAGTTATAGGATAGGAGAGTAATTCACCAAGTTTGAAGGCGTTGCATTAATTACAAAGCATGATTTGAGGTCTGCAAATTCTCACATGTGAGAATTTCGCCACCAGCTTAATTCCGCGCGGTTAGCGAAATTGGCAAGGGTTGCTAATTTGGCAAGGTTGCACTTTCGCTTAGCAGCTAAAATTTCGCTAAGCCAGCGAAATTTTCAGCTGAGTAGCGACCGCACTGTACGCGTGGGCCAGCGACTTTCGAAATGCGTAGCCGAGATTAACCGTCAACAGTTTACACTCGCAAGGGCTGCGACCATCAACAGTGTCGCGAAATTGCCCGCTATCGCTCCGCATTCCTCTTGTCATGTCTTCAACCTGCATCTCATTTTCTTCACTTTGCCTTTGTTTTTCCATTGATTTCGGGCTTGTTGATGGTCGAGACTAAAATTCCAACCTCATGATCGATCATTTGTACTTTGAGGTTGAAGTTCAAATGTGTATAAAGTCTAAGCAAACAACCAAAAACACCCTCAAATTACATAAGTGCTACTAAGATGACATGAACACTTCAATTGGGATAAATGACATGATTAATGATCAAAAGCACTCAAACCATCTAATATAGGGTTCAAAATTGCACTTTTGAGCACTCACCACACCCCCAACCTAAACGCTGCTAGTCCCTAGCAATGCAAAATAAGAATTGAGATGTAATGTGCGGGTATTTTCAAAAAGGTCAGGTTTCAAAAGGTTATCACTTATATACAAACTAACATTACTTTAAATTGAACAATTGAAATCAACATTTGAAAACCTATATACAAGAATAAAATCCATAAGAGGACAATTTTTTGAACAACACTGTTTCCATAATTTTCAACTTGGATTTCCACCTAAGTCTAATGGTTCATTTTGTATCTTAGATCGAAGTCAATAAAATGCAAAATTTGTTTCCCCAACCCAAGATTGACATGGCCTTAAACTGCTGAACAATTAAGATAGGGCTAGTTACACTTTCTTTTCTTATTCATCTACATCGTAGGTGCAATGCTTAAAATCCATCACCTGTAAAGTCCGTAACGGGGGTCCACCGACTCACTCCCAACCAATTAAGGTTTAGGGCATCAAGCTAAAAAGGATCAAAGAGACCATCATTAACTCTAAAGGCTTGACTCCCGACTAATGACTTTGAAAATTACACCTAAGCACCGCTAAATTCTACCTATCCACCCATGTAGCGAACACTAAGTCGGTGACTTCAACCTGAAGGTTTAGGCACGCTTTAAAGGCTTTCTCCATATACCCTCGGACCGTGCTCGGGTTTCAAAGCAAAAATTCACGACTTTATTTTTCTTTTTCTTCTTTTCTTTTTCTTTTCTTTTCCTTTTTGGAAGACAACATTGGTCTTCAATTGTTGGTAACTCAAACCTATCTTAGGTTGCCAACATGCCTAAGGCCGGCTTTGCAAAGTGGAAGGAGGCATACAAATTTACAACCTATTGAAGCAATCTAGAGTGCAAAGGTGTGACATAGCATAAGTAATTTCCAAGATGAACATGCCGGAATAAAGGATCAACACAAATTGTTTCAAGTACGGCATTTGTTCTAATATATAGAGACAACATGATGATTCTATCCAAATTGCATCTAATTGTTCAATTTGAAGCAATTTATTGTTCAATTTGAAGCAATTTAATTATGTAGTTTGAAAGAAAAACACATACTTATACATAGGGGACATGGGTGAACACAATATGCAAAAGCCAATATAGAGATATAATCCGAGTAGCTTGATATAGCCAAAGTGGCTTAATACATGCATAACAAAGTTACACATAAATATTATCACCGCCTACTATGGCTAACAATACAAAAAAATTCCTAATCAAAACGTGAGGCGCTGATGTGTCGAAACTCGTGATATAAACCAAAAGAAACCTAACCACCACCGCCGCCAGCGGTGAAGCCACCGCACTCACGCCGATATCCAATGAGGTCGCATCATGGCGTGTCTTCCCTGTAGGATCATGAGGAAGACCTGTGCGTCATGATCTGGTGAAGCATGAAATGACCGACCCAAGTGGCCTCGCGCCGAGCCAATCTCCTCGGTCATGTGCTCGCATACCGGGTCGCCGAGAGGTCGCTTAGTGTGTGCATCGCATCCATCACCTGCAGCCATCTCCCTCGAGCTGACATGTGTATACCCGTGACTGGTGTGCTGAACATGGAAAATCTCTCGAGTATCCGCTGGGTAGGGCCGCACTGGCAGCGGGTGAGAGACGATGGTGAACCCATCCGGGCCATGAGTGGGACTCCTCCCACTCCTCCGTGCAGGCTGTGGATCGCCTCAGAGCATCCCCGCCTCCTCACCTGGTACCTCCCTCCGGTCTCGGCCGGGCGATATGGAAATGGACGGTATGGTCATAATCCGGTCCAATCGTTACTAATTGGGAAATTGCCCAGATCTCTATCCCAGTTCCGGAACTCTATCCGCCAGAACATGGCGAAAGGAGCCCTTAATAGTAGCGGTATGCTCTCTCGTCAGATGAGTACGCCCCTCCCAGGGACCTCCTCAAACTCGTAAGAGCGGGCAATCTCACTAGCTGATGCACGAACTGCAAATTGCCCGAGATCCAGACAATGCCTCCAAGATAGGCCTCCTCCTGCACATAATGCCGCAGAGGGAATGTCAGCGCAGCGCAGATGGTCGATGAGCGAAAGATATGAGGCTGGCACCGCTTCTCCGATATAAAGAACTCCGCCACCAGACATCTCGCCGCGGTTTCAACCATCGCCCGGGCGGAGGGTGGCCCAATCTCTATAACCTCAAAGATTGCGCTGGTAGGCGCAATCTCAAGGCCGCAATAAATCATCGAGTACACCGGCGGTCATCTATCCCGGAATGGATCTCCGGACCGTCTCGCATCCCGAGATGTCATGGACAGAACCGCTTTACCACTCGGGTAAAGAGAACTGGCCGTGGAGTCATGAATGGGAGGAATCAATACCTCTCGATCAATCGTGAGATCGACTCTGGTATCTGGTCGGCCATCACCCGTGAACGCCGAGAATGACTCTGCTGAAAATGGTCGGCCACGTGATATCCATTCCCGAATTCCGGTGTCCTTTCAACACGGGCCTCCTCGATCCGCGAGGCGGTGATAGCCGAGGGTGAAGGTGTCGTCTGCCCACGATAAAGCGAATGGGTGATGGCGTCTAGAAGATGATGACTCGTCACCCGGCGCGCCCCGCTTGGAAGGTCGCGCCTCCTAGCCCCTCCGAGGTAATCGGGATGGGGCCCGGGTCCCATCCGCCCAACGCCCTAATCCCGCAGGCTCACGTACTCCACGGGGACAGTGATGGCTCGGGTGTCGCATCGGGTGTTGCACCACCGGTTCTAAAAGCAACTTCACCCGAGGTCGAAAGCAACGGACCCACCCTCAGACGGACCATATCCGATATATAAAATAAATCGCCGAAAAAAGGTGGACTCCACCGACATAGTCAGCCGATGTCCAACTCAAGCCCGAACACAACCACCACCCTCGAACCAACCATCCAAACCAGGCCTGACTGAGACTAAAATAGACCCTGGACTGATAACTGAAGGCTCGAAATATGATCAAACACTGATGCGGAGCTCCTCTAAACTGAACCGAGCAATGGGCGTGATTCAAAGTGCAGGTGAGGGCTCAGACGCGTGATGGCGAGGGCTCACTACCACATCAGCGAATGTGGCACGACGGCAAAGTGGAGCTCAAAGACTACACAGTGGGAGCTCAGGCACTAGGAGGGAGAATATGAAGTGTGTTTTAGCCAACCCCTCCCCTCGTTTTTTAAAGCAGTAGAGGTAGCCGGGAAGGTCTTTCTCACCAATTTTTCGTTGCCGAATTTTTCCATTTCCGTCTCCCCGCATTACATCAAAATTTTAACATTAATTACTAAAAATTATATATTATGAATTTTAACTTATAGGTACTGATATTAAAATCTAAAACACAATACGATACTATAAAACTATATAAAAAATTATCCGTAAGTTAAAAATTTTTAAATAACTACAACTGACAAAATTGACTAATATATGACAAAATTAAAATTGTGAACCGTTATTCGGTTTTGGTTAATCAACCAGTTCGAAAGTTCGTAAATACTCAAGTGGGGCCATGAGGATGATCTCCTCAACCACAGCGGGCTCGCCCGCTCCAGCGATGCTGTGGCCATAAGTTGACCGCTCGAATGGTTGTGGATTTGGCAATTGGCTTGCACCGTGCTGCTGGCAAGACCAATTCTCCTTCATCACCAAGGTTGATCACTCTTGTATTTTCCGGCAATCATATACTCCGCATACCGATCAACCGCAACAATCTCATCGCCATAGATTTTCGTGTTCAATTTCGGGGTTGGTCATTCAAATTGAAAATGTTCACTCCCATTATCATGTCACTAAATGTCAATTGCATGATTCCACTCCGCAATTAATAATTGCATTGGCAAAGTACGTAAATGGTCTCCTAAATGATTGGCACATGACGGTCTATCAGACTCAAGTGGTCGAAATTACAAAATCTTACCGGATAGAAATTGTCAATTTTGACAAGGATATCCCCAACTATCCCCTTTAGGGATTTTCACTGATCTATCGCCACCGAGAGTGTGATTGAGGCAGGTGGCTCTAAGCTCACCTAAACTTAATCGCTTGTATACCGAAATGGCATAAGATTCACATCAGTTCAAATCTAGCAATGCCTTTTCCATGCAATTCTACCACAGTGAACTGTAATATGGGAGAAACTGTGTGATCCTTGTATTTAATGGTACTTGCTTTGATTAGGTACTGATATGTTCTGAGAAAGGCCTTCTCTTCTCAATGCCTAATCCTCTCTTTATATGCATAGATCCTTTAAAATTTTGCATATGTACTTGTTGATTAGACTGGCTGAAAGGTATGTTAACCTTACTTGCCTTAAGACCTTTCAAGCATGCCTGCTTGTTGAGTTTCCTTGTCTCTTTCCTCTCTGGCAATGCTTGTGGAAAAGGAGGTGGTATACGATATTTTATCAGACATCCTCTAGGAGAATATGCTCAAAGTTGCATTTTTTCCCTCGCCCGGGATTCTTCAATAGTTTTGCGTAGGTTGATCAACTCCTTTTTCCACTTCAAGGTGATTACATGGACTTAATCCTCATCCATTCCCCGAATTTACCTCAAGGATCCCCTTAGGATTTGGAAGTGTTCGGGATGGAACCTCCTCTTTCTCGTGGTCTCTCTAAGAGTTTGTTAATGTTTGTAATAACGAGGTCATCAAATTTTTATTCACAAGGTTTTCTCGACAAGATTAACTTTTCGTGCTAATTGCACATTGGTTCCATTTTGGTCATTAATAAAATTGCCCACCACCTTACTCAAATTCGAGTACAAATTGTTTCACTGAGAAGTTATATGGTGGTCAAGTAGATCGGAGGAGGAACCAAACCGAGGCTTGGCCTCGTGGTACATGCTGTGGGGGTTTGGTCTCCATGCAAGGTTAGATGATTCTCCAATTGGGATTGTAAGTATTCCCATATGGAGCATTTCCGTTGTTTGGGGCTTTGAATTGCTCCCATGCAGGTGTACATTCCTTACATCAAATCCTTCACCGTGTGGGCCGCGGGAACAAAGTTGTTCTATTGGTTGTAGCCGGGGATTTTGGAAATTTGTGGATTAGGTTGTGCAAAGGTTGTCGGCCACGTCAAGACTTTATCGAGCTGTTTTCCTTCCAGCCTCTACCTTCTAGCTGCTAGAGTTGATAACCTAGCCCTCATTTCCATCTCTATCATTCAACAGATACATACCACCTCTTTGATTGACTCCGGTGGTTTCATCCTATCCGTTTCTTCTCTAGGGTTAAGCCTTCATCCCAACCCCTTTAGAAGTTTCAGCCACGTATTTAAAAATCCATGGCTTCATCAGGATGTTTGCTTAAAAGTCTCCCCATGGTTTCTAAAAGCCGTCACGGTGAGACATACCACCATAGAAGGGTTCAATATTAACATCCATGTCAAAGCCATGGTGTGGACATGCACCGATGGTCTCTAAAAACCTCTCTCCTAACACTCGGTAAAACTTCTCACCTTATGAGCTGCAAAGGTATAAATTTGTCTTTTCAATTGTTTGTCTTACGGGTCACCGGTTAACTTTTTTCGTGAACTCACTACAGCCTGCCAAATTTCACTTTCCCTCTATGGTTCTAGCCTCAATGAGTTGACAAGGTCTTGGCCTTGTCCTTAGAGTCAATGGAAATGCCTTCTAGCTTCAGCAACCATGTCCATCATACCTTTGAAGGTAGTGCATACCCCTCAAAACTCTCTATATATGAGTGTGTATGGATTTTCATTTTCCATACCATAGGTATTGAAAGTAGGGTACTAAATACGGGCCTCACCGCTACATCAATGTGCCAGGAGGAATGATACACAGATGGCACTAACTCTAGGAGGGTGGATGATCCCTCATGGTTCTATATGCATTTGATTCATGGGGTTCCCGGGTTGGCTCATTTGTTCGCATGGGATCCAGACCGGCTTGTGCACCAACCTCACTACTAGGTCGTCAGGTAATTAATCCATCTACCTACCTCAAAGCCGTCTCCAGTTCACTGTCATACAATGGTGCCACAGCACTGCAGATGCCAATCAGAACCAACAGTTAAAATTAAAACTAATCTAACAAAAAGAAGTAAATGATCAATAATAAAAACTCGTTTAATCGCTGCGCTATCAAGTATGTTAGAACCGCAGCTTGTCAGAATCGGAGCATGCAAAAGAGGTGTAAAAGGTTATCTTCACTTGTGATGTGGACGCTAAGTACTTCAACTTACCATTAGTAGTTGCACCATCCTCGAACGGCGGTTTGATTCGTAAGCACAAAGATAATGAAGCCATAAAATCAACAATATTTATAACGTTTCTGGCTAAATCGCCGGTAGTCAAGCTGCTACTGCGATAGTGGTCTAGGTCGAACACGGGATGGGTTTTCATAAATGGTTTGCATTAGGGCATGAAGGTAAGGCTTTATTTGGACTCTTGGAATTCATTCAAAAAACAAGGGAATGGTTTGAAAACAGAAATTGTAAAACTGAAAGTTAAAAATCGAAATTAACAATGTATGAAATTTACTGAAGATTTAGGTCACTAACTCGCAAGCTAGTGGCAAACACATGTCCTCGTGTTTTATCCTCCTAAGTGAGTCAACACAGGATGGAAGGGCCCTTTTGCTCTTAAAAACCCTAACATTCTTATCATTTTTGAGGCTCAGAAGATCTATGAATCACAAAGGCATCTCTCTCACCCTAGCAATCGAACCCTAAAGCATGAGAGTTGACCTTAGGCTAGTAAAGACCATCTAAAGAATCACAAGGCATCTCTCACCCGAAAGCACTCAACCCTAAAGCATGGAGTATTGGCCAAAACAATAAAGCAAATGTTATTTAATCCTAATTTGAGAACTCCTAACATGAATATTATTACCTCATAAAAAGTATGACCATCTAAAGAGCCACAGCATCATTACTGCTAATCGGATCTAAAGCATGGAGAGAGTATTGGCATAAGACACAACATCCTATGTTATGCAACCGAAGTTTTGAAGATAAGGGCCATAAATATACTACCATAACTTTAGTACATGAGGACAACATGCTTAACCCTACCGCTGTTAGCTTCCTTCCTTCTTCAAAGGAAAGAGGTTTAGCCAAGTACATCTCTTGAATTGTCATCTTCAAGAGGTGCTTGGCAGCCGAAAGTGAAAGAAAGAAGAGAGAAAGAAGAGAGAGAAGAGAAAATAAAAGCAAAACTAAAAATAAACAAACTTTATTTACAAAAGCAAAGAATGAAAACTTACATAAACAAAGTTTCTTCTTCCTCTCCCTCCTCCTCTTCCTTTATTACAAAACATGAGGGGTATTTATAGACTCCTCAAGGTATAAAATACCAAAAAACCCTTAATAATCTGCTGCTATAGGATAGAGGAGTAATTCACCAAGTTTGAAGGCGGTTGCATTAATTGCATGACGAGGCCCGCAAATTCTCACAGGGGAGAATTTCGCTAATTAGCGACCTATAAGGGTTAGCTTAAATTGGCAAGGGTTGCGACCTGGGCAGAATAGTGGATTTCATTAGCTAGCGAAATTCTCGTAGCTTAAATTTTCATGATAGCGACCGCACTGGTACGCTGCGTGGCTAAATGCACTTCGAAATGCGCAAGCCGAGATTGCGAACCTGCTTAAGTAATTCAGCTTATGAATTTCAAGTAAGGGTTGCGAATTGGTTGCCAACGTCGCTTAAATTGCCTCGTTACTGCTCTCGCATTCCTCTTGTCATGTCTTCAATCGCATCTCATTTTCTTCACTACTTTGTTTTTCCAATGATTTTGGTCATGATGGCCGAGACTAAAAATTCCAACCTCATGATCGATCATTTGCATTGAGGTTGAAGCTCAAATGTGTATAAAAGCTCACAAAACAACCAAAAAACACCCTCAAATTGGCATAAGTGCTACTAAGATGACATGAACACTCAATCGGGGATAAATGACATGATTAATGACTGCAGCACTCAAACCTATCTAATATAGGGTTCAAAATCTCAGACTTCGAAAGCACTAATCAAGCACTGAAAGCCCGACTACTAAGGTTCAACAAACCTTGGGAGTCTCTAAACACTAAAGAGATGGGACACCGTGAATAAAAGTTAGGATTGCCTTCGTGCCCCAAAATAAAAAAAAATAAAAAAAAAGAGAGAAAGTTAAAAAAAATATATATAGAGATATATATATATATATATATATATATATATATATATATAGAGAGAGAGAGAGAGAGAGAGAGAGAGAGAGAGAGATAGAATAAAGTGGGATCTTCCACTGAATCCCGCACATCCGAGGGACCTTCTAAAGCCCTCCAATGCCCCGAGATAACCGGCCTGAGTCATCGGGATTTCACCGCCTGCTACAGGGGACGAAGATGGAAGTTTTCCCACACTTTAGCCCTTAGGTTTCGCTGAAGGCCTGGGGGGTGACGCTCGAGGCACCGAATGCCCGGTGCCCCAAATCAACTGGTGGGGGAGTCACCAACTAATCCCTGCATATATACCAACACAAACTTACGGCCCAGTTTTGTCTCTACGTATGAGTGTGCATATTAGAATGCACACTATGCTCCGATCATTTTCAGAGTTAGATTTTCCCAATTAGGCAAGTCGAACTCAAGTTTGGGGGCGTCGGAACCTAAGTATACACTAGAGGTCATTTATTTCACGCACATAGGGTCCTTGGGAAAGGTTATTGAATAATCTGACGAGGCACTAGTCAATCTCACCGAGTTCAACCTAGTTCTTTTGAGTCGAACACCTCGAATCCTATGAACTTCAAATAGAATTTACAATGTGTGAACGGTCCAATTTGATCCCCTATCTATCAGCATGGGTATTACTATCTTCGCAGCAAATTATAGTATGTAGAGTGTGTGTTCGTTAGAGTCACCTTTTGCTCGGGGACAAGCAAGAAGCTAAGTTCGGGGTGATGAGTGCCTAAAACACCCAGGTTATGCCCGCGCCTGCCTTACGCTTAGCCGCTATTTTGCATTTAAATACGTATTTTTTATAGCTCGATATCTGATTAGTGCAATTGGTGTGAATGCAGGTGAAATCGATGTGAAAAGGGCAGTTTTTGGAGGCATTATGACCGTAGGATGAAAGGAGAAGATGGCTGGAACGTCAGCGACGCCTCCAACGTCGCGCGACGCCCCCATCGCCAGGACACCCCAACGTCGCGACGTTGGGTCAACTAATTTAAAAAGTCAACAAGTGGCAACGTCGCGACGCCTCAACGTCGCGACGTCTCAACGTTGCGACGTCATCACGAGTTTTGTCTTCTCATCATTAAAAGCAAAAAGGGGGTGCGGAATTGGAGGTATTGGGAATCGTGACGATCAAGGCGCTGAAGAGCAAGAATGACATGAGCAAAGAAGGAGAGCCCGTGATTTCTATTTTTCCTCTTTTTGGACAATAGTAATCGATGTTCATATATTACATATTGGTATTTTCTTATTCAAGATGTTCTAGATCTACACTTAGGTGTTGTTGAACCCTCGTCATATTTTTGCGGATTAAAGATCAGCATTTTGTATTATTCGCTTGTTTATAATTGCTAGCACCGCTTCTATATCGTGAATCATTTATACGGATGATGTCCGCCAACATTAGCTGATTATACCGGGATCCGTGATTCGAGAGATGAGGATATCCAGGACTAGTAGGGCAGCTTCAATGATGGTGAATAGAGATATTCGATCCCGAAGGTGACAATTAAGGTTGTGAACATTTAACATTTCTAGTATCGAAGTTGGGGTAGAGATACGCTAACTCTACTAGCGCAGGATAGGGTTGTATGATATACACTCGAGAGAGGGTACTGTGAAGCAAGATCACCTAGCCACCAACAAATCTAGCAACTATCTTCGCATCGCTTTGTTTAGTTTATATTCAGACACTAGTACCCTTTCACACAATACGTATATCCAGATAATATTTGAAAAGCAAATCTCTATAGTCAACACACCTATCTCCGTGGATCGATATTCATACCATTGGTACACTATATTACTTGGGGCGACGCGTGCACTTGCGCACATAGGCGTACATTTTCCACACCACGTTTTCGGCCTATCATCTGACATGCCATACATGTAGAAGATATGAATTGAAACTTGTAAAAGACATGACACATGGATGTGATACGACCGTGAAAATGATATGGAATATAAAAAGGATAAAATCTACATGTATAATATGATATGAGTTAGAAGTCACATAACAATAAGCTCTAAGTAATTGCATATGAAAAGTAAATGAAAAAGATTGTGGACGGCAATTATTGTTATTATCGTTATCGTCTATATGTTCCACTACAGCTGTAAAGCTTAGCACGTGGGTGTTCAATCCGTAGGTACTCGAAGAGGAGATAAAGAGGACAGACAATCCACACCAACAAAGATGGGCCATCTTAGAGCATAGGTGTCACCAGCACTGCTCCGCGATCTCTCCGATGGTTGTATTAGATATGTATTTGTATAAATAAATGGGACTTAGTATACGTGGTATAGATTTCATGAATACCACTCCGGTGGTAGTTCTTTGTGTATGTAAATGATTTTTGTTATTACATAAATTGTTTGTATACCACAAGCACAAGTACAGGTTGAAAAGGAAAAAAAAAAAAAAAAAAAGAAGAGTCCCAAGATATGGTTTCGCACCAAACCGCTCGATTCTAATCGGGCTCCGACCGAACCTGGGCGTGACAAAGAGAACCTCCAATCCTTGTGGGTACGATATCCGGACTTCTAGAGTCCACTTTATTACTCGTATGACCCGTGCACTTGTGGAAAGGGGATGAGTGTTGGTAATACTTTTCATTTCAGTTTTTGAGTACACTTACTTTTGTTTTAAATAAGGTTTTTTTTAGTATTTACCATATTCACTCCCTTGGCCGTATTTTCATATACACGTCATTTGGTCTTTACAAGTAGACTTGTATTTTTCGAGTTGGCCTTCAAAATATGGCTTCACTCGTTGCCAATTCACTTTAAAAGTACCCTTTTCAAGGTGAGTCAACTCTACACTGCCATAAGGAAAGACTCGAAAGGATCATGTGCCGCCCAGATCATCTCGAGCAGCTTCCGCAGAACTTCAATCTAGAATTCTAAAAATACTTATTAGTCCCTCGTTTTAAACTCAGTCTTAACTAAATGCTTGTCATGCCAAACCTTGGTCGTCTCCTTGTAGATCATGGAGCTCTCATAAGCATTATGACAAAATTCTTCAAACTCATTCAACTGAAGCATTCTTTTCTTCCCAGCTATTTCCAGATTCATATTTAGCATCCTAGTTGCCCAATAAGCTTTGTGCTCTAATTCTACAAGTAGGTGACACGCCTTCCTATAGACAATTTTGTAAGGGGACATCCCCAAAGGAGTCTTGAATGCGGTCCGATTTGCCCATAAGTTGTCATCTATTTTGTTTGCCCAGTCTTTCCTTATTACACTCACCGTCTTCTCCAATATCTTCTTGATTTTTCGGTTTGACACTTTGACTTGCCCATTGCATTGAGGGTGATATGCAAGTCATACACGGTGCTTTCACCCCATATTTAGCTAGAAGAGATGCGAACAACTTGTTACAAAAATGTGATCCTTCATCACTAATTACAACTCTTGGAGTCCTAAATCGTGACAAGATGTCAGGAACACGGCTCAATACTACTCCCTAAGATCACAAGTAGTTGTTGGAATAGCTCACCCACTTTGAATAATAATCAACAGCCATAAATAGTTTAGAACCCATAGAGGATAGTTGATCTATAATTTATTACAAATCAAGATCACTCGCATCGCGGTCAGATATCTATTTTTATCTCGATGTTATTCATCCTGTTATCAACCGATCAAATATGATCCCGAAGAGAGGTAGGCTGATTAATGACAGCATCTCAGAACAACATCCCACGAACTCACACAGGTGGTGCATCGCACCCACCCCATCTCACTCATACTGTATCTCATAATCACAGATAATATTATTTGTATAATTAAATATAAAGATTATTTCAAAGAATCTCTTTCTTTGTTAAAAGGTGAGCTTGGATGGGATGATACCAGTAGCAAGATAATTAGCTATGTCGGCAAACCATGGAGAAATTTTAGCATGTGACAAGGCTAGGATTCGCTCATCCGGGAATGTATCATCAATCCGAACATTACTTTTCTACACCTTTTCTGGAATTTCCAACCTTGATGGATGATCAGCCACCATGTTTTCAGAGCCCTTCTTATCTTGGATCTCCATATCAAATTTTTACAGTAAGAGCACCCACCTAATGAGTCTAGGTTTAACATCCTTTTTGGTCATCAAATACTTGATTACGAAATTATAAATGAAGGTAATGACCTTGTTCCTAATAAGATAAGGCCTGAATTTATCAAAAGCAAACACAATTGCCAACAATTCTTTCTCTGTTGTTGGCATAGAAGATGTCATAGAAGATCTTATCTTTTCTTTGACCCAAAACAATGCTAACCGCGTAATCGCTTGTATATTCAGTTATGCTTTATTTAGGTCCGGCTAGCATAGTAGATGGCATAGAAGATCTTATATTTTCTTTGACCCAAAACAATGCCAACCGCGTAATCGCTTGTATCACACAAGCTCAAATGGAAGACCCCAATCCGGTGCAACAATTACAAGGGCTAAAATCAACTTCTCTTTCAGTGTCTCAAAAGCCTTCATGCATGAATCATTAAAATCAAAGGGAGCACCTTATATGAGAAGGTTAGACAAAGGCTTGGATATTTTTGAGAAGTCCTTGATAAACCTTCGATAGAAACCAGCATGACCAAGGAAACTACGCACTCCCTTCACTAAAGTAAGAGGTAGTAGTTTTTCTATGACCTTAACCTTAGCCTGAGCGGCCTCAATCCCTTTTCCTGAAATGTGATGCCCCAACACTATGCCTTCTCTCACCATAAAGTGTCATTTTTCCCAATTTAGAACTAAATTGGTTTCCATGAACCTCTTTAGTACCATTGTCAAATTCCTGAGACATTCATCAAATGTAGAACCAATGACAGAGAAATCATCCATAAAGATTTCAATAGATTTCTCGACCATGTTTGAGAATATAGTCATTATGCATCTTTGAAAGGTTCCCGGTACATTACAAAGGTCTAAATTTGCATTCTCCTTAAAAGAAGAAAATCAGAGGGGCAAGTGAAAGTGGTTTTCTCATTCTAGCAGTTTATAAATCCATCAGACCCTAAGTATCCGTCGAGAAAGAAAAAATATTCATTCCTAGCAAGTTTGTCTAACATTTGATCAATAAACGAGAGTGGAAAATGAAATTTTCTAGTCACTTTGTTTAGTCTCCGATAGTCGATACAAATCTTCCACCCTATAATTGATCTTATAATCAGGGCTCATTATTACTTTAATCATTTGGTTGACCTCTTTAATCCATTCCACCAAGATGATCATGAGTTATAAGAGATGGTATATAACTCATCAACGATTTCAACACCCTTTCGCACTACCCTTCACAAAGGATCGAGGCTGCCTTTGAGCATCTACCGTAGGTCATATCTCTCCTCTAATGCATCCGATGCATACAAATAGAAGGTCTGATTCCCTTGATGTCAGCTAGGGACCAAGTGCTTCCTTATTCTCCTTAAGGACCTTCAACAATTTCTCTTCCTCCATGTTAGAAAGAGAAGATGATGATGACGGCAGTGGATGCCCTCCCATACATATTTCAAATGAGTAGGTTGCTTCTCTTCAGAATAGTGCTTCTCAACATAAGGAATCAACCAACTGGGACTAGCTCCTAGAGATTCAAAATACTTCTCTTCTATTCAGACCGAAAGAATCCATCAATTGCACATACTCTCAAACCAAATCATCTTCACAAGAGGAAGGGTCTTCGTGAGTTAGGCTAGTCTCCAATGTTTCTAAAGGACCCAATTGGTTAGCCACTATAGCCTCTATTAGATCCAGTCTAAAGCAGCTGTCATTATCATGCGAATGGCATTGAAAACACTGAATGTCACTTCCTCTTCTTGAACCCTTAGTCTGAGTTCACCTTTCTGCACATCGATCAATGCCCTTCCCATTACTAAAATGGTTCTGAAAGAGATAATTGCACCTCTTTATCTCCATATTTCAATATCAAGTTCACAGAAGATAATTGGTCCACTACACTGAGTGATATCTGATGTCATCCACACACAGTGAGGGATCCATCCGCCAACCATAAAGGTAACCTAATAGTCATATTCTAATTTATTAAGATCACCATGACATGAGATTAATGCTAGCACCAAGATCACACAGAGCTTTTTCAAACATGGAATTTCCAATGGCACAAGGAATAGTAAAGCTACCTGGATCTTTTAGTTTAGGAGGCAGCTTCTTCTGCAATATGGCACCGCATTCTTTAGAAATAGCCATTGTTTCATAGTCTCCTAACTTCCTTTTCTTGGAAAGGATGTCCTTCATGAATTCACATACCCCGGCATTTGTTCAATTGCTTCGACAAATAGAATGTTTATGTGGAGCTTTTTAAAAATTTCCATAAACTTGCCGAATTGGTTATCCAACCTATTCTTCCTCAATATTTGCAGATACGGTATAATAGGTTTCTCCTCAATTGAAGATTCCTTCACTTCCACTTTCTTTAGTGTGTTTAGAGCTGAATTCTTCAACAACTTTTCAGCTTTTTCCACATTTTTGCATTGTTTTTCTCACATCCCTTATAATTTTCAGCATCTTCATGGTTCTCAGCAGATTTTTCTAAGGTCTTTCCATTTCTAAGATTTATAGCTTTGCAATTCTTTTTCCCCTCTCTTCTTGGGTTGACCTTAGAAGTGCTAGGCAAATTGCCTTGTTGCCTCTCATTGAATAATGAAGTCATTTGACTTATTCTGACTTGTACCCTCACCACCGCTGATTGTTCAAAGAAGTTTTGTCTCACTTTCAAAACTTATTTTTGAGATTATAGCACATTGATTCAGACATCGGCTAGCTGTTCCAGTTTCAAATCTAAACTAGACTTCTTCTCTTGAGGTGGTGGAGAAGGTTTCACTTGCTCCATAGGATTGACCGCATTATGATTTTTCCATGAAAAGTTAGGATGGTTCTTCCATTCTAGGTTGTAGCTTTGAGCATACGGGTTGAAGTTCTAATTAGGAGGAAACTTAGACAAATATTGAGCTTGCTCAATTGTCACCCTCCCAAGGAATTCATCACGAACATTGAGAAGTAGGATGAGCCCATGACAATGATCACATGCATGTGGACTTTCTTCAACTATATGTGCAGATACTTGAGGCCCAAGCTCTTTGCAGGCGCTTGCAACCGCTTAGAGAGGTAGAAACTCGAGCTGCCAAGTCGAAACACAACCATATGCCCAGCTTTGTTCTTCGCGCTACTCTTTCAACCGGCTAAGGCTGACAATTGTTCAAAGCTATGTTCTCAAGAACTGATATGCTTCCAATTTCATTCTTACTCCATACTGTCTTCTCCGCCTAAAGCATCAATAAGAGTCCTTGTAGGTGCACCTAAACCATTGTAGAAATGATGGACTTGCATCCATTTAGTGAAACAAGATAAGACATTTTCAAATGTCCTGAATCTTTCCTATGCTTCATAAAACGTCTCTCCTTCATATTGAGAAAACATCTCTCGATGTCAATTCAACCTTACGCTTTTGCAGAAAGAATCAGCTTCAGAAACTTGTTCACCAATGCTTCCCAAGATGTTATGGAATTCGGAGGTTCCTCAAATATGCCAATGCTTGTTTTCCTTTCAATGAAAATGCAAAATCAAGGCAAATGGTTTCATCCTCGCACCACATTATATTTTCACAGACACACACCTCCAAGAAGTTCAGTATATGAGCATTCAGACCATGGAATTGAATTCCTTGTAATAATTGGAGAGTAATGGACTTGAGCTTGAAGTTGTTTGCTTGTATCAGCCTGCTTTCGATCACAGTGGAGTAACCGGGATGGTGGAAGAAGGCATCTTTTGATGTCTCAAATGTGTGTCCATAGTTGCTACATCAGGGTGCACACTATCTCCTCTCCTAGATCTAACTTCTTCTTCCTCGAATCCTTCCTGTGTTAGAGATGTTCTTTGTTTCAAGATTTAGTGAAGCTCTCTTTACCTTTGGAATTCTTTTCAAAGTCTTCTCTATCTCGATTAGTATAAGATCTTGACACCAGTCTTTATCTGACTTTACTATACGAAAGTGTTCTACAAAAAGAAAATAAGAATATCAAAACTTCGATAAACAAAAATATACTAACATTCTAAAGAAACAATAGGTATTGATATTAGCATAAAACACCACATAATCACTTACCTTGATGCCAAAAACTTATTAAACGCATGATTAATATGTTAAAATGAGTTCGTTAAAGTGTGCCTAATCGTGCTAGTATACGCTAGTCAAGTAATACGTGTAATCATGAATGTCGATCTGAAGGAAGATAGGGATACTAAAAATGCAAGGTAGATTATTTTTTCAATATTCAAACTAATGTTCAAGATGTTTCATCGGAATTAAAACTAAATTAAAGCAACTTTCTTCGTAACCTTTAAGTTTCGCAACTAGGAGTTATCAAATGGGTGTAAAAGCCTAGGGTGTTGGTCTTATTGGACAATCCTACTATGTAGTGTTAAAATTCCATTCTATTATGTACCCAGTGCACTTTTTCAAAACCCAGTTTCCTCATCTAGTATAATTAAGCCTTTCGAGAGTGAATAACATACCTTTAACATAGATTTCTTGCTCACGACATTTAGTGTTAGAGATGCATTAGAATCAAGAACCTCTAAGCCTCCTAATTATTGGTAATTTCTATATGTTCTGATATTGCAAAGTTACTCATCCTATTGACACACTAGCCCTTTTATAACAATTTAACTATAGCTTTGGTAAAACAAAATATACATTCCTTAATTTAATCATTGCTCAGCATTCTTAAATAGCGCATTTGCTGAGTGGCATTCCATACCTTTTCAAATAATTACAAAATGTTTATAGATTCTACTGGTTTGTTCCCAATATTGCCAAATACATTTATACTTTGAAAAGATATAAAAAATGTGTCTTATGAAGACTTTTACATCTTGAGTTCGTGCAATAATTAAAATCATGATAAATTATATAGTGGCGGAGAAGTGCTTATGCCCGCTTTGTTTGGTGGTGACCTTTCTGCCTTTGACGATCTTCGATCTTCACAGCTTTCTACTCGATACAATGCGATGATAAGCAACATGCTAAGCATTTTCATTGCTTGATTTCTATATAATACTATCTTCATTTAGGTTTTATTCAGTCTTTGGCTTTTAAAACAATTGCCCTTTAACGCCTATGATGATCCATTGTGGCCACATATTATTTCATGCTTATTTCATTTCTGGAGTTTTATTGATCTTTGAAATATGCACTTTCATTTGCAATAAATAATTTAAACTGATCATTGCATTCACAATTTTCTTTTCATTTTGCCCTTAAGCGAATTTAACTGTCTTTTATTTACGAGGATGAATCACCAATACACTCGGGTTGTTTCTGGTAGAAATATAAAAGTTTATAACATAGTATGGTCCCAGATCTGTGGTTGTTAAAGTCATTTCGTGAACACTATCGATCTGTCATTTGACTCGAATCGGGTGACCACATCATTACGATTCGTACAGTCTTTATATTGACCTTGTTGGTACCATTCTATGTGCTTTGGAATTTTATGGATAACATTCTATTCGGGGCATTCAAATCATTCATATGAAATACAATGGTGTGACATCATTTATATCCAATGTGGTTTTATTATATTAAATTTATATTGTGCGATTCATTTTCTAAAATCAGTTATATTAAATCAATTAAAACAAATCAATATGCAATTTATCTTGATTCTTTTTAAATAATCACTTATTTTCTTAATCATTAAAATATTTTGAAATGAGAAGTGAAACAAATAAAATGACTCAAAAGAAAATTGAAAGCAAACCAAAAACTTGCTACTGCGCTTTGATTGTCTGGAATCTCAAATCAATTAGGCTTTCCTCCTCATCCTTTATTATTGATTAATAAATCATATTATTAAATAGATTACTAAGAGGTTAAAAATTGGATTTACTTTCACGACTCATGTTTCATACATTCTTTTTCTTTAAAAAATCATGGCATTGTTTGTTCCATTCTTTTTCGTTTTTTTAATCCTATTTGTGGGTTATAGAATACCCCATGGTTCCTCCACTTGAGAGGTTGGAAGAAGAACCAGCAAGCCTTAACACAGCCAAGGCAATTAATTTTGTGAACAATAATCATTTTTATATTAAATGAGACCCGATACGACAATGGAAAATAGTTAAGATTCTAGTACGAAGAGCTTTCCATAGTCGAGCGTGTGAATTCAGTTTGGACCCGAAAGGTTATCAGGTGATTGAAGTTGTAGGTACGGATACATGGGCTCTTCAGAATTTTTGCGGGGTAGCAAGGTGCGCTCTCGAATATTTATAGTTTGTAAACTTTCCTTGCATTCTCGTTTTGATTTCTTTTCTTTTCATGTTGTCATGGCGTTACCAGCACTCGATAAAATTCATTTTGCGGTTAATGAAGCTACATGATGGTTCGTTACAAATCAATTTAGATCTTTTAAACTAAATCCATTTTGAAAACTTAGAAAGCGAACTACGAATAGAAGAAAATCAGTTATTGGCCGATCACCGGGTTTGGTTTGGTTGTTTCTGCAAATCATTCGTTTACGAGGTTTGATGAGTCTGCTCTTGCCTTCGGAAAAGCAAAGCCTGGTTTTTGCCCAACCTGGCAGAAACCTTTTTCCCGATCGAAACAAATAACCTGACCCGACAAAACATTGCGAAATCAAACCCAATACAGCCCCAAAAGTTGTTTATAACCAATAAAAACACTTTTTATCAAAATCTGGGATTTTATAACCGAACACAATAAAAGGGTTAGGTTTGCAGCTTTTCTTACCTTAAAGCGCTGATTCTTAACATTATAGCTTCACTCCTTCTTGATCTTTAACAGCCGTTCACCTATAGAGAAAAATCACCCATCAACTCCTTCTTCACCAACGGAGGTCATTGGCCTTTCTCTTTTCTCTCCCTTTTGATGAACCAAAGTTCCATGTTTCTTAGAACCACATTTTTGATCTGTGCCTATTCTTTCATAGGCCTTATTTAGCTAGCCCACTAATTCACTTACTCATTTTATATTTAACTCTTCATTTCACTTTCATTTTCCTTCATTTATTTCATTTCATTTTAGTATTTTAACATTACACTCCTCATTTGCCATTACCAGTCTCCATTTTGACATTTTATAAATTTTGTTTTAACTTGTAAAATACAGTTTTAATATTTGAACATTAACTGGGAAAACCTAGTTGTTGTTTTAACGAGCATGTTATAAAGCTGATGCGGGTCATTTTAAGTTCTAACTATCCTCTTAAGGTGACCTCAAAAATTACCTTCATTAATAGTTGGTATTATTCTTGGGATAACTTCTATTTGCTTTCCCACATGGCTTCCTCGATCTTGTGGTTCTCTGTAAACTTTGACTAATGGAGTTGCTTGTTTTGCAATTCTTGCCTATAGAGCCAAGATCTCTCACAGGACTCTTCTTCATCGTCCAAATGGGTCAAGCTCAATTGTCGTTGGAAAATTTCTGTATGATGAATTGGCACATTACCTCACTTAGCATTGACACATGGAAAACATTATGGATCTTTTTCAACTCGGGGAGTAAGGCTATCATGTATCTATGGATCGCATAAATCGCCATGTGGCTTTCAATGAACCTGGAACCGACACCGCATGCCAATCCTCATATTATTCTACCAAGCGTCTTTAACCCTTTTTAGTGATCTCATGTGAATATCGTTTCTCCTCGGCATGTGAGCTGGTTTATATCTATCTGCTGGCACTTTATTTACGTAATAATTTTCACTTTTTCTCTGTTTCTTGAATCAAATCGGGACCATTATCTTATTACCATTAACCAGTCTAACATAATAGTGTTACATCTTCAACATTGAAACATAATGGCGTCATTCAATACTCATTGCGACCCATTCGATATACAAAATTGAAGCTGAGGCGTGTCTCTATACAACTGCCTCATGGTCGATCCACCTGACTTTTCTTAGCATGTTAGCATGGGATCACTTTTTGGAGTTGTCCATAGATGCATCGGTGGAGCGTTGTCTTTGAAATTCATCATGGCGTTCCCAAGCTATCTGCGGCACCACTAAATCAGATGCCATAAATCTCTGAAATGGTTCGATGTTAAGGATCCCATAACAACGAACTATATCTTTATATAGCAAAGCTCCTTGCAGACATCATAATGGTCGGTTCTCATTAGAAAGTGAGCTAACTTTTGTCGATTGTCTACATCGACCCAAAGCTGAATCATGCTATCTTCTGTAAAAAGCGATGCCCCATTACAAATCCATTTGTGATTGGTCCATTTCCATTGGGTATCAGTAGGATGCTAATAATCTCAGAAGGAACGATGTTTCTTTTTCTTTAGGCACCGGCGCGTGCGGTAAAACATCTCTTTTCATTCCAGACCACCGGTATGAAGTCTTTAAATCCTGATACATTTTTATGATACCGGATGCATAGCAAAAGATCCACTATGTGCCTGTTCGACAATGGATTTCTTCAACTCATCATCATTGGGTACACAAACCTGATCTCTATAATACACAAATCCATCCTCGTTCATTGTAAATTATGTTTTTTTTCCCTCTCTACTCTGATTTACAATTTCGGAAATTTTCTAATCATTATTTTGTGCCTCTAGCACTCGATTCAACAAAACCGGTTTCGCTATCAATTCCGCTACTATTTCATCATCAACTAACAATGACAAATGATCATTCAACACTTAAAGCGTTTGTACTAACTTTCTACTCAGAGCATCTACTACTATATTGGCCTTCCCGGGATGATAATCGATCACACAATCATAGTCTTTGATCAATTCCATCCATCTATGTTGTCTCAAGTTAAGCTCTCTTTGTGAGGGCAAATACTTAAGACTTTTGTGATCGATGTAGATGAAACACTTTTCTCCTTAAAGATCGTGTCTCCATATTTTCAATGTGAACACAATGGAGGCCAATTCCAAATCATGCTTAGGGTAATTCTTTTCATGCGGCTTCAACTGCCTTGAAGCGTAAGCTACAACTTTATCCTCTTGCATAAAGACACATCCAAGGCCATTTAATGAAGCATCACTAAAAATCACAGATTCTTTATCGTAGGTCGGCTGAGTAAGAACCGATGCTTCGGCTAAGAATGCTTTCAACTTTTCAAACCTAGCTTGACACTTTTCACTCCACTCAAATCTCACATTCTTTTGGAGCAATCTTTTCATCAGTATGATCATCGAAAACCCCTTAGCAGACAGCCACGCAGTAACGCAATCCCGAAAACAACGCACTTCCGTGACATTTTTCGATGGGTTCCATTCAATAATCACCTCTACCTTCTTTGGATCCACTCGAATTCCTTCTTCTGATACAATGTGTCCAAGAAAGGACACTTCTCTCAACCAAAATTCGCATTTACTCAGTTTGGCATATAACTGTTCCTTTGTCAAGGTTTCTAGCACTACCTGAAGGTGTGTATATTGATCTTCCCGATCCTTTGAATACACAAGGATGTCATATATAAACACCATGAAAAACTGATCTACATATGGTAGGAAAACATGATTCATTAAGTCCATGAAATCGTAGGATTGCATTTGTCAGCCCAAGCGGCATTCTGAAACTCATAATGTCGATACCGCATTAAGATCCGTCTTATGTGAATTTTTCATCGCAATCATAATTGATGATACCCGGATCGTATTCAATCTTGAAAGATACTTGCACCAACGCAATTGGTCGAAAAAGTCATCAATCTGGGTAACGGATATTTATTTCTTCCCTTTGTCATTTTGTTACTGTTTCCTATAGTCGACACCTGGCCAAGGCGTACCATCTTTCTTCTTAAAAAAGAGCATTGACGCTCCCCATGGTGATACACGCGGACGAATAAATCATTTCTCTAACAACTCTTGTAACTTAAGCTTCAATTCTTTTAACTCCGCTTGAGCCATTCTATACCGTGTAATGGATGCCGGAGTGCCACCCGGAACAACTTCAATTGCAAACTCAATCTCTCTCTATGGAGGCAATCATGGCAACTCCTCCGAAAACACGTCCGGATAATCACTAACTATAGGGATGTCCGATAAGCTAGTCTCTTCCTTTTTTGTATCAATCACATATGCCAAGTAGGATTCACACCCCTTTCGAGCCATCATTCTAGCAGTAGTAGAGGATATCACATTAGAGAGGTGGTTCGACCTCTCACCGATAAAAGTCAATTCCTCGCCACTCGGTGTCCTTAAGGTCACTCTCTTCATTCTACAATCAACCACAACTTGGTGTCGGAACAGCCAATCCATTCCCAATATCACATCAAACTCTCTAAATGACAACTCAATCAAATCTCCTGGAAACTCATACTCATGTATTCTGATGGGACAATATCTATCGACTCTATTCACAACGACACTATTGGAGCCTGAAATTTCCATGCTTACTTATTAAGACCAACAAGATCCGCATCGGAGTCATGTCATCCTTTATATGCAAATGCAATGCATGTCATAAACAATTTCAAAATCATTTACAAAAAAAATTTCAAAATCATTTTGTAGAACCTCCTAAACCTAGGCTCTGATACCACTTTATATGTGACGCACCCTGCCCTTTTATAACAATTTAATTGTAGCTATGGTAAAACAAAATATACATTCCTTAATTTAAATAAGTATAAGCGTTCTTTGAATAAGCATTTATACAAATTGGCATTCTGTGCCTTTCCATATACAGACAAAATATTTATGGAGTTCACCCTGGTTGTTCACAATATGTAAAATACATTTCCATACTTTCAAAAAGATATAAAAAAAATGTTGTCTTCTTATGAAGACTTTTACATCTTTGAGTTCAATGCAAAAATAATTACAAAATATCATGAATGATATGATGTGCATGAGATGGAGCAATTACTTATACTCCGCTTTGTTTGACGGTGACTGCGTTGCTCCGGCGTCTTTTCGATCCTGTCACTTTCTCATACCTAAACAATGATAAAAACAACGCGCTATGCATTTTCATGTTTAGTGGTTCTATATAATACTCTCTTCCATTTCAGTTTAAATCCAGTCATGCATTTTTCTAAAACAATGCCCTTTTAACCTTTTTGAATGATCAATGCAATGCAATACATATATTCATTTCATATACATTCATTTATAGTTTATTGATAATTCCAAGTATGCACTTTCATATGCAATAAATCATTCAAACCACAAATCATGCATTTCATAATTTTCTTTTCATTTTGCCCTTAAGCGAATTTAACCTATGTTTTCGGTGCACAGATAATGAATCACCGACACGGTCCTGTTGGGCTGTAGGCCGGTATGTATAAAAAAAGTTTTATAACATAGTACGGTCCCATTGGGTTGTTGACTGGTTATTAAAAATCATTTCCTGAACACTATTGATACTGTTCCGCTGGGCTACAGAACGGAGTGACACATCATTACGTTTGGCGCAGTACTGCTAATTTGACCATTATTGGTATACCAATCTATCCTTAACTCGAATTTTAACAGTTAACATTCTATTAAGGGCATTGAAATCATTCTGTAAAAATCTGATAGTGTACATACGTTTATATCCAAATACTTGGTTTTCAATACTCATGCAATTTTTTTCACCCCTTGCAATCCATTTCTAAGCCGATTATATCAAATCAATTTAAAATAAATCAATATGCAATTTATCATAATTCATTTCAATAAATCCACTTATTTAATTCATTTCAGCTAGAGAAAGTGGAATCAAACTCCCGAAATGAAACAAGAAGTCGAAGAAACGAAACCAAAAAGTTTGTTGCCACTTTTGATTCAAATCACCGAAATCGATGATGGGAGCTTTCCTCCTTGTCAGCCCTTATTCCAATACAATTAGCAATCATATTATTAGTTGGGTATTGTAGGAGTTCTATTCAGGTTTACTTTCTATCCGACTCCCCGTTTCCATACATTCTTCCTTTAGAAAATCCTTAACATTTGTTTTGACATTGTTATCCTCATTTTTAATCCTATCTGCTCTGGTTATGGAATACCCACATGGTTCAATTGCATAGGGGATCGGAAAGGAAAACTCAACTTAAACCTTAACACAACCAAGCAATTAGCACACTTGGTGAAACAATCAACTTTTTATCAAATATGTGATAACCAAATGCCATTAAATGGAATATTTTTAGATTCTAGACTCAAATATTTTCCATAGAGTCCAAGAACGTGTGAATCAAAGTTTGGACGAAAAAGTTATGGCTGATTGAAGTTTGGCGAAATTTCAGATGCAGGGCTTCTGAATTTATGACTCCTGCAAGTACCAGCGGGGTTTGTAGGCTTTCCTACATTCTCCGTTTTTGTTTTCTTTTCCTATTTTTCATGTTTAATCGACTTGAGAACAATTACCAAAGACTCAAATCAGTCCATTTGTGGTTCATAATAGAACACACATGCAGTAGTCCATTTACAATTAGTTTCTGATAATTTAAACCAATCCCTTTTTTGCTCAAAACAGAGCACAAACAGAAGAAAATCAGTCGTCCATTCTAGGGTTTTGGTTTAGAGTTAATTTCTACCCAAATACAACTAGATTTGTGAGGGTTTAGACAGGATCTACTCTTACCTTATAAGAAGAAACGAAAACCCTAGTTTTTGCTTGACCTAGCCGAAACTTTTCTCCGAATCCAGAAACAAACCAATACTAACCAACAAAACACTTCGAAATCTAACCCAATACAACCCCAAAACTCGTTTATAACCAATAAAAACACATTTTATCCAAATGTGGGGTTTTTACCAACCCGAACACAACAAAAAAGGTTTAGGATTTAGTTTTTCTTACCTCAAAACCTTTGATTCTTAAACATTATAGCTTCCTCCTTCTTCTTGATCATGGTTTCCTTGATTCACCTACAGCAAAAACCACCCATCAACTCCCTTCGTCACTCAACCAGATGTCTAGCCTTTCTCTTTTTCTCTCCCTTTTTGATGAATGAAGTTCATGTCTCTCAAAGACCATTTGGTCTTAATACCCTATTCTTTCATAAGGCCTTGTTTGGCTTGCCCACTAATTCCTTTTTTCTCATTTTTCTCATTTTAACTCTTCATTTCACTTTCATTTTCACTTCATTTCATTTCATTTCATTTTCATTTTAACATTTACACTCCTCATTTATGACCCTTAGGTCCTCATTTGACATTTTTACCAAATTTATTTGGCTCTTGTAAAATTTTCGGATTTTTATTATTTTAGCCATTTAAACTCTGGAAAAATATAATTTAATTTATTTTACACTCTGAAAATGTCATAAAACTGTTAGGGTATTTTCAGGGCGTTACATCATCTATGTCTAATTCTTTATTCACGTCTTAGATCTCACAAAGAATCACTCCACACCATATTAAGGTGATCATAGAATTAATATGTCAAATTCCCACACTAGCGGGTTAATGGATGAACAATCATTAAAAGATAATAGAAATATGAAATTTAGCAACTAAACATAGTATTCATGTCCAAGGTACAACCAACACCTTAGATCACAAATTTAGAACATAATGTACATCTGATCCATTACAATGTTAAGAGTAAACATGAAAGTAAAGAGAAGGAAAACTCTAATGATTGAGGAAATGATGAATCTTCAAGGATCTTCAAGTTTCTCCTTCCCAAAAGCCTTCAAATCTCCTCCGAAATGTGCAAAAGATGACCAGTTGAAACCCTCAAAGTTGTCCCTATGCGACCCTCCTTCAATTCCTACCCCTCTTCCTTTTCTAGCTTTAGCATGTAAGTGTTATGACATCACAACATTGGAACGTCTCGATGTTGGGGCGTCATAGCGGTCAGGCGGTGGCGATCCGGCGCCGTTTGACCTCAGCGTTGAGACATTGGAATGTTGCAGCATTGGGCGAGGTTGTGAAATACCTTCTTCCGAGTCTCAGTAAATAGCCAATTTGCAATTTACCTCTGAAGATCGGGAAATAAAGCTAATATTATCAAAATAACAAAATATCAATTCTTTAAATGCAAAACTAAACACAAACATGCTAAATCCTGGGTATGTAATGAGTGTTTTTGGACCGTCCTCACACCCCTAAACTTAGCTTCTTGCTTGTCCCAAGCAAGAGACTGACTCAAATAAAACACACTTTAAAATAACACGCAAAAACACAGACGACATGAGTATGATGCACTGATTAGTGCCCAAAAAGTGCTATTTTGAGCCCTATTTATTATAGGTTTTGAGTGTTTTTTGTATACTAATCATTCTAATTAACCCGATTTGCACATTAAGGTCCCTGCTATTCTATTGATCGCATTTTGTGGCAAATTTTGCAGTTTTTGCGAGCTAATTATGCCAAAATTTTTGAGTCAATCCAAGCACGAAGAATTCAAGTCAAACTTAGCATTGCAAATAAAAAACCAGAGGAAAGAATAGTAGAAAATAGAAGAAATTGCACCACTGCAGGAAGGCTTCTCCTGCGCCTTGTGCATCTGAGCCTTGTTCCTCAGGTAGCTTATTCCTGCCTTTTTTGATGCTTGACTTTTTGTTACAATTTTTGGTTTCTCCTTTCTACCCTTGTTTGTAATCACTTATGTTTGGATTGTATGGTATTTCACTTGGTTTGTAAGGCTACATAAGCCATTGGTATACACTGTTGGAGAGAGCGATTTTTTCTCTGTGAATAAAGTTAGGGTTCAGTTCTCCGGTTTTTCCCTTTTCTCTCATTTTTTTTCCCTTTCTCGGCTACCAAACACTCCTCGAGGATGACAACTCAAGGATGGTTGGCTTCAAGGCCTCTTCACTCCTTGAAGAGGACGACTCTTTGGGCCAACGGTTTTGGAGGTAACGCCACGGTCCTGCAATTTTTTAGCATAGTTTATGGTTGTTTAAGCTCACGCTATCACTTAGGTTAAAATCTCTTAAGCACACTCTCACTGTATTTGGAAAGCTTTTTGGGTTTAATGGATATTTCACCTTCTGCAGATCCATTGAGGCTCAGTTAGTTGTCTCCTACTAGTTATCATGGATTAGGGTTTGAGATGTGTTTTCTTTGATAGGAACATTTATGCCCATTTCCAAATGCTATGTTTCAAAGGGAAAATCATAGGGTTTTAAAGCTAAATGAAGATCCGGTTCGGAAATGACTATGTCATGCTCCCCAACGAGGAAAAAGACCCGAGGACATGTTAGCCGCTTTGCTGGCCCCCAACCCGGTGGCTGAGACTTGAGTTCTTTTCTTATTTTTCTTCATTTTATTTTCAGTTTTAAACCCCAAAACCTCACTATTTTTAACCAAACCTGAAAATCCAAATTGAAATTCACCATTTTTAAATCACTGCAAATCATTTGTACAAAGAAAACCCATCCCTGTGTTCGACCCTAGACCATCTTTGCAGTAAGCTTGACTATGGCGATGGGAGAATAGGATACAAATTTTGTTGATTCCGGATCACCCTACTATGGCACGAATCATGCACATGAGGCCAGTTAGAAGGAGTAAAATGAACGTAACTTGCCGAGTTAGCTTTTTCACCTAAAATTGTAAGATCCTTAAGGTTGTTAAAATTTATAAGGAACTTAGCTAAACGAGAATGGATTGACGAAACAAATTAACCCCACGTATTTCAATGACCATTCCCAGAAATCTATGTCCAATACTGTGATCTCAAACACTAACACAGGGACCTAACACCCCAACTTAATTTTAAGTCACCTATTTGGATGAGTCTAACTAAGAAATGATAAGAACACACCTTTTTTTATTCACATTAAGCTACGTAACATGAAAGAAAACTAGTGCCTATAAGTTTTAGTTGAGTGTCCCTACAGCGGGGATTCATTAGCGACTCCCCACCAGTTGGTTAAGGGATCGGGCGTTTTATTCCCCTCGAACTTCACCCCGAATACTCAACCAAACCTAAAGGCCCTAGACTGTGGGATGGATCCATCTTTTGTCTCATGTAGCGAGCAGTGAAGTCAATGGCTCCCGGCCAGTTGGCTTAGGGAATTAAACTTTAAAGGCCCATTAGATTGGATTGATCCACACATGTTTTATCTTTTTTTCTTTTGTTTTTGTTTTTGTTCTTTTTTTTTTTGTATTTTTCTCATTTTTATTTGGGGCTTGATGGAAATCCTCATTTTCAAAGGTGTCCCATCACTTAGGTGTTCAGAAACCCCCAAGGCTCATAGAGATCAAGTAAGCGAGTCTGCTGGCTAAGTATACCACAAGTCACATGTATGTGTGTGATGACTACATGTTGGAAGACGTCGCGGCGTTGGGTAGTGAAGACTAGTCAAGTCATTGGCCACTCCAATGTCACGGCGTTGGAGCGAGGTTGTGAAATCTTCCCTCTTGATCTCGATAAGACTCGATTGCGCAATTTACCTACAAGATCCAAAATAAAACTAAATTTTAGCAAAATAACAAAATAACATTTCTTTAAATGCAAAATTGAACATAAACACGCTAAATATTAGGTATGTAATGAGTGTTTTTGGACACTTATGCTCTCATAAAAGCTGATTTAAAGGCTCTATGGCTGCTTCTTTTTCTAATATTAATAAAGATGTCATTTGGTTACATCATAGGTGTCTAGGTCATGTGTCTTTTTTAACCATTCAAATTAAAGTTTCCTATGTGACGCACCGTGCCCTTTTATAACAATTTAACTGTAGCTTTGATAAAACAAAATATATATTCCTTAATTTAAATAGGGCCCATAACTGTTCTTAAATGACGCATTTATACAAATTGGCATTCCATGCCTTTTCAAATACAATTACAAAATATTTATGGAGTGCACCCTGGTTATTCACAATATGTAAAATACATTTCCATACTTTCAAAAAGATATTAAAAAAAAACATGTGATCTTCTTATGAAGACTTTTACACCTTTGAGTTCAATGCAAAAATAATTACAAAATATCATGAATGACATGATATGCATGAAACAGAGCATTTACTTATACTTCGCTCTATTTTACGATGAATCTGCGCCCGACGATCTTCGGTCCTACCACTTTCTACTCGATACCTGCGCAAGGATAAAAAAAACGCTTTAAGCATTTTCATGCTTAGTGGTTTTATATAATACTCTCTTCCATTTTAGTTTAAATCAAGTCATGCATTTTTCTAAAACAATGCCCTTTTAACCTTTTTGAATGATCAATGCAATACAATACATATATTCATTTCATATACATTCATTTATAGTTTATTGATCATTCCAAGTATGCACTTTCATATGCAATAAATCATTCAAAACACAAATCATGCATTTCACAAGTTTCCTTTCATTTTTCCCTTAAGAGAATTTAACCTATGCTTTCGGTGCACATGATGTGAATCGAAAGGTCTAGTTGAGGCGTAGGCCGGTATAAAATAAGGTTTATAACATATCTGGTCATTTGGGCTGCTGACTCGTTATTAAAATCATTTCGTGAACACACGATGTTGTCCATTTAGGTTACGGGATCGAGTGAAACATCGTGCAGCTCGTGCATCACGCTAATTTGACCCTTATTGGTATACCCGATCTATCCACGAACTCAAATTTTAACGGTTAACATTCTATCAAGGGCATTCAAATCATTCATAGCAAAATACAATAGTGTACATACGTTTATATTTAAATAATTGGTTTTCAGTACTCATGCAATTTTTCATGTGCAATTCATTTCACAATTAGTTATATTATATCAATTTAAAACAAATCAATAAGCAATTTATCGCAAGTCATTTCAATAAATCCACTTATTTCATAATCCTTTAAACATTTTAGAAATAGAGAGAAGTAAGAACAAACTCCAAAATGGAAGTAAAGAGAGTCGAAGAACAAACCAAAAAAACTTGTTGTACTTTGATTCAATCCTCGAATCTCGATCAATTTGGGCTTTCCTCCTCGTTAGCCCTATTCCAGCCACAATTAACAATCATGTGTGTCGGATATTCTAGGAGTTCTGTCGGGTTTACTTTCTGCACGACATCCCACTTACCTCGTTCTTCATTTCTTTAGAAAATCCTTAACATTTGTTTTATGCATTGTTATGCCTAATTTTTAATCCTATTTGTGGGTTATGGAATGCCCACACTATTCACTTACACTTAAGGGGATTCGGGAAACGAGAACTCAACTTAAACACCAACACAACAAAGTAATTAGTACACTTGGTGCTACAATCAAATTTTTAGCAAATATGTGAGAACCAATTGCCATTAAATGGAATATGGTTAGATTCTAGACATAAAGATATTTTTGTAGAGTCCAAGAACACGCAAATTAGAGTTCGAAGGAAAAAGTTATGTTCGATTGAAGTTTTGCGAAAAATTCAAGAGCAAGCTCTACGAAATTTCGTAACTCCTGAGAAAATTTTCCCAGGTTTGCGAAACTTTCTTGCATTGTTTGTTTTCGTTTGCTTTTCCTCTTTTTCATGTTTAATCCACTTCAAAATAGTTACTAAACACTCCAATCAATCCATTTGCGCTTCATAATAAAACACACATGCAGTAGTCTATTTACAATCAGTTTCTGATCATTTAAACCAATCCATTTTTGGCTCAAAACAGAGCACAAATAGAAGAAAATCAATCGGCCATTCTAGGGTTTCTGTTTAGAGTTCATTTCTACCCAAATACAACTAGATTTATGAGGGTTTAGACAGGATCTACTCTTACCTCGTAAGAAGAAACGAAAACCCTAGTTTTTGCTTGACCTAGCCGAAACTTTTCTCCCAATCCAGAAACAAACCAATACCAACCAACAAAACACTTCGAAATCTAACCCAATACAAGCCCATTTCGTTTATAGCCAACGTAAAAACACATTTTGTATCCAAATGTGGGGTTTTACCAACCCGAACACAACAAAAAGGGTTTAGGGTTTAGTTTTTCTTACCTCAAAACCTTGGATTCTTAAACATTATAGCTTCCTCCTTCTTCTTGATCATTGTTTCCTTGATTCACCTACAGCAAAAATCACCCATCAACTCCCTTCGTCACTCAACCAAATGTCTAGCCTTTCTCTTTTTCTCTCCCTTTTTTAAGGAATGGGAGTTATGTCTCTCAAAGACCACATTTTGGTCTTAATACCCTATTCTCTCATTAGGCCTTGTTTGGCTAGCCCACTAATTCCTCTTTTCTCATTTTTCTCATTTTAACTCTTCATTTCACTTTCATTTTCACTTCATTTCATTTTATTTTAATTTTAACTTTTACAATCGTCATTTATGATCCTTAGGTCCTCATTTTACATTTTTACCAAATTTATTTGGCTCTTGTAAAATTTTTGGGTTTCTATCTGTTTTGTTTTGCTTAGTTTAAATCTTTGGAAAAATATAATTTAATTTATTTTGAACATGTTATAAAAATGTTAGGGTATTTTCGGACGTTACAACTCTCCCTCCTTAAAAATTTCAACCCTCAGTACCTTCATGAACGAGTTGAAATTGTTGTTGCGCAACTTCTTCGCTTTCCCGCGTGGCTTCCTCGGTCTTGTGGTTTATCTGCAACACTTTGACTAATGGAATTCGCTTGTTTCTCACTTCTTTGACTTCTCGAGCCAAGATCTCTATAGGCTCTTCTTCGTACATCAAATCCAATCTAAGCTCAGTTGTCGCTGAAAAGACTACATGTGATGGGTCTGACCTGTACCTCCTTAGCATTGACACATGGAAAACATTATGGATCTTTTCCAACTATGGAGGCAAGGCTAATCACATCTGCTGAACCCACTTTTCCGAAATACTTCATATGGCCTAATGAACCTAGAGCTCAACTTGCCCTTTTTTCCAAATCTCATTATTTTCTACCAAGGTGATACTTTCAAAAACACTTTTTCGCCGATCTCATATCGAATATCCTTTCTCCTCATGTCAGCGTACGATTTCTGTCTATCCGTGGCCACTTTCAATCTTTCTCTAATCATTTTCACTTTTTCCATGGTTTCTTGAATCAAATCGGGGCCAATTATCTTCTTCTCGCTTAACTCGATCCAACACAATAGTGTTCTGCATCTTCTTTCGTAGAGAGCCTCGAAAGGCGCCATTCCAATACTTTACTGGAAGCTATTATTATACACAAATTAGACTAGAAGGACGTGTCTATCCCAACTACCGTCATAGTCAATCACACAACTTCTGAGCATATCTTCCAACACTTGGATCACTTTTTCCGATTGTCCATCCGTCTATGGGTGGGCAATTGAAATTGAGAAATTAAGTCTCGCTGCCCCGAAGCCTCTTGCGGCTTTCCCGAAATCTTTCGGTATACCACACGGATCTCTATATGAAATGATTAATATTGGAATCCCATGTAACTGAACTATTTCCTTTATGTAAAGCTCTACCAGCTTGGCAAGTGAATAGTCGGTTCTCACTGGTAGGAAGTAAGCTGACTTTGTCAATCGGTTTACTATGACCCAAACTAAATCAAGCTCTCTTCACGGTAATAGTAAGCCCAGGCCACAAATCCACATTGGCGATTCGGTTCTATTTCCATTCGAATTTATCTGATAGGTTGTTACAATTACGAAGGAACTTGATGTTTAGCATTCACTTTCTGACACAGCATACACTTGGTCACAAATTCTGAAACATCTCTTTTCATTCCGGACCACCAGTATGAACTCTTTAAATCTTGATACATTTTTATTATATGGGGATTATAGCAAAAGATCCACTATATTTTGTTCAAGATAGTTTCTTGACTCATCATCATTGAGTACACAAACCTAATCTCTATAATACACAAATCCATCCTCGTTCACTATAAATTTGGTTTCTTTCCCCTCTCTACTCTGATTTACAATTGCATAATTTTCTCATCGTTCTTTTGTGCCTCTAGCACTCAATTTCTGGTTTTGCTATCAATTCTGCTACTATTTCACCGTTGTCTGACAATGAAAAATGAGCATTCAATGCTCGAAGCGTTATCTTTCTGTAGGCATACGCTACTACATTGGCCTTCAGGGATGATAATTGATCACACAATCACTTAATCCTTGATCAATTCCATCCATCGTTGTTTTAAGTTAAGCTCTCTTTGCGGCGAGAGCCGAAATACCTGCTTAAGACTTTTGTGATCGATTATTAGATGAAACACTTTTCTCCATGAAGATTGTGTCTCCATATTTTCAATGCGGAACACAATGGCGGCTGATTCGAATCATGCGTAGGGTAATTCGACTTTCATCTGACCTCAGCTACCTTGAGCGTGGCTACCCACTTTACCCTCTTGCATAAGGACACATCCAAGTCCATTTAATGAAGCATCACTAAAAATCACGTATTCTTTACCATATGTCGGCTGAGTAAGAACCGATGCTTCAGTTAGGAATGCTTTCATCTTTTCAAACCTAACTTGACACTTTTCACTCCACTCAAATCTCACATTCTTTTAGAGCAATCTTGTCATTGGGGCCACAGTCATTGGAAACCCCTCAACGAACCTTCTATAGTAACCTGCCAATCCCAGGAAACTACACAATTCCGTGACATTTTTTAGTGGGTTCCATTCAATAATCACCTCTATCTTCTTTGGATCCACTCGAATTCCTTCTTCCGATACAATGTGTCCAAGAAAGGACACTTCTCTCAACCAAAATTCTCATTTACTCAGTTTGGCATTTAACTGTTCCTTTGTCAAGGTTTCTAGCACTACCCGAAGGTGTGTATCATGATTTTCTCGATCCTTTGAATACACAAGGATGTCATCTATAAACACCACGACAAACTGATCTACATACGGTCGGAAAACACGATTCATTAAGTCCATGAAAGCCATTGGAGCATTTGTCAACCCAAACGGCATTACAAGGAACTCATAATGTCTATACCATGTTCTAAATGTTGTATTATGCATATCCGCATCCTTAATCCTTAATTGAAGTGATACCGAATCGCAAAATTCGATCTTTGAAAAAACACTTGCGCTTTTCGAACCCAATTGAACAAGTCATCAATCCTGTGTAACAAATATTTGTTCTTCACTGTCATTTTGTTCAATTTCCTATAATCAACACACAACCGAAGCGTACCATCTTTCCTTTTAACAAAGATCCCTGGAGCTCCCCACGGTGGCACACTCGGACGAATAAATCCTTTCTCTAAAAATTCTTTTAACTGAAGCTTCAATTCTTTTAACCCCACCGGAGCCATTCGACATGGTGTAATGGATGTCGAAGTGGCACCCTTAACAACGTCGATTGCGAACTTAATCCCTCTACGTGGTTTGATAAATCCTCTTGGAAACACGTCCTAGAAATCACTAGCTGGCCAAGGTGTCCGATAAGTTAGGCTTTGCTTTTTTCGTATCAATCACATACGCCAAGTAGGCTTCACAACCTTTTCGAACCATCGTTTTAGCAGAAGTGGAGGATATCACATTTCAGAGGTGGCTCGACCTCTCACCGATAAAAGTCACTTCCTTGCCAGTACATGTCCTTAAGGTCACTCTCTTCATTCTATAATCAACCACCACTCGGTGTCGGGACAACCAATCCATAGTTAATATCACATCAAACTCTCTAAATGACAACTCGGTCAAATCTCCCGGAAACTCATACTCACGTACGATGGAAGCGATCTCACATAAACTCTATTCACAACCTTGTGAGGCACGACTTTCCATGCTTGCCAATTAAGGTAAACCAGAAGATCCATATCGAAGTCATGTCATCCTTTATATTAAAATGCAATGCATGTCGTAAACAATTTCAAAATCATTTACAAAAAATTTCAAAATCATTTTTTGTAGAACACTTCAAGCTTTGAAGCTCTGATACCACATTATAGGTGGCGCCATCTGCCTATAAGCTCAATTTTAACTATAGCTTTGATAAAACAAAATATACATTCCTTAATTTAAATAGGGCTGTATTTGTTCTTAAATAGCATTTATACAAATTGGCATTCCATGCCTTTTCAAATACAATTACAAAATATTTATAGAGTTCACCACAGTTTGTTCCTGATATGTAAATAAATTTCCATACTTTCAAAGATATAACAAAAACGCTGATCTTCTTATGAAGACTTTTACATCTTTGCATTCAATGCAAAAATAATTACAAAATATCATGAATGAAATGATATGCATGAGACGGAGCATTTACTTATACTTCGCTCTTTTTTACGGTGACTCTGCGCTCGACAATCTTCGGTCCTGCCACTTTCTACTTGATACTTGTGCGATGGTAAAACAACGGGCTAAGAATTTTCATGCTTAGTGGTTCTATATAATACTCTCTTCCATTTCAGTTTCAATCAAGTCATGCCTTTTTCTAAAACAATGCCCTTTTAACCTTTTTGAATAATCAATGCAATACAAAACATATAGTCATTTCATATACATTCATTTACAGTTTATTGATCAGTCCAAATATGCACTTTCACGTCACGATAAATGTTTAAACCATAAATGCATGAATTTTACAATTTTCTTCATTTGCCCTTAAAGCGAATTTAACCTATGCTTTGATTGCACGGGATAATAAATCAGCCATGATCATTGAAATTTGTGGCGGTATAAAAAAATTTTATAACAGGTAAATCTACTAAGAACAGCGTGGTTATTAAATCATTTGTGAACACTCTGCGTCTTGTCATTGGGCTATGGATCAAGTGACATCATTCGTTCGGTGCGGTCGCGCTAATTTGACCCTTATTGGTATACTAATCTATCGCCTTTCAATTTTAACGGTTAACATTCTATTAAGGGCATTTAAATCATTCATACAAAATACAATAGTGTACGCCACTTTTATATCCAAATACTTGGTTTCAATACTCATCTGATTTTCATGTTCAATTCATTTCCGCAATCGATTAAATCAAATCAATTTAAACAAATCAATATGCAATTTATCGCAATTCATTTCAATATATCCACTTATTTCATAATCCTTTAAACATTTTAGAAATAGAGAGAGAAGTAGAGAACAAACTCCAAAATGGAAACAACGAAGAAAGAACCAAAAAGCTCGTTGTACTTTGATTCCAATCCTTGGAATCTCGATCAATTCGGGCTTTCCTCCTCATCAGCCCCTATTCCATTACAATTAACAATCATATTATTAGTCGGGTGATACAAAGGTTAATTAAGTTCACTTTCGGCCAGAGCTTCCCTTTCCCATACATTTTTCATTTCTTTAGAAAATCCTTAACATTTGTTTCAGGCATTGTTATGCCTCATTTTTAATCCTATTTGTGGGTTATGGAATGCCCATGTGGTTCACTTACACTTAAGGGGATTCGGGAAACGAAAACTCAACTTAAACACCAACACAACCAATTAATTAGTACACTTAGTGCTACAATCAAATTTTTAGTAAAGATGTGAGAAGCAATTGCCATTAAATGGAATATGGTTAGATTCTAGACACAAATAGTTACCAAACACTCAAATCAGTCCATTTGTGGTTCATAATAGAACACACATGCAGTAGTCTATTTACAATCAGTTTCCGATCAAACCAATCCTTTTTGCTCAAAACAGAGCACAAATAGAAGAAAATTAGTCGACCATTATAGGGTTTCGATTTAGGGTTCATTTATATCCAAATACAACTAGATTTCCGAGGGTTTAGACTGGATCTACTCTTACCTTGCAAGAAGAAACGAAAACCCTAGTTTTTTCTTGACCTAGCCGAAACTTTTCTCCCAATCCAGAAACAAACCAATACTAACTTGACAAAACACTTGAAATCTAACCCAATACAACCCCAAAACTGTTTATAACCAATGCTTTATCCAAATGTGGGGTTTTACCAACTTAGAACACAAAAAAAAAAAAAAAAGGGTTAGGGTTTAGTTTTTCTTACCTCAAAATCTTTGATTCTTAAGCATTATATCTTCTTCCTTCTTCTTGATCACTTTTTCCTTGATTCACTTGGAGCACACCTCTCGTTTACTTGATTGTAGGTATAGTTTGACATTTTTACCAAATTTATTTGGCTCCTGTAAAATTTTTGAGTTTATATCATTTCTCGTTTTCAGTTGTTTAAACACCGGAAAAATATAATTTAATTTATTTTACACCCTGAACATGTTATAAAACTGTTATGGTATTTTCAGGACATTACATCCTAACTTGTTTAAGGGACTGGATATTCAACCTTTTCATTGCAATATTTGTGAGTATGCAAAACATACTCGTTTATCCTTCCCTATTAGTAATAAAAAAATCTTCTTCTCCTTTCTTTCTAATTCATAGTGACATATAGGGACCACCCACCATTCCAAATATCTTAGGATCTAGGTGGTTTTAATAACATTTATTAATGATTTTCTGAGTTTCTTTGATCTATTTTTGTCTGATAGTTTCAAAATCAATTTGGTACAAAAATCAAGAAAATTGGCTCAGACAATGCTCATGATTATTTCAATCAAATTTTGTCTTAGTGGTTTCAAAAGGAAGGAACCATCCATGGATCATCGTATATCACCACTTCCTAACAAAATAGGGTGGCGAAAAAGAAAAACTGTCATATTTTTCAGTGTGCTCGAGCCTTATTGTTTCAAAAAAGTGTACCAAAATTCTAATGGGGAAAGGTTGTACTCACATTAGCATATGTCATAAATAGGATTCCTTCTAGAGTTTTGGGGTTCAAAAGTCCACTAGAAACCTTGTCTCAATTCTATCTGGACATTCGATCCTCCTTCAACTTTGCTCCTTGAGTTTTTGGGTGCACATTCTTTGTCCATATTCACAATCATAACTAGGGAATATTAGATCCTAGAGCTCTTAAGTGTGTCTTTATGGGTGCTCATCTACTCAAAATGGATATAAATGCTATCATCCACCCATTAGGAAACTTTATGTTTCAGCTAATGTTACCTTTGTTGAAGAAGCCATACTTCTTTGTTGGAATCAATGATAAAGCCTTGTGAAATAAAAAATTTAGCAGCTAAAGCGCATCGGGATCAAGCGGTTTGATGAAACTAAATAATGAACCAAGGAAATCCAGATCTTACCTCTTGTAGACCGAATCCTTTTTCACTAGTGCGGATTTGCTTAATCACACCAAAGGCTGAAACACAAAAGCGAACTCCTTCTGAAAAGCGATCCGGTGAAAACGAGCGAGCGATCACGGTGTGCAAACGCCCTCACAAAGAGTTTCCACCTGAGCGGTTAATGGATGGGATGGATGTCGCCCAGCACTTTATAGCGGTCTTTGTCACAAAACCAGCGCACCTTAGTGTCTTCCAAAACTCTAAAAAGAATTCTCTCTAAAAAATGCCCACTTCAAAAGAATCACTTGCTACTTTTAGATGATAAACCCCATATTTATATCAAACCTCCCAAACCCTTTTATTAAGCAGATTTAAAACCAAATTCCATTAACTATTAATGGGCTTGGGCTTAAGAGCTTAATCATGGGCTAAAGAGAGCCTTTCCTAACATCCATTTATAAACTCATTCTTAATAGTAGTGATATATGGTTCGCCGATGTTAGCGTGAACTAGTCGTATTCTAAGCCTGAGTTATAATTGGTCTCTAACAAGATATTATAACTTCTCAAATCAAGTGGTCGATGACTTGAAAAACCTTACCATAGTGATATTAGTCCTTTGTCACCACGATGTCTCGATTAAGCACAAAGCATAGATGAAGTCATCTTTATACAACCATCGTTTCTTGAATTCTCAGTAGACTGACTAAACAAATGATATTGATAACTCTATCAATCTCTCATTTAGAGCCAAACCATGCATTTCTCGGTCTCACTTATCAAGAGGCCACTAGACATCTCACTAAATTAGGCGGGACAAATTCCTTCACTATCACTCACATTCCTCCACATGATTCTTGCATACTTGACCATAACTGTTACCATCCTGGCCAAAGACGTCATTGAGCTGCAATGCGAGACACGAAGTTCACGATGTAGGAATCCATGGTGAATTTAGAGGTTGAAGGACTCAAATACCCTCTTGCAATGAGAATTCGCGATGACATAATCCATGTAGTATTTCTCATATGAATTGATCAAATAACATCGAACTTAGCATGTATTTTATGTTATAGTAACATCTTATGTTTTGTTAAAGCTAGCGTGGTCTTTTCTCAAAAACATAATAGTCCTTACTTCATTTTTATTCCCATAAATAATGATCGACTATGGACTATTTAGAATAGTGTCTTATGCCTTAAGGTTTTACTATCAAGTCATATGCTTGATGACATAAAGTGGGAGCCAGCTAATTCAAAAAGAAGGTCCTGAGTTACTGTCGAGTTAAACCCTGATTTAAATAACAAGATAAAATGATAAATGCCCCTCGTAACCTTATAAACATATAATGACAAAGTATATGCCATTGGGCTAGAGCATATCACTAACAATCTCCCACTTGCCTTAAGCCCAATCGGGCATAAATCGAATGCCTATCGATCTAGTATGACTATCATGCTTTGGCCAGGTGGAAGAGGTTTAGTGAAGGATCGGCAAACATTGTCATCGATTATGAACTCACATATCTTAACATCTCTTTCTCTCGATGATCTGGAATGTGGGGTGCAAAATCTGAGTATGTGTTTGGATCGATGTGATGCGGGCTCCTTGGCTTGAGCAATAGCCCGTTATTGTCATAATAGGCGTCCCTTTGGGTTTGTAATGCTAGGAGCAACACCCGTCTAAAACAAAATTTTGATCCGGCCCCACCTCCTTAGGCGCATCGATGCGGCTATGTACTCGACCTCTATAATGAAATCGACCACGATTGTCTTTGCGGGACTTCTCATTTCAGGCACCTCCGTTCAAACAAAACCTGAAACCGATTGCGATCTAAAATCATATAAGTCAGCACGAAAACCCAGCATCGGTATAACCACTTTCAACTGCTTCGCCTTCTTATCCGCCATAGATCGAAAAAATATCATGGTTTCTTCTCAAGTACTTAGGATATTCTTGGCTTGCTATCCGGTGGCAAATTCACCGGACATTTTCATAAGGAAATCCATGTGCCCAGCCACCAGAGAACATAGGTCAGGGTGCAAAAGCATGGCATACATGATAGAACTAATAGCCGAAGCATATGGGATTTTGTCCATGCGCTCTCTCTTGTCCTTCGTGGTTGGGCATTGAGACTTACTGAGCTTAATGCCATGAGACATTGGCAAGAAACCTCTCTTGGAATCTTGCATACTAAACCTCTTTAGCACTTTGTCTATGTACCCACTTTGACTCGGAATAGAGATGCTTGGGTTGAATCTATCTCTATAAATCTTTATGCCTAGGATGTAGGCGGCTCACTTCAAGTCTTTCATTGAAAAACATTTCCCCGACAAAGACTTGACACTCGCAGGTAGGATGTCATTTCAATGAGTAAGATGTCGTCCACATACGGCTACTAGAACAATTACTCCACTAACCTTCTTGTATACACAAGGCTTATGTCTTCATCTTTCATAAAGCGAGCTCTTTACTGACCTCATCGAAATTAAAGAATTCGACACGTGGCTTTGCTAATCCATAAATGGATCTTTGAAGCTTACACACCTTTGATAGGATACTTAGGATCGACAAAACCCTCAATTGTGTCATGTACACATCCTCGAAGTAAGTTTCCATTAAAAACGCTATTTTGACATCCATTTGCCCGAATCAAGTAATCATAGTGCGGCGTAGCGATAGCAAGAAGAATCTAATAGACTTAAGCATAAGGATAGGTGAAAAGGTCTCATCATAGTCAATACCATGAGTTTGTTTGAAACCTTTTGCAATAAGTCGAGACTTGAAGGTCATATCATGTTTGATCTTATGAACCCATTTACAACCAATGACCTTAGCACCCTTAGGTGGATCAACCAAATTCTAAACCTAGTTATCGTACATTGATTGCATCTTAAACGCCATGGCTTGAAGCCCTTTTCAGAATATGGGCTCATCATTGCCTCATGATAGGTTGTGGGCTCATCTTGATCCACACGCTCCATGGTTTTGTCGTCAATTACAAGAAATCTATATCTCTTGGGCTCATGATGAATCCCATTGGACCTTCGTGGGCCTTGTGCGAAAGATATTCGATTGTGGCCCAGTTTGTGAGTCTTGTGGAATTTTCATGGAAGTATAGTGGCAACTTGTGGTTCTTGAACTTCTTCAAGATATGTCTTATTCCTACTGACTCTTTTGGAAATGAACTCTCTTTCCAAAAAGACTCCATTACGAGCAACAAACACTTTGTTCTCAAATGGGATGTAAAATTTGTACCCTTTTGTTTCCTTTGGATACCCTACAAATAAGCACTTATCAGATTTGGATGCTAGCTTATCAGAAGCATGACGCTTTACATAAGCTTCACAACCCCAAATCTTGAAAAGATTTTTCAAACCGGGAAGCTTTCCTTTCCCGCAGCTCATGGTGTTTTCTGACCTCTTTTGATGGAATTACATTCGCTAAGAACCATGTGATCTTTAATGCATATCCCGAAGGACATTGGAAGATGCATTCAACTCATCTCGTCGAACCATATCTAATAAAGTTCGATTTCTCCTTTCAAATACACCGATCCATTGTGGTGTTCCAAGTGGAGTGAGTTGTGAGACTATCAAGCAATCCTTAGGAATGATCCCGCCGAAATTTTGGCTTAAATATTCACCACCTCAATCAGATCGAAGTGTTTTGATATTCTTTCCAAGCTAATTCTGTACTTCATTCTTGAATAATTTGAACCTTTCAAATGATTCAGACTTATGCCTCATTAAGTAGATGTAACCATATCTACTAAAGTCATCGGTAAAAGTAATGAAATGCGATCGCCTCCTATATGATTGAGCTTATTGGTTACAACATCTGCTATGTATGGGCCACGATAAGTCACTAGCCCTCTCCTTTGTGTCCCGACAAAAGGGCCTTGGTCATTTTTCCTAGTAAACAAGATTCACATGTTTCAAATGACTCTAAGCCAAATGAATGTATTAGCCTATCTTAAGTGGAGCTTGAGATCGTTTCTCATTTGACATAGCCCCTGACGACAATGCGAAGTAGGTTGGATTCAAGTCATTGGACTTGAACACTCTTAATGTCGATGTTATAGATGGGCTTATAGGTTGTTCCAAAGTTTAGAGCGTAGAGACTATTAGATAAATGAGCATTCCCATAAAAAAAAATATGCATTATAGATGGAGAAAATATTATTCTTAATAATAAAATTTAAATCCATCCACGTCACAAACAGAAGCGAAATATGTTTACGCTCACAACAGGCACATAATAACAATTCTTTAATTGGAAAACAAGTCCACTGGGCAAAGTCAAATCATAAACTCCTATAGCTGATGCAACAACTCTTGCTCTATTCCCTATTCGTAGGTCCACTTCGCCTTTAGCCAATGATCTACTGCTTCGTAGGCCTTGCACATTTACACAAATGTGAGATCCACATCCAGTATCTAATACCCATGAGGTAGAAGTAGACAAATTGACTTCTATAACATAAATACCTGAAGTGGTAGCCTCGCTACTCTTCTTTTTCTTCAAATCTTCTAGTAGAAACACAATTCCTCTTTAATGACCTTGACTGCATTTACGGAAGAAGAAAACTCCCTCCTTGGGCGGCTTTGGCTTCTTGGCCTTAGGATTGGATTGTCCTTTGCCTTTCTTAGCCTTATTGCCTTTACCCTTTCCTTTTCTTTTCATGCCTTCCTCTTTCTAAACCATAAGCACTGGATTTTTTTTTTAAATGTTCGTCTCAACATTCTTTAACATCCCATGTAACTCAGCAATAGATTTCTCCATATGGTGTATATTGTAGTTCATAACAAATTGATCATAAGATTGAGTAAGCATTCAGAATCAAATCGAGTAGTCAACTCATGACTAATAGGAGCACCAAGCTTATCAAGGCGTCGGTGAGACCCTTCATCTTTAGCACATGTGCACTTGCTTGAAGTGCGAGTCATCTTGCATGCATTGATACTTTGGAGTTTATAAACCTTTCTTGATGTGCTTGCTCTTGGAACATTCCTTGAGATGCACCATCATATCAAATACCTCCATTTTCCTCAAATTGTAGCCCACGGAAGCTCGAGAGTTCATGGTTGTAAGCATAAGACAGGTTACATTCACAAAGTCATTCAAATGCTTACTATAAGTATCTCTTTTGGCTCGTGGGGCATTGTTAGTGGGAGGTTCATTAGGGATTTCATTATCAAGAACATACATCTTCCTCTCTTGTTTAAGGACAATCCTCAAATTTTGAGATCAATCGAGGAAGTTTGTCCCATTAAGCTTTTCCTTTCCAAGGACAGATCGTAGAGTAAATATCGATGTGTTGTTTTGATTCCGTGAATCCCACATACAAAAATATGCAAAGCTTTAATAAATGAGGTCTTCAATACTCACTAAAATTAATAACTCTTTAATTAATCTGAAACAATCTTATAGTTTCTTAGTGAAATTGAAAATCCACGTTTGACTTAAATTTAGCTTAGCTTTGGCATAACATAAACTTAAGCTAACTAGGTAAGAAAACTGTAAACTTATGCCCTTAGGCACAAAAGCGTAGATTATGATAAGCCCAGAGTTAAGTCTAACCATATTCGATCTTATGGATATCACATTATATCATGTCTTCCCTAAGATGGCCTAATACACTCTCCTTTTGGCGAGAAACTATATTAAGACGATCGAGAAGTATTGATAACGTTAAAATTATGGAAGGCATTTTATGACTTAATATTTTATGTGATGAAATTATCAAGTTGTTAGGAAAACTTTATAAACATATACACCATCACACTCTGAAGCATATTAATAAGCATAAATGTAAACGTGACATGTCATGGCCCATTTCCTAAGGTGATCTCCATAAGCCAATATGGAGATGCTAGATTACCTTTTACCAATACCTTAGCTTTATGGGCTTGTCTCCAAGAACGAACGGGCCTCCATTCTTCGTTCTTCTTCATTACAAGAAAGTAATAATTGCATGTTATTTTATGCTAAAATAATAAAAAGACACATATGTTGTGTTAATAAAAACAAGGACACGCAGTCCATATGCTAATATAATGAAAAAGAGACACACATGTTGTGTCAATAAAAATTAACGACACGCAGGCCGTATTTAAAAATTACAAACCATAATTAATACCTGTCAATCACATTGAACTAAGGGCCATGACATGCACCATGCAAATTGAATATAAACACATTAAGCACATAATCAGATTATGAATATGGTCTTTCAATTGCAGTGTTAGTCACATAAACAAATTTTAAGGCTACCATGAGTGAGTTACTGGCTGGAAATTTCTCCTGATCATTAATCACACTAATAATTCTGGTCATTCACTAATGCTGAATTCTCTTAATCGAATCCATCATTAATTTGGAACAATCCTACTTAATGTATAATAATGCATAACGATCCAAATCTTAATGTCCCAACATTAATGTATATGATCCTGCGATTAAGGAAATAATCTGTAATAGTCCATATAATGTCTAACATTAATGTCTAACGGAGTCACATGATTAAGAATAATACGTAGCAGTCCATTCTTAATGTCTAACATTAATGCGGTCTTGATTAATAAGCTGTAACAACCATACTTAATATATATGATCCTATTGATTAATAGTATACGTAGCAACCATTACTTAATATCGTAACGATCTACTAATTAATAAGAATACATAGCAGTCTAATCGAGTTAGAACAAAAAAATTGAACTTCGTGATGATGTTGATGATGAGTGTTGAACGTTTGATTAATCGTCATCAGCAGTCTAATCTATTAGAGCTTTTCTAAAAGTTGAATCATTTTTCAATTTACGTCGATGTTCACGGACTTCATACAGAGAAAAATAAAAAATAAAAATAAAAACATGACTCGTTATCACGCGATTATAAAGCGAATGAACAAATGGATCATGACCTTATCACATATAGCAAAAACAAATACACTAAGCGAGGATCCGCGTTATATATCACATGCCAAAAATTAGTTTCACCCGAACAACAAGTAGCTCAATACCCTTGTTGGAATCCGATAAAGCGCGTGAAATAAAAAAATTAACGGCGAGGCGCCAAGGATCAGAGGTTTGATGAAAACTCAACAATGAATCAAAAATCCGAGATCTTACCTCTTGTAGACCCGAATCCTTTTGACCGTCACAGTTGCCCGATCACACACACAGCTGAAACCACAAACATAACTCCTTTTGGAAAGCGATCCGGTAGCAGCGAGCCAAGACGATGCGATTATTGCAAAAGCACGCCCTCTCAAGGTATCCACCGCGAGCGGCTAATGGATGGGATGGATATTTTAACTTTTGCCTTATGATAGGACTTTGTCCCACAAAACCAAAGACACCTTAGTGTCTTCTAAAACTCTTCTCTCTCAAAAAACGCCCACTTCAAAAGAACCACCTCCTTTTAGATGATAAACCCATATTTATATCAAACCTCCTAAAACCTTTTATTAAAACGAGTTTAAACCAAATTCCATTAACTATTAATGGGCTTGGGCTTAGGCTTAATCATGGGCTAAAGAGAGAGCCTTTCTAACATCCCATTATAGCTCATTCTTATGTGTGACCCTATAGGTTCACTTAATGTTAACCAGCGAGGCCTAAATCATATTCTAAGCCCACAAGTTATAGTGGTCTCTAGCGAGACATTATAACTACCCAAATCAAAGTGAATTCGATGACTCGAAACCTTACCATAGTATGATATTGAGTCCTTTGTCACCGATGTCTCGATTAAGCACAAAGCATAGATGAAGTCATCTTTATACAACTTAATCGTTTCTTGATTCTCAAATTAGTGACTAAACAAATGATATTGATAACTCCTATCGATCTCTCACATTCGACCACGGCCATGCATTTCTCGGTCGCTTATCGAGAATGCTAGACATCTCACTCGATAGGCCGGGACAAATTCCTTCACTATCACTCACATTCCTCCCACATGATTCTTGCATGCCCATTATAACATGTACCATCTGTTAAAGGCGTCATTGAGCTCACGTTGAACACGAAGTTCGTGTAGATTATCCATGGTGGTCGGTCGAAGGACTCGAATACCACTGCGTAATGAGAGTGCGATGACATAATCCATGTAATGGCCTATATGTCCAGATTGGAATCAATAACATGAAATTAACATGTATTTATGTTCTAGCAATGTATCTTATGTTCGGGACCAGCAAAGCATTAGGTGCTTTTCTCAAAAACATAATAGTCTTACTTCCTTATTGTTATATGTGATGAGCTATGGACTATTTAGAATAGGGTTCTTATGCCTTAAGGTTTACTATCAAGTCATATACTTGATGACATAAAGCGAAAAACCCGACTATTGAGGATATGATTTTATCAAGTTAAACCACAATATAAATAACAAGATAAAATGATAAATGCCTCATGTATATAAACATATAATGACAATGTATATGCCACTGGGCTAGAGCATATCACTAACATTCTCCACTCCTTATCTTCGGGGGGAGTTATCTATACTTGAAGATGAGGAGTCAACCATACTACCACTAGAAATAATCACTCATCTGAGTCATTCAAATCAAAAGAAACCACTTAAGTGTTACCAATTTCTTCGAAACTAATTCCAATCTCACAATCCGAAGAGTCGATAGGGGATTAGGAAAAAGATAGTCAAATTTTTTATCAGTTTGGGTTTGATCAGGTGTATGCAAAGTGAAGGGACCCCATTGCAACAACAGGGTAAGAAAAGTCTACTAAATTGAGTCTTGGAAATGAGGTAGCAATTTTTGAACATAACTCAACTTCTATTCTTGATCATGATCTACCTATAGCTTTGAGAAAAGGAACCCATGAATGCACAAAAAAGCCACTATATCCATTGTCTCACTTTGTGTCCTTTTAGAGATTTTCGTTGAATCATAAAAGCTTCCTTTTAACTTTAAGCATTGTTCCTATTCCCAACTCATTGTCTGAAGCATTATCAAAGAGAGAATGGAGACTTGCTATGGAGGCTGAAATGGATGCATTACAAAAGAATGAAACTTGGAAATTGGTTGATCTACCTAGTAGTAAGAAACCAGTGGGTTGCAAGTGGGTGTTTGTAGTAAAGTTTAAAGGTGATGGCTTCCTAGAATGGAGTGAGAAGCAAGGTTAGTTTACCAAAAGGGTATACTAAAATATGGAGTGGATTGGCAAAACGGCTTTACTCCAGTAGCCAAGATGAATACAATAACAATTTTAACATCCTTGGCTATTAATAATTTTGATTAAAATTTCTACAGTATAATGTAAAAAATGCTTTCCTTCATGGTGAGTTAGAAGAAGAGATTTACATGAGTATTACACCAGGGTTCAGTGGGGGTGATGGAAACAATGTTTCTCTAGTAAAGAAGACATTATATGGGTTAAAACAGTCCCCACGTGCTTGGTTTAGAAGGTTTTCCAAGGTTATGATAGCTAATAGTTACAAACAAAGCCAGGGAGATGATACACTTTTCATAAAATATTCGACTTCAAGGGGAGTCACAGCATTAATTGTGTATGTGGATGACATTATTGTGATAGGGAGTGATGAGAAAGAGAAATATACCTTGAAGTAATGCCTAGCCAAGGAATCTGAAATAAAATATTTAGGAAAATTGAAGTATTTCCTTGGAATTGAGGTGGCTCAGTCCAAGCAAGGCATTTTCATTTCTCAACATAAATATGTTATTGATCATCTCGGGAAGCGAATTATGATGACTAGTAGACAGGTTGTGACTCTGTTGAACAAATCTGAATTGGTGGCCTTGGAAAGAAGAAGTGGACCAGAAAAATGTATCCAGCGGCTTGTTGGGAGACTCATTTATCTTGCATACTAGGCTAGACATAGCTATTCGATGAAGAGATATGTCGATCCAATACATACATGATACGAGAAATTCATCTGGGCACATACAGAAAGGAAAACTTATTCAAGAAGCGTGAGCTTAAAGGTCATCTATTTTGGAGTCCATTTTCGATTGATTTTTATATAAAAGTGATTTATATGCGGGAATATGGAATACTTCACCAAAGTTGTCTGTGAGGAATTCAAAGAAATCGAAATTGCGATAAAAGGAATGAATATAGTGAAAAATGCCCAGTTTAATTGGTTGAGTTACGGCGGGAGCGCAAAAGAAGTTAAAAGATTTGATGCATCGTGAGCTTTTCCGGCCAATCAAAATATATTAAGGTTGCAACTTCTAAGCTCCAGTCACAATGGAGCGTAATCCAAAGATAAAGCGGTACGATAGTGAAAGGAACTCAAGTCGAAACAACGGAATTGATGAAGAAAGGGCTTGATGTGACATCATTCGGAGAATCATGACGAGTGAAGCCGGTCACGGTGATAATGGTCGCGGCACCAAAAGAAAGAAATCAGCGATAGAAAGTCAAAGTGGTGAAAGATTTGCCATTGCGACATCCCCGGATGCGATCATGACCTCGGCTTCATCGAGCGGTTACGCGCACGGTTGCAAAGGAAACTAAGGTCGGTATCATCGACAAAGAGAGGAAGGTCGCGGCGTCATTTAATTGGTGGCGACATGGGTTCTGCGAAGAAGGTCGTGACGCATCATTTGGTGATGAACACATGGATCCACAAAAAGAAGGTCGAGACAAGATCAATTTGTCAGCGACATCAGCTACGAAGAAGGTATGACATCGTGATGATTGACAACAATAGAAAGAAAGAAGATGTGACGACACACGGTTGTCACGACATCCATTCTGAACGTGGTGCGACGTAATTAATCGATCGTTGGCCCGACGCATAAGCAAGAGGAGCAGTCGCGACATCATACAAAGAGGACATCATCTGAGAAATTCGCGACATCATTTGTATAGACCGGAGAGGTGTGACAACATTAAGTTGTCGCGACATCAAATGCATAGAATGGAGTCGCGGCGTGGTGAAATTTGTCGCGACATCGAGTTCACGAAAGAACATCGTCAGCCACGACCAAACAAGGGCCAGACAGTGAGACAAAGAAGGTAGCGACAAGATCGGTACGTCGTGACCCAGTATCAACATCTTGGGCGATTCGCTGCGGAGTCAAAAGGAGTGCGTGGTAAAATTTGGCAGGAACCATAAATACACGGTACATGCGAAGGGCGACTCTTGCGACGCAAGAAGAGAGATGCAGTTCTTGGCGAAGGCTCGTATTTTAATTTCTTTTCTTTCTTTTAATTTTTTAAGATTAGTTTGTATTTTCATTTTTAATTTGGATCTGAGCGTTAAATGCAAGGTTTTAGGCCCCGAATGCGATTAATATTTCTTGAGTGCTGTGCGGTTGTTTGAATTCTAGACAAATTTTGTTTTTCGAACTACAGGTTTCCGATTCTGATGGTTTTCTTGATCAGCAAGCCAATGTATGGTGTAATCCAATGATTTAGAAACCCGACTCCATCGAAATAGCTGGTATTATCGAAATTATCTTTCTGTGAAATTTTATTCATTATTCTTGAACTTCGGTTTACTCGTCGACTTGTTGGTTTTGCGTATTTCCTGGAATTGATCCCAATGTCGGTCTCACATGCCAGCTAACGAGGGTTGTTCCAAGCTCGATTTCCTGGGAGGCCCCCTCTGGTGACCACCAGAGAAGGCATTCCCGAGGTAATGAACAATTTACGGAGGCTATGAGGGCACGATATTGATGATCTAATGCTCTGTGTAATTAAATCAATACATCCTCTTCTCACTTGAAACCGAGAATGGGTTGAGTGAGTTATCAATTTAAGCATGCAGAGAGTTCGCCTCAATTCGAATCATGAATTCAATCCCGTGTTATGCTGATCCTAATCAAGGAAAGAATGAAATTTGTTCTAATTTTGAGGAAAGAGGAACCCGGTATAATTAACCCATCACCAAATGACTATGCAAGGGATGGATTTAGATCCATGTTATGGATATGAAGTATTGAGAAGAAAAATATGAGAACAAGATACCCCGAGTTAAAGTGGATTATCTAGCCCGCTGTATTGGCAGGAAACGGTGAAGGTGAGATGATGAGCGGCGTGGTGTGGAGATCCGGTACTATCATATTGTGGACTAGTTTTAAAATCTCGTGGTTGACGAAAATTACCATACGAATTTGTAGAGATTGATTCTTCCGCAGTAAGCTTTGTTTCTGATGTTCTCTTTATAGATGGCGGTTGATCTAAATTTGTCATTTCATTATTCGGTAGTCATTCGTTGTTATTCATTCATATTATTTTTGGTTTCGTTATTTCAAGAACCATGGTGATTCAAATTGTCTATTATAGTCGAATAGTATGGGAAAGCTTGAGTAGTTGGGGTAGTTGATTGAAAATTCTTGAGATCTACGGCGGGATGATATCTGGACACAAATCCGATTTACTACTTGTTAGACTGTGCACTTGCGGCATGATGGATCGAAACAGCTAGAACCTGATTTACTCTTAATAAAAATGCTCTTAATGAATACAATGAATTCTGAGAACTCAAAGTGAATTTGTTAGTATTATTGTAGGATTAGACAATAGTCCTTTGGTAATAGTGCGATAAATTTGTATATGTATTTGGTCAACCAACAAGTTTTATGGGCGCCATTAGGATCGAGAATTTAGTAGATCAATATTCAGACGAAAGAAGGAAATGCTAATTTGGACATTTAAAAGAAAAAGAACAAAATTAGTTTTCCAAAGCAGTGGTTATTTTAGCCACTAACTTTTAACAAGCCATATTGAAAATATTTGTTGGCCTGACTAATCCTATTAATGTAAGTGTGTTTTGATTTCCGGAAAACTTTAATGCATAGGAAGCGGAACAGCGATCGATTCGGCGAATCTTGAATTAGAAAGAACACTCGAAGCTTGAAAAGCGAAGAGCGAAAAAACTTCGGGTATGGCGGATGAAGGCAGAAACGGTGAAGGACGGAATAGCGGCCATAAGGCTCGAATCAACGTCTGATGGAGGACTTTTGGGGGCCATATTATTCAAGATGAATACGCAATCAGGTATTACGGTCGATGCGAGATAATTTTGAAGCTGAAGCCCGGCCACATTCTGATGGATTTGTGACAACGGTTCTTGGTCATCCCACGAGAAGACCCGATAGGCACACAGGAAGGTTTCTCGGGATGGCGAGCACGATTGAAGTTGAATGGGTGAATAAATTAATAAAATTACATTTATTCCATTTTCTCACAAGAATCTGACCACATGGTATGAATCTCCTACCATATGGTTATTGATATGGAGGAGCCTTAGAAGCTTACTTGGGTAGATTCTTCCCCGTCACTCGCCTCGGAGAGAAGGAGGGAGATGTGGTGTGTTCCAGCAAGGGAAGATGAGCCTTTATGTAGGATGGGAGAGATTCGAAAGGTTGCTGAAAGATGCCCGATGCATGGAATAGATCACAAAGGAAACACGGAATGGACATAGTGTATCATGCTACGAATGATACATCCCAAGGGCATTATTGATGCTTCATGTTATTGGAGCATTCAAACATAAGAGTGCTAATTGAGAGATTTGATTGAGGACCTGGCTAAATGTAATATGAAAGCTCCATCCGAGTTTTCAAGAGTAATTAGCGAGAGGAAAAGGAGTCATGGGGCTGAAGCGAGATGACGGCCGTAGAGGCCAGTTAGATGCCATCATGCATAGAATGGACAAGCAAGAAGAAGATACACGCACTCATGAAATAAGGAATGTCGAGAGGCTTATTGAGAGAGTGCTGATGTATCCCTTTGAAGAAGCATTTTATGATCTTTGAGGAGGTTAAGTACCCAGGGGAGCGAAGTTATCACTTCCAACCAAATCCTAACTTTGCCCGACAAACTATCATCAACAACGAGGAACTGTAGAGAATTTTTCATATGGTGGAGGGGGCCTCCACAGGCCCGAAATAGACGGCATCCTCCCAGCGGGGATGTCGGCAACCACGAGGTTCACTGGCGGCGGCGAGGGAGGTGAAGAAAATAGAAGCTTAGTGTCAGTCGGAGGAGAGCTCGACCATTTGAAGATCGAATCTTTGCAATTCATGAGGACAACAGAAGGCATTAAACCTCCGTGAACAAAAGTTCTGAAATTAGAAGCCTCAAATACCAATTCTCAAATTTTCGAAGACCACGGAAATGCGCCACCGAACACGGAGACACAAATAGGGCAAGCTGGCCCCGAGCCGCAAAACCCGGGATGAAAGATGCTTTTCCCGGTGACACGAAGAAGAATACGAAATCTTGCATGGTTGTCGCATTTCGAAGTGGGAAAACTTGGAGAAAGACAGAAAGAGATGAGCCAGCAAAGGGAGAAGAAGGCCCGGACAATCTTTGGCTCTTGGAAGGAAAGAAAGAAGGAACGAGTTATCGGGAGAAGAAGGAAGTAAGAAGAAAACCCGAGCATTTGCTGCAGTACCATTTCCACGGAGGCTGCGAGAAATCAAAGATAACGGTTGCAGGTTCTTGAAAACCTTCAGGAAAATTTGGAGATCGTATGCCTTTCACGAGAAGTGGTATTTCGGATCAGCTTTATGCAAAATTTTTTGAAAGAACATCGCGAGCAAAAAAGAGGAAGATTCTTCGAAGAAGGAATTGTGAACTGTGCAACGCGATCTTGTGATCAAGAAGGCTTACCCGAGAAAAGATGAGGATCCGGGGAGTTTCACCGTTTCCCTACGCCCATTGGAGAGTTTGAGTTTAAAGAAAGCTACGTGAGCTCAGTCTGATGTCAGTTTAATGCCTGATGCATTGCCAAGAAGTTAAGTTTGAGGAGCTTACTCCCACTACGTTACTCAGATAGCGAGATAGAACCTTTTGGCAAAACTGAAGGAATCATAGAATGTGCTGTAAAGGTGGAAAAATTTATTTTTCCGATGGGCTTCATCGTACTAGAAATGGAGGAAGATTCACAAGTTCCTCACATTCTTTGGGAAGGCTATTCACTTCTGTTGGAAGCCGACTGTCGATATGCGAAGGGAATTCTCACCCTCGAGTTGGAGAAGACGGTGATTTCAATTTAATTAAGAGTTTGAAGGAATTTAAGACATAGAAAGGAAGATATCAAAGTCGATAGAAGATGTATGTCAGCAACTCTGAGTTTACTATGATTGTAATGTTGCGTTTTAATCAATGAAAGAGATGAATTCACATTATCTAGAATTTTGATTGAATTTTACGCACATGCGATTTACAATATCTTGAGGCATTGATAGGTCTTAGACAAAAATGAGATGGAAAAAAGAGACGAAATAAAGAAAAGGAATTTCATCAAGAAACCGAGTGAAGAAGGGCTAGTTTAAAAGAGTTGCCAAGTCATTTTAAGTATGCTTACGAAATTGCCAAAAGGAGTAAACCAGTAATAATTTTACGCTAGACTTAGTGGTCTTTGAGGAGCAGAGGTTCTTTGGAAATTTTGAAAGAATCATAAGTCTATAAGCAATTACGGCTGAAGGTTAAAGGTATACGATCCATCAATACGCATGCACAAAATACTTCTAGAAGAAAATGCAAAGGCGTATTGAACATCAAAGGAAGTACGATCGGTAATGAAAGAAGTAGTCGGGAAGGAGATTGCTTTCGAATGGTTAAATCTTTGGTTTTATCTATGCAATTTAGAGATAGTCATAGGTTAGCCAGTCCATGTGTGGTTCAAGAAGGGTGGATTTACTACGATCCACGATGAAAGAATGAATTAATTCGAGCAAGAACGTGACAGGATGGAGAGTATGCATTGACTACAGGAAGCTGAACACAGCAACCAGGAAAGATCATTTCCCTTTGCCCTTCGTGATCGGATGTTAGACGGGACTAGCCCGGGACACCCTCATTTTTGTTTCTTGGACCCGAATTGGGCTACCTTGATTACAATTGCCGGAGGACGAAAGACCACATTCCACATGCCCTTATGGTACCTTTGCCTTGAGGAAGGATCTTAGATTTTGGGCTATGCAATGCTCCTGCTACTTTCCAGAGATGTATGATGTCGATGTTCTCGATTTGGTTGAGGAAGTCATGGAAATTTTTATGGATGATTTCCCAGTGTATGGATCCAGTTTTGAACAATGCGAACAACACGGAAGGCTTGAGTACTTCAAGATGCAAGGACAAGCGGCTAGCACTAAATTGGAAAAATGCCATTTCATGAAATAACGAAGGTATTGTTCTTGGTCGTAAAATTCCTGCTACAAGGCTAGAAGTGGACCAATCAAGATTTCCATAATCAAAACTCTAGCACCTCCTGAAAGGGATAAGGAGTTTCTTGGGGCGTCTTTGGATTTTATGAGGATTTCATCGAACTTCTCAAAATAGCCGGGACCACTATGCGATTCTTGGAGAAAGAAGACCTGAAGTTTAATTTTGATGGTCCTGCAGAAACGCCTTTGTGAAGAAATCAAGATCAGATTGGTTCAAGCACATATCATGTTTGCCTTAGGAATGGGATCGAGGAATTCGAAGTAATGTGTGATGCGATGATTTCGCAATGGGAGTATATTAGGCGAAGAAATGAGAAAATATTTAGAGCCGTCTACTATGCTAGCGGAGACTTTTCGATGAAGCCTGAGAAAACTATTCCTGGCCCAGAAGGAAGTCTTACAGCCATAATGTTTGCTTGTGAGAAATTCGGGCCATACGTGCGGGATCCCATGTTATAGTTCACACGGACCATGCGGCCATCGAATATCGATGTCAAAAAGAGGCTAAACGGCCGATAAGATTAAGGTGCTACTGCGCAAAAGTTGATCACGGAAATTAGAGATAAAAGGGGTGTGACAATGTGATGGCTGATCCTTGTCGAGGAATAGAAAAATGGGCGAGAAGAGGAGGAGATCAGACTAAAGAGAACTTCCCGGATGACGCTATTTCAATTGTCATTCGAATGCCATGGTATCGCGATGGCCTTGAATTACTTAACGCTGATGGTTATACGAATTGACCACCAACGAAAGAAAGCTCAGGCAGCCGGCGGTATTATATGCGGGTGACCTTTATTGTTTAGAGAGTCTTGCGATACTGATTATAAGAAGATGTGTGCGGAAGGGTGAACCAGCGAATTATGAATGAATGCCATGAATCACCATATGGGGGGCATTTTCACGGAGAAAGAGCGACTCATAAGATACTCAATCGAGTTTTATTATTGCTTGTTTTCCAGGTATCTTGGGTGGTGGTGTGATAGATGCCAAAAGATTGGAAATATCGATGAAATGCCTACGAGGCATATTGGTGGTCTGATTTTTGATGTATGGGGGATAGATTTTATAGGACCCTTTCCACAATCATTTGGAAACGTATATCTTGCTAAGCGATGGATTATGTTCTAAATGGGTGGGAAGCGATAAGCGCGAGGAATGATGTTAATAGGTTGTGAGTTTCTTGCGAAAAGAACATATTGAAGCGATTTGGAGACACCGGGACTATCATAGATGATGAAGCCACTTTGCAAACAAATCTTCGCCAAAGCTCATGAAGCGAGTATGGGATCAAACATATAATGAGCCTAGCTTATCATACGGACTAATGGGCAGAGAAATTTCAACGGGGAGATTAAAAGGATCTGAAAAGGCGTAAGTTGACGAGGATTGGTGGCTGAAACTTGTGAGTGCACTGGGGCCTAAGGCTGCAATTAAAATACATTAGGATGTCCCCATACAGATTGGTTTTTGGCAAGCCATGTCCTCCTCTTGAGATTGGAATAAAAACTATGTGGGCCATCGATAAAGCGAATTTTAGATTTCAAGTAAGCGAAGGAAGAGAGATTGTGGCCCAGAATGGCTGGAAGAGCGAAAGTAAAAGCCTATGATAGTGCTAGGATATACAAAGATAAGATAAAGAAATGGCATGATCAAAGTTAGAGGGGAAGAGTTCGAGAGAGGGGGATCAAGTTCTTATTTAACCAGTTAAGATTGTTTCCAAGAAAATTGAAATCAAAGTGGAGTGGACCATATATAGTGATGTCAAGCACTACATTTGGAACAAATAACATTGGCCCGATGTTGGGGAAGAATTTAAAGTCAATGGTGGCCCGAAGCACTATCAAGCGAGGAGGAAAGAAAGGAAGAGCTTTCTGATTGGTTCATTGAGAGAGAAAGAATCAGCAGCGAGTCTGACTAAGGGACTCAACTAAGCGGTGATGGGAGGCAACCCATAGAGACTTTAGTTTCTGATTTTAGATTTTAATTTTCTTTAGAATTCACTTTGAGTTTGTTTTCTTTAGTTAACATAATGATTAGTTAGTCTGGGAGAAGTTAATTTTGTTTAATTCGTCCTTTTGCGGAAATGTTACGAGTGCTTATCCGGAAATACGTCGAGCGAAGGAACGAAACTCGATTACAACTCCAGCCCGACTTGCGAGAAGACGACGAGGAGCATTCCTTTCCTATGAAATTCTGTGTGAAAATTAGATAGAATATTAGCGATTGCGTGTGAATGATTTAATTGAATCTTTGAGAATTTGCAAATTGATAAATGCAGAAAAATTTGTCTGTTCATTAGATTTAGAGGCAATTGTAGACTAGGTCGATATGACGTCTTGCGGCAATGGTCGCAACAAAAGTTGATGTGGTGGCGTGATGATATTGAGACGAGAAATAGAAGTCGCGACCGGAACATTTGGGTGCGACGGTAGGAACCTTCAAAGAGTAGTGATGTCGCGACAACTTAAAAAGCTAATGTCGCGGTGGGAGGATAACTTGTCACTCCACCGGTTTAAAGTATCATCGCGACAAACAATCATAGGTGTGACGTAGAGGCAGAGGTTGCCGGTAGGCGACTTTTAATTTTGCCCTAAATTTAATGACAGCACAAAATTTATTCAACCTTTCTGTTTTGATAACATTTATTCACATCGGGGAATTAGATAGTAATTAAGGCAGAAACAGAATTCAATTCATTGAATGAACCGATTGGTTTATAATGGTCATTTCGAAATATTAGGTGATTTAGGAAAATCTTTCAATATTCATTACTTCATTCTAAAAATTTCCATCGGAAACATCAAGAGAACAAGAATTCGAGGAGACTCATTCAATACATACATTGAAAACTTAAAAAGAAGAATAAATAACCTCGTTCTTCCAGAGAATTTAAAATCACTATAAAAAGACGGGAAGACAAGGAAAGAATAAACAAACAAAATGGGGAAGATGGAGAAAAAGAGAAAAGAAGAGCTTCAAGGTTATGAACACAGAGTTTATGGAATGAATGGAGTCGGAAAACAAACCTATTTGATTCCTTATTCCATAAAACGATGTTTAATTAAGAGAGTGGTTGATGGGAAGGGAATTGGAAGAAGGGTTAATTAGAACCCATCAACGAGCTCCGAAAAAAGGTAGAAGGCTCCAATTTGTTGCACAACCTTATTAACTGTCGAATCACTCTTGGAGGAGCTCAAGGTCTGGTGAGCCAAACTTTGAAGCAGGAGCTGCAACCTTCAAAAGAAGATATAGAAATTTAGATCAAGAAATAAAGGGTTTTTCTCGAACTTAGTTACAAATTTATTTGCTTGAAAAGCGAGAATGTCTGATATGAAATAGTCGATCTTTGAATAAAATTTACATTGGTGATAAATTGGATGTTCATTAGATACGAATTACGCGTTTACATGTCATTTTATTTTAATTTAGGGTAAATAAATAATTGTATTCTTCTCAAGAACATAATTTTTATAAATCAGAAACATGAATAAAGAAGCGAATTAAAGGGTTTGTTCTTTATTCTATATTTTACATTAGTTTAATTGCAAAAATTTGAAGTAGTTGCTAATGATAGAACAAAATACTTTGTTTAAAATAATGTAAATGAAACGATGAATAAATCTGAGTCTTGAATAAGTATACACATTGGTCAAACGAAAACTTATAGAAACTTTTGACATAAATTAGGAATATCTTCTGGGGAATTTAGGATTTAGAGTCCACAGTCCTATAACTTGTTTGATTATTGATTGAGGCGAAATCAAAGGTGATACAACCAACAGGAAATGATGCAGGCCATCCTTGGAGAGTTTGAGCCATTCTAGCCATCCCTATTCATATGTTAATGCATATACTTTAGTTCCTGATTTGAGCCAATTAAGCCTTTATTTCTTCAATAAACATCAATTGAAAACTGAGATCCCCTTCCTACATGATAAACACCAGGTAAAAAGAACCCCGAATTATCCAGTTTCTAGTTCAGGAAAGTTTAGTATAAAGAAAGAAACAAGTTTGGGGGAATATTATTCCCAAAATTTTGACAAAAAGGAACTGAAGAAGTCAAAGGCAGAGGCTAGTGAGATAAGGAATAAGTTTTGTCTTGTGGCCTATTACTCTTGAATAATTAAGCTCGTAGGGGTGTTTTAACACCCTAGTACCTAATACCCATTTGAGTACATGGGAGTTACTAGCCCGAAAGTTCTCCTAAGAGTAATAGAAAGCCCTAAGAAGACAAAACATTACCCATATTCGAGAATCTCAGGAAAAATAAAAAACAAAAAGCTGAAGAAAAAAGAATCTGTTTGAAATAAAGTAAATATGGAAGTAGAAATTCCATAAGAATTCAAAAGAAGAATCGGCCTAAGATTAGGGAGAATCGAGAGAGAAAGGGAACAAGAAGAAAAAGAAATAAAGTTGAAAGGAAACAATAAGAGACAAAGATGATGGGTAGTACAACCCCTAAATTCCTCATTTATCTACCCAATTACCTAAGCCCAACATTACAAGCTTGAAAGACCTTATTGATTCTGAAGGTTGAAATTACCTACATTAGTGGAGATCAATAAGAAAAACAAGCATATGGGACTCACGATGCAGTTGAAAACTCCCAAAAAAGATTAACTAAATTCAACATGAAGTTGCAAAGTTGAAGACACTGCACACACCGCACGAACAAGACACATTAAATAAATTGTTTGCCCATTGGTTGTAGAAATTTTGTAATGGAAGTATACTATGCTCTGTTCTTGCATAAGAACTTAAATTTGAAATAATAGTGATATCTCTTAATTCCAGAACAAAAGAGCTGAATGAGAAAAGCTGCAAAACAGAACACAAAAATGTCCTTTTGTTTGAGGACAAACAAATCTTTCTTTTCTTCGGCAGGGCCAATGAAATTTTAAGTTTGGGGAGTTTGATGAGCTTAAAGTCATCTATTTTAGGTCCATTTTTCGATTGATTTTTATATAAAAAGTGAGGTTATATGCGAGGGAATATGGAATACTTCACCAAAGCTGTTATGCAATGAGAGAATTCAAAAAGAGTAGAAATTCCCGGTAAAAGGGATGCGAGAATATATTTGAAACTGATCACAGTTTAATTAATTTGAAGGAAGATTACGTGAGAAACATGAAAAGGATTAAAAGATTTGATGTCGTGAAGCTTTTCCAGCAATCAAAATACATATTAAGGTTGCAACTACAAAGCTCCAGTCACAAATGGAGTGTAATCAAAGACAAAACGAGTTGTGCGTGAAAGGAACTCAAAGTCAAGCAACCAGGAATTGATGAAGAAGAAGACTTAATGTCGCGACATCATTCGAGAGTCGAGTAAATTAAACCAGTCTGGTGATAATGAGGTCACGACACCAAAAAGAAGTCGCGACAGAAGATAAAAAAAATTGACTGAAGATTTATGTTGCGACATCGGATCGCGGTCGCAACCACCGGCTGCGAATCGAGCGATTCACGACACGGTTGCAAGAAACTAAGATTGCGACATCATCGGCTAAGAAGTCGCGACATCATTTAGGCCAGTGGCGACATGAGTTACCTTGAAGAAGGTCGCGACATCATTTAATTAATTAAGTGACATCGGTTAGCGAAAAGAAGGTAGCGACAAGATCAAAACATCCCGCGACATCGACTTCCTGGAAAAGTCGCGCGACATCATTCGGTAATTAGCGACAACAATAGAAAGAAAGAAGATCGCGACAACGCACGGTTGTCCGCGATCCATTGCAAAGGCGTGAGATCAGCGACATCATTAAATCGATCAGCGGCAACATAAGCGAGGCAGTGACATCATACGATGAGTAGCGACATCAGCTGTATGAACCCGGCGATTCAGCGGCGACGTGGGTCGCCGCGACGCTCAATCACATAGAATAAGGTCGCGACATCGATGGCTGCCAGCGACATCCGGTTCCGCAAGAACATGTCAGCGACCAAGCAAGGCTTCTGCGGCGAGGCGGGAACAAAAGAAGGTGCGACAAGATCAAGGCTGCCAGCGGCGGTATCAACTTTATCTTGGGCGATTAAGCTGCGATCCCGAAAAGTGGTGCATTGAAATTAGGGCCCGACTTGAACCACTATAAATACGGTACTCTTTGAAACTGACTCTTATGACAAGAAAGAGAGATCGGGTTGTTGAAGAGCTCTGTATTTTAATTTTCTTTTCTTTTCTTTTAATTTTTAGGAATTAGTTTGTATTTTCATTTTTAATTTGGATCGAGCGTTATTTGTAAGGTTTTAGGCGAGATGCGGATTAATATTTCTTCAAATTACTATCTGGTTGTTTGAATTCTAGACAAATTTTGGATTTGAACTACCGGTTTTTTCCGATTCGGTGGTTTCTTGATGACCAAGCCAATGTATGGTGTAATCCGTTGATTTAGAAACCCCGGCTCCCATCGAGTAAGCGTATTGTCGATTATGCTCTGCGGGAATTTTATTCATTATTCTTTGAACCCCGGTTTATAAATGCGAGCTTCTTTGGTTTTGCGTATTTCCTGGAATTGATCCCAATGTCAGTCTCCTATACCCATAACCAGGGTTGTTCCAAGCTCACGATTTCTAGGAGGCCTCTGAGGTGACATAGAGAAGGCATTCTGAGGTGTTGGACAATTTATGGAGGGTATGAGACCCGATATTGATGATCCTAATGTGCTCTACGTATGGTCAAATCGATACATCCTCTTCTCACTTGAAACCGAGAATGGGTTGAGTGAGTTATCAATTTAAGCATGCAGAGAGTTCGCCTCAATTCGAATCATGAATTCAATCACGTGTTAGCAACGATCTAATCAAGGAAAGAATGAGCTATTCTAATTTTGAGGAAGAGGAACCAATATAGTGTAAACCCGTACAATGGCCCATCTGAAGGAGCTAAGGTTTACCGGAGTCCATGTTGTGGGTATGAAAAGGTATTGAGAAAGAAAAAATGCCCCGAACAGGGCTGAGATTAAAGTAGTTATCTGGCCAGCGTGATGCGAGGAGAAAGCGGTGAAGGTGAGATGATGAAGCGGTGTGGTGTGGAGAGATAGGAACACCCTTATCATAAATCATGGTTTAGTTTTAAGATTTGTGGTTCGAAGCAAAAATTACCATACGAATTTCATGTGAAGGAATTGATTCTTCACAATAAACTTCATTTCCCAGTGTTCTCTTTGCATGAATGTGTTTCATTAAATTTGTCATTTCAACATTTCCATTGATTATTTCATTTGTTATTCATTCATATTATTTTTGTTTTGTTATTTGAGGCTTTCCCACGGTGATTCAAATTGTCTATTATAGTCGAATAAATTATGAAACTTGATAGTTAGGGTAGTTGATTGAAAATTCCTTAGGGATCTATGGGATTGATATATTTGTATAAATCCATTTACATATTTAGCAGTACCATTGCACTTGCGAAGCGATGGATCAAAACAAGCGAATTACATTAGTTTATACTTAATAAAAAATGCTCTTAATGAATACATTAGATTCTGAGAACTCGAAATCTGAGTTGTTGGTATTAGGGATTAGATAATGATTCAGTACACAGTGAAATAGTGCAATAAATTTATTATGTCTTTGATTAAGCCGCAAGACATTATATATTTCTTGGCAATATACAGTCATGAATTTTGTGAGGTCTCCATGACGTACAATCCTTCACAGATGTTATCATCATTTTGGAACGAAATCAAGTATCTTGGAGGAGTAAAACTAAATGTGGTAGCGAACAAGTGCGAGATCTGGGAGTTTAGAGCTATGTCAACATGAGTGTGTGAATTGTTGTGGGTCGAGAGATCATTATGGAAGATTTGGAATGTTCCAGTGGTGATGGCCTAAACTCATTCAGATATCATTCTCAGCCAAATCGACATTATCTTAATAAAATTGTATAGTTGGATAAAACACATAGAGATAGACAAACACTTCATCAAATTAATTTGTATATATGTTACCAGGACATCAAAATTATTGATGAATGTGAGGTTGTGTTATGTTGTTTCATAAATCATTCAGCAGGAATAGAAAAGATTATATTCCACCGGCTTGAGGGAGTGTGAAATTATGTAAATCATATTTTTTTTGGGAAATAATCAAAGTCAGTAATGTGATTCTAGAATTAGATATAGGAAGTGAATAAACAAATACCAAAATTTTAGGAATTGGTTATGGGAACTTTGCAGTGTACAAAATATGTGTATATATAATGTGTTATATAGATTCATTCAAAAAATTAATGAAATTTCGAGCTACAAGTCTGGTTTCTTCAATTATGTTACTATTTATTCATCCGGTAGTTTTTAAAATTATAGTAATATCCTCGTTATAGTGAATTAAAATTTGTTACGCTAATATAGTATCTAGCTTAGGATTTTATACGGAAATTAATTTTGTTAATTTTCAGCGTAGTCAGTGCAGGTCTTCATAGTAGATGCCAAAACATGTCATTCCTTACCCACCAGGTATTTTCTTACGTGTCTTCCCTAGCTAATGGAAGAATATAAGTTAAAAGTGGAAGAAAAATTTTCTGGCCCATTACTAGACATGTTCAATAATGAGAGAGTTCCACCTACCAATACTTTTTAGGGTTATCCTAAATAAATAAAAATTTTTATTTTATTTTTTGATATTAGAATACAAATTTGTTCCCACCAAGAATCAAGGTGTAGGTTTCCTTCCCTATGCTACCATGGCCCTAACCACTTGATCTACCTTCATTGGCAATAAATGGGATTATTTGATGTACCAATTGCCATAGAAATTCTATTCATGGTGAATGGGAATTACCGAGCTTTATAATACAAGAAGATTGGTTTTAACTATCATTTATTCAAAATGTATTAAGAAAAAAAATATTTAAAAAATAATTTTATATGTTTAATCTTAGCATAAAAATATGAAAGAAAATTAAATATAATTAAAATTATATATTAAAATTATTGATATGGATATAGAATCTTAAAATATATGAACAAAAGTATAAATTATATAAGATTAAATTTATTTGATTTAAATCCAGTTTCTATTTCTCTTCATTTTTATTCTATTTTTATTTGTTTTCTTTTATTTTATGTTTATAAATCTTTAAAAAATAAAATGTTGCTTTATTACTATTCAAGTTAAGGGTGTGTTTGAAGAGCTTATTTAAATGTTTGAGGTTTATCTTGTTGCATAATTACTTTTAATAAAAATGATAGGTATTCGAAAGGCTTTATAAAGTAGCTTTTCGCCGAAATGTTTTGTCTATTTAATAAACTGAAATTTAATGAAACATCAAAAAAAACTTGAAACAACTTATACAAAACATTAAAAATCGATCATCTTAATGACCAAAACCTCTTCTGTAGTCTTATAAACAAAATAGGGAAAAATTCAAAAAAAATATCCGAAAAATTGTATAAAAATAGTAAAAATTTTTGAAAACTATATATATATACATAAAAAAGAAATACGATAAAAGCGTTTATAATTACAGACATTATTAATTATTTATTTATAGTTCTTTGTAATATTAATATTTACAAAATAGCTGCATAAAGTTTTAAAATATATCATGTAAATATAAGCTTATTGAATAAATTATATGACATAAAGTTTGTATCTGTAAAGTCTTATAAAATAAGTGTTAATTAAGTTGTTTACTCAAACGGGGCCATAGTGTAAAACCATTTGTCTTTCTAAATTAATTAATTTCTAAGTAGTACAATTTTCGTAGATAAAAATAATTTCATATCATAGTATATAAACCAATGGTTAAATAACTTTGAAAAAGAGAAATTTATATGTTTAAATATATATAATATATATATATATATATATATATATATATATATATATATATATATATATATATATATATATATATATATAAGAAAGAGAAAAGGAAAAGGAAATAGGAACTCCAAATTTTACCTCTAAAAGTATATTGTTAAGTAATATTAACATAGTTCAGAGATGGAAGCGTTTACTTTTTTGTCAAATAAATTGGGTTGGATAAATCCTAATAAGAACATACAGCAAAGGTTAAGCTCATAATGACAAGAAGACGAATTGTCAAAGTAGGTTGAAATTATTCAAAAAAATTATGGGAAGTAGGGTTCTACATACATCCATATAAAAATATTTGTAAATCAATGATCAAGAAAGCGATATAAAGGTTAAGAAATGTTCTCCAAAAATAATTGTGATTTGGTTTAAATTAAAAATGCCCCGAAAAAATCCTAAACTACCCTCGTATTGAAGGATCCAGGCAGGATTAACCTCATGAACAGAGGACCACTCGGCACTCAGCTTGACTATAGAAACTTTCCTCAAAACGGTCGAATAAAATGTGGAATGACGGCTACGATCGCTAACATATCACTGAAAATTAATCGCGGAAGTGAAGTGGTGGAATTTTTTCTTTTCTTTTTTTCAGGCAGCAGTTTTTTGAGAAAATGGTGAGTTTTCTCTGTTTTGGGACACCCAGATTTGCAACTGATGAAAGCATTTAAAAAGCGCTTCTAAACTTCAAATTTTTCAATTTCCACTATTAGGACTCTGGTCTAACCAATCAAACCACGATAAGGGCATATATATTATTTGCTTCAAATCATCAAAACATTCAAACCTTCTTCTATTCCATACACATTTTTTGTATTAAAATATTAGGTGACGGCGGGGGCTTAAAGTGGTAGCCTCACGTGCCTGTCCCTTTGAGGATCAAAGCCACGTAGTTCCTTTTGAAAATATATACATATATCATGATGTATGACCAATATTAGCATACCACAATATGCAAAATAACATACTATGTAGTCAGACGTTAGTCTCATGTGACAGACTCAACTGCCTTGAGGATTATATAAAGCGCCTGTGTAGTCTGAAAATGTTTATGAAACATATGGAAAAAGTATTGATAAGGAGCTCCCGTAGTGTACAATTTTTATTTAGATAACATTTGATATATAGCAAAGTAATAATTACTTATACAATTAAAAATCAAATTTGGCAGCCAAAACTTTCTTTCTTTCTTTATTTCTTTCTTCGATGGAACCGAGGATAAACACACCGGAAGCAGTTTCAGATGCAGCGGTGAGGGACAGTCATTCGGTCAACCACTACACTTCTTGCGGAGAAACTCACCGGTTTTGCATAGGGTTCAGTCATAGCCACTTATCACGTGTAAGGTTACACTAAACACCTATTTCCCTCCCTCGATTTAGTAACTGCCTTTTACCCTCCCTAAATCCTTACACGCTTAAAATGCGGTCGATATCGGTCATAGCAGTCATAGGGTTAGGGTAACCATCGATCAAAACATTTCTTCAAAATACATTTATAAATCCATTTAAATCCTTTACTTTATCATTCAGCTTTGCATAATAAATTTCTTTACACATTTTTAACTTTCATAATGCCTTAACATATGCATACATATTTAATATACATATATAAACATTTACATTAAACTTTTCATTTTAACATTTAAAAATCTTTCACTTTTAAAACTCAATTTTCAAAAATCAGTTTTACACTCACCGTTCACCGCTCAATCCCGCTTGCTTCCCGTTTCCCGTCCGATAGTCCTTTTCACCTTTTTCAAGTAAACCACAACTACACATTAATCATAACTTCCATTTTAATCCACCATACACATTCATTTAAAGCCAAATGAACAAATTACCCATGAGCATAAAATCCCTAACAAAAAAAAAAAAAACCACTCATTGGCCAACCTTTTCCAACAATACTCTAGACTTTATGACCCAAAAATTATTCAAAGGTCTTCAAAAATTATGAAACTCTCAGATCAGTCACTTTATATATCCAATGACATCTATTTAAATTTTCAATTTTAAAATTCATTCTCTAAGGCCCTCAACCACATAACACAAGTTACAGCATGTTTTCAGTGCAATTTAGTTACAACTCACTGAATCACCTACTGTTTTCCTTGATTTATGGGATCTTAACTCCATGAGCAAATAGTTTCTTCACTAATTTGAATATGGTTCTAATGTTTCTTCTCTAATTGGAATCACCCAATTTGGATCACCAGAACTCAAGTTATTGTATTTTACATCTAGATGACTCAATTTGGCAGAACAGAATCTGCACATAGCTCCACTTTGATAAATTTTATGGGAACTTTGGGATTACAATTTGCATGCACTTCCTTCCGATAATTTTTTCCCCTAGAAGTCTATTTTACCCAGAATTTTGAATCACTCAATTTGGATCAGTGAAACTCCACTTATGGCCAAAAACACTACAACCATACCCAAAACAGAGCAAAATCAGTGAGCTACGAGCTCACCTTTCAGTCCGTATATGGGAGCCTTGAAGGCTCTAATTTGCTCTTGGTCCCTTCTATACATTGTATCCCTATCTCTAATGGTTCTTTACCAACTGGAATCAATTCATTTGGATCAGATTTTAGCAATCTAGCCAGCAAGCAAGGGTTTTACCAGAAATTTTGACAACATTCCCTTTACTTTACAACATGATCTTAATGCCCTCAATTCAGTCATTTTCTTTTCTAACCAATTCCAATGCATTTCTAGAGTTAGATTCACCTAAAATACATGGAAATTACCAAACTACCATATTTTTCTCATTCCCATTTTGGCCGAATTATGCACAAACCATATTCCATTTTGTTCTTCCATTTTCTTCACTCTAATCACTCCCATTTAATGCCTTATACCTCAATTTCACTAATCCCTAACCAATTTCAACATATCATAAAAATTTCAACATCAACCCTAATCATTCACTCACTTGATTTTTTTCAAACCCTAACCTAATCCATTTCTTTCTCAATTTATATCAAAATCATCATGATTCAACCTTAAATACCACAATTCTACCATCCATACAAGAAAATCAAAGCATTAGGTATAGAAGCATCAAAATCAACTTTCCCGCCATTAGAAACTTACTTGTTTCTTAGGTTTTCACCTTCTCTTCCTTGATTCTACTTGGAGCTCACTTGAAGCTTGAATGAGAAGAAAAATCACATCTCACCTTACATAGCCCTAAACGTTTTCTCCTTCCTTCTCTTTTCTTTCCTCTCTTTTCTCTCTTTTCTTTTCTCTTTTCTCTCATCATGGCCGAGCTCTCCCTTTTTGAGCAAAGTTCAACTTTTTGAATTTATCTTTTGATCCTTACAACTTGCCAAAATTGCATTTGAGTCCCTTGAATTTAAAGCTTTTAACTTTACTTGCCAAAATTGCATTTGAGCCCATGAATCTCATTGGTCCATTCTCATGATATTTTAATCATAACTTAGCCATTAAGAAAGATTTTGATTGTCTCTCACAAGAAAATATCTCCCTTATAACAAATTTTATCTCAGTTTCACCTTATCTGCACATACCGATTAATGTCAAAAATATTCTATAGTCGTCAAACTTCAAATTGATCATGAAATATTCCTAATTAAATCCTTCACATTGGATTCCGGGCTTTGGAATCACAAAATCAGTTAAAATCATTAAAATCGGAAATTCGGACAATAAGCGTATTATTATCCGAATTACGTTCGGATCGCCTGAAAACTATCCAAACGGACTCCGTTTCACTCCGTTTCAGTTTCGTTAGACTCTATGATTATTTCCGGACATTTTCGTATTTTCGGCCCAATTTCCGAAAAATTTCAGCGCAAGCTCCGAATTTCAGTCCGAAAATCATTATTCACTTAAATCTCCAATTCTCTTCTAAGTATTAGTTCAAAGTCATGGGCGAAATTTCTTAAAATTCATCGCAAACCCCTCCATCCGGATATAATAAGAAAAATCCCACTATTCCTTAGGGCGTGGTGAAGTACCGAAAAATTCCCCTTTATGCCCAAATAGCGTCAGGAAGCGTTCCTAAATTCTAATCTACCCTCGTTTCTATCATTGGACCTCTAATGCGGTTCCAAAACTACTATTATAACATTCAATCAGGTTGGGGTTTTACAATTATGATAGTGGATGCAATAGTTATGGTAAGTATATTATGGTAGTAAATAAACTGCTAACTACCATATATGTTCCACTACTACTATAATAGAGGGTAGTTTGAGGATATTTTTTGGACATCTTTTAAACCAAACCACAATTATTTTTGGAGGGTGAATAGCATGTACTGACCCCCTACTTTGCTTTTTTGATCACTAATATAAAAATATTTTTGTATGAATGTATAAAAAACTTCTTTTCCTACAAAGTAATGGTCAGCATAAATATATATATATATATATATACACACACTACGAATTCGATGGATGTCACTTTCCAGGGTAGTGGCGATATACTGTCTTATTCCACTGTTGACTGATTTTTACATAAACTAAAAACAAACAAATAGTTGAAGACAAAATTAACTAAATATGATGAAGTTAGTATGTGCAGGCTTAAGTACCACTACCGAGAACTAATTGGTTTCTATATCATGATGCAAACTTGTTAACTACTGATAAAAATTATAAAATACATTGATTGCCTTGGATAAGAAGGCCTCAATTGAAAATTGTGTTTTGGCTCTAGATAAGTGCACAGGTCATTCAAGTAATAAAAGTGGATTCAAGTCCGAAATCGTTCCCACGAGGATCTAATTGAAAAATCTAAACATCAATTACCCCATCTACTCAAGAACCTTGCAATTTGAACTCCAAATTTAAATGTGATTTGGTATTAAACTTAGGAAATGCAAAATTTAAATAAAATTCTATAACTATATATAAAAATTCTAAATTGTTGGATTGGAAAGTTCACTAGGTGAGTTAACACGAGAAAATAGATCGATTAATACAAATTATATATTTGCATCTGTTTTTCGCGGCGTGGTCGACCATTAGTTTGAAATCTGAACTTGTCAAATATGCAAGGTAGTATGGTTTGGATTTCTCCATAAACCATACATTTCACTAATTAGAGATCCATATTGCTTTCGGATACATGAGTCTAATCAGTTACTTGTACAATAGAAACCTTTTTATAAAATCGGGGTATTTTTCCTTTTCAATACTTCACACCCAAATCTTAGGACTAAAGAATTATTGCCCCTATAGACAGGATATTACAAACTTTCACCAATCTATTTGGTAACTCATCCATCGAATTTGATAAAATTCTCTATCTCCTTTATTAGATCTATGCTAATATGGATCGAATTTCACCCATCAGTTGAGGAGGAAACCTCTCATCAGAATTAAATCGGCATCATCATCCAGCTATCCTCCATCATGAGTAAGTTAGTGACCTATGGTAATCATTTAAGAATTCATTAGTTCCTGTATTAGTCAGCACTAAGTAGCGCGTATTCTCGGGAATCTCGATCTGCATCGCCACTCGAGACTGCGGAAGTCGGGCAAGATACGGAGTCCTTTTGGGTACACGCTACAGATATTAAGGCAATTGGCTTCTAGATCATTACCAATTAAAAAAATTCAAGATTTCGAACTATGACATTCTTTTAAGTTGAGCAGAAAAAAATAATGAACATCGATCCAATCCTAGAGGGAGCTTAGTCTTTCAAAATTGGTTTACAAATAACAATGACTAACTTATTAGGAAAATTCGCTGAAATTGCAAGCTAACTGAAATAAATGAACTCTAGAATATTTCCAAATTCATTCAAGTCGAGCCCCGATGTGAAAGCGAAATTTTTACTGATGAACCCAGCTCAAAACTTCATACCAGATCACTGTTCAATCCCAAAAAGAATTAAATGAAATGCTAATCTAAAACAACTTGAAAGAACAGAAAAATAAAATAAAAATAATATACAAAGGATTTCTAGCTACCTAGAAGTTCCTGGTTTTGCGGAAGCTGCGCACAGTGCCCTAGATGCGTCTATTTAAAGATTTTCAAAAGATGGGCCGCACTTCTAGGTTGAAATTGTGGATCCCTAAAAATTCTGGCCCAATTGACTACTTTGTTGCGACATAATTCTCATCTTTGTCCCCCAGCTCTTATCGTAGCCTGCAGTTTCTGTCACGACATATTTTCATGCTTTTTTCTTGAATTATGTCTCGACATAATTTCTAAATGTCACGACATAGTTCTGCTAAGGTTGTCTAGTTCATGTCGCGACAAGAGTGTCTTGTGTCACGACATAAAAACTTTGTGCAACACAACTTGTCATTTTCTGCTGCTTTTGAATTATGTCGCGACATAAGTTTTTTTGTCGCAACAAAACTTCTTGTCTTTCAGCCTTGTTATGAGTTGCGACAGAAGTTTGAAATGTCACAACATAAAATACACTCGCTACTACGCCTCTGCCTTCCTCTTCATCTTCTCCTGTCCCAACATACCTCTACCTCCAAATTTTCTTCAACTTTCAAGGTAACATTCTTGCTATGTGTTGCAACATACTTTCGTGGTTCTTCTCAATCAGAGGACAATTTCTTTTTTCGCGACAAAGTTTCTACTACGATGGGTCTACTGTCAGGATGTACTTTTTCTCGCCACAACATAATCTATTGTCTCAGATCATTGATTTGAACTTTCAGTTTGCATAAACTTTTTCTTTGTCGCGACAATATTTTCTTCTTTGATTCTTGTCATTTATCTGGATTGTTTGTTGCAACATTGAAATCCTTGTCACGATAGAACTTCTTACTCTGCAGCGTTTATTATCGCGTCATAAATTTGATTATTGAGACAAGACTCTATTGGTGCTTCGATCATCACTGCGATGTAGATCTCTCGCTTTAATTCTTCATCAGGTCAATGGTTATGTTTCTTCTTTTGTGTCGCAACATTCGTCTCGCAATTCTTCATCTTTGTTGAAGTACAATAGATTCCCTTTCATCGCAAACATACTCACTTCTCAACCCAGGTTGTGTGTTCGTCGTGACATAAAATCCCCATGTCACTTAATAAAGTTGTCTTGCCTTCTATTGTTGACTTTGAATTTTGTGTCACGATAGAGTTGTCTTTTGTCCTGACAAAGCTTTTCCGCCATCTTCAGTTCTTTATGTCGCGACAGAGTTGTGACATGTCACAAAAAAGTTTTATCTTCTAGCTTGAGTTCAAATTGATCTTTATTGTGACATAGCGCTTCTTGTTGCGACATAGCTTCGTCATTGCTCTACGAGATCCTCGCTACGTGATACAAAATTTCTATCGCACAGAGATTTCTGCAGTTCTAAAATTCGAATTTTATGAAAAAGGGTAAATGGTACTTCGGTCAAAATCGAATTTTCGTAACTCCTCGATGATCACACTTACTCACCGCTGAGTTCGGCCTTCGGCGAAATCTAGTGTACACGTCAAATTTCGTCAATTCGAGACAACGGATTTACACTTATTTCGAGGTAAACGGACTAACGAGAAAGTGACACGTGGCATGAGGATCGCATCGCGGTGGAACTTGAGGGCAGGGACACTTCGCACATTAGTGAGGCCAAGTGTGTGCCAAGTGTCAAGTTTAACCATGCATGAAAGAAAGTGGTCTTGTAAGGAGGATAAATGTTATGGATGCTATGTGTCTTGATAGCTTGCATGAGAAATTAGTGGGAACAAAAGTGGGCATGAATGACATGTGGATATGTCATGAGGAGAGAGAAAGAAGAGGTGTTCTACACCTAGATAAGTCTTCCACCAAGATAAATCGGTGGGGTGGAATGGAAGAGAATAAAGGGAGAAAGGGAAAAGAGGAAAGAGTTCTAGGATTTTAATTAAACGGAAGAGTCAAAAGCAAAGAAAGGATTCGCACTTCGAGAGGTAGGGTTCCCTCCTACCGTTAATCTTCATTTCAGAGCCATGACATGGCTATGAGGTGTAGCCCCGGGCATGGCTGGTTCAAGAACGCTTCGATAGAAACCGTTGTCGTGAGCGTGTCAGTCCGTGTTTAGGTAGCTTTCCGTAATCATACCTGAACTGATTTTGCTGCCGACACGCGACTCGATATTGATGATCTTGTTGTGTGTTATTGCTTGTTTGAATAACATGCAGATTGTGTGAATATTGATGTTGATATACTCATGCTTGATATATTAACATGATGCTTGAAATGAAGCATGAATATAACTGTTGCATGTAGTTTCGATGTCGTGTAACATGAAGTTTTATCGCGGTGACATTATCATCGCATGAGCACGGGTACATCGCGTAAATCGGGTGTGAGTGCATGAATAAAATGGGTACTCGGAGGGTTGTCCAATAAATTATATGGTTGTCCAATAAATTATATCGAAGGGTTGTCCCGATAATTATATCGGAGGTTGTCGATAAATCCTGTCGGAGGGTTGTCCCGATAAATTACATCGGAGGTTTGTCGATAAATTATATCGGAGGGTTGTCGATAAATTATATCGAAGGGTTGTCAGTAAATTATATCGGAGGGTTGTCCGATAAATTATATCGGAGGTTTGTCCAATGAACTACATCGGAGGGTTGTCCGATAAGGAGTTCACCGGAGATGGTCCGATGGTTTGATACACCGGTGGTCGGTGGATTTAAAATAAGCTTTTGTTTGAAAACTTGGAGTTCTCATACACATGAAAATGGCGTGTGTGAGGAGTCGGTGAGGACAGGAACGGGACATGACATAGACATTCCATATAGAGATATGCATATTTTATATGAATGTGTGTGAATGATTATGTGGATGTCATTGCATGTGCACCCAGGTGGGAGTAGCCACAGCAGGAACTTTCTCTCTCTTGGGCATAGCTCACCGTCATTAAGGAACTTACCAGTGCTTGGAGGTGCACGAGGAAGGCACTTCATGAGGCTTTAGTTGAGGAAGAAGGTCGACATGGCTTGTGATCATGTTTGTAAAGTGCATGGGGCGAGAAAATGATTTTGTTATGTACTGGACTGTTATCCAGTTTTTTGTAGATATATTGTGAGATAAATTGTAATTAAACTCAGTTCATATGTTTAATACAATTTGGTAAAGGTTTTCTCTTACCTTTGTTATTTCTAGTCGGACTTTAAGGTTGATTTTTCGTTGGGCAGCAAAATTTTGGCCACAATGGCTCCTATACATTTATGCTCGTAGCCTCATCAGTGAGCTTGGCCGTGGGCTTACCCCAGATCTTGAATCAGACCTCTACAGCCCAGGGTGTGACATTTTACTTGGAAGGGTCGAGAGGGGCGAGCTGTGTGTGAGCTCGACTAAGGAGTGAGATGTGTGGCGAGCTCTTTTGGCTGAGCTCTCTTAGGATGAGCTGACCTCTTCTGACCCGGGACTCTCTAGGATGGAGCTGACCTCACAGGCTGACTCATTTGGATGAGCTGTGTGTGTGGTAGAGACTCACTTGTGGTGTGTGGGAGTAGCATTCTGTTTTGGAGCCTATGGGCGTCTGGTCTTGAGACTGAATTTGGAGGTCAAGGAAAAGTGAGAATTTGGACTAGCATCCTGGATAGAGTGGCCCATCAGTAGCTTGATGTGAAGCTTTCAAATCACCCCAATCGGGACCTCACCACAGCCAAAGTTATGGCCTTTGCAGAAGGGTCTGAGAGGATGAGCTGTGGACGAGCTCATCTGGCGGACATGACCTATTGATATTTGAAATTTGCATGAGCTGTTGCATGATCTGCATGAGCTGTTGCATGTTGCATGAGCTCTTCTGCGTAATTTCTGTTGCATGAGCTCTCCATGAACTCTGCTGCATGAGCCCTCCGCGTAATTTGCATGAGCTCTCCGCAGATTTGCATGAGCTATTCATGTTTGCATGAGCTCTTCGTATGTTTGCATGAGCTCTTCGCATGTTTGCATGGTTGCATGAGGCGTATGGTGACCTCGTCTGGGGAATGAGCTCGAGTGTGCCAACTCAGACAAATCATAGCTTTGTGGAGTCAAGTCATTCCACGAGTTCGTAGACTCTACGGAAAGACCTTTGAGTCTGGGGTATATATATGGCTCAATATAATCGAGCTCATATGTTGTTCGAAAAGCGAAAAACCAGTAGGTGCCTTGTCGATTCTGCCGACAGTTCGCGCTCATATGAAGCGCCCGACTTCGGATGACTATAACTTCGATCGAGAAGTCGTTTCAAGTGTTCTTAGACTCTATGGAAAGCTCCTTGAGTCTAGAACCTGACCACATGCCTGTGGATGGCATTTAGTGCCCAAATATAGCCGAGCCGACCTCTTCTGGCCGAGCTGACATCCTTTGGCCGAGCTGAACTCGTCTAGGGAATGAGCTCGGCAATGCCAACTTCGGATGACCATAACTTACCGTGCGAAGTGGTTCTCTTGTTCTTGGACTCTATGGAAAGATCTCTGAGTCTAAAATCTAACCATGCCTGAGGATGGTATTTGGTGCCATAAATTCTGAAAATTTATCATTGCACTAAGTGCACTAATAGTACTGGAAAAAAAAAAAAAAAGACCCCCGGAAATTTGGGGTTTCATATTTCTGCCTTAGCCAATCTTTCTTATTTTCTTGTTGGAATTGTCTCTTTTTCATTTAAAACCTACAAAACACAAAGTTGGTGAATATTCCATAATCCAACATTAAAATTGCTCATAAACTTCTAGAAACATGCTAAAAAATTGATTAAAATTAGATGAGTTTAGGACTCATCAAATTCCCCCAAACTTAAAGTTTTGTTTGTCAAGTAAACAAAAAGAAAGATTTTGTCTGTCCTGAACAATTTAGCTTTATTTTTTATGACGTTTTTCTGTCGAATCCACAATTTGGCAAAATACCTAAGTTAGTTGTAAAATTATTTCTAAACATGTTTCCAATCTAATAATTAGGAAGATTTTCAATTAAGTTCACTAAACAGCCAAATAATTCCTATAGTGTAAACAATTCAATTATTTAACCCTGATTTGTGAGTGTGTGATGGTCTTCTCTCTCCTTCCTTGGAAAATAATTAATCTTCTGGGATAATACTCAAATAGCATACTTCTCCTTTATTCTTTTAAAGTCTCATATGCTTGTTTGTCATATTAATCTCCACTAATATAAACATATACCACCTTCAAAATCAATTGGGGTCTTTTGAAATATTGTGGTTTGGTCAAATCAGGTAGATAATTGGACAAATTAGGCTCAATTTTACCCCAGATTTCACCCACAATTTCACATGCCTTCGTGTGCATCCTTGATTTCCAGTGATGTGTCTAACCTCCCATTTGGTTTTGGTGCATCTTTTACGCATACTCTCATTGTGTGGTATTTTTTTCTTGACCACATCTAGACTATAAATTCTCCTCCTCTTAGAAGCTTTTTCACTTTTCATCTTTTATAAAGGTTTATGGAATAGTGCAATGTTTTGTCTTTTTAAGCTTTCTACCACCCTTAACGAACTTTGGGTCAACAACTCCCATACTAGTTGGCATTAGGGTACTAGGTGTTGAACACCCCTAAGAACTTAATTGTTCAAGGGAGGAAGGCTACAAGACCAAACTTATTCCACCTTGATACTTTTCTTTCACAACTTCTTTTCCTCATTCTTTTCATCTTTCCTTATCTCAATTGATTTTCCCGTCTCAACCCTTTTTATCCTTCTTTGTACTTTGAAATAATATTCCCCCAAACTTGTTCTCTTCTATCATTGATGTACTTGTCATGTAATCTGGGCAAATAAGGGTTCCTTACTATAGGGTTATGTTTAAGGGAGGATATAGGCTTTTCATTTGCTGGTTAATGATGAATTTAGCTATTGGCTTAAATAATGAACTAAGGTGTATAACATGCATACTATAAAGGCCAAACTTTGAGCTCAATCTTCGATAGCTATGTCATTTCTGGTAGTGGTATTGCCGGATTTTGTGACTAATAATCTAACAAGTTCTAGGACATTTGGAGATTTAACTGTGATAGATTCCAGAAGATGTCCCTAAACTTAGCATAATCTATTTTAGAGATACTTTTGACCATGTGCAGTGTTTATCAAGATTCATAATAACTAAACTATTCCTTGAAATATAATTATAAGTCTTGTTGTTCCATCGATTGTTCTGATCTTTCTTATTCTTGAGTTCAACACTTTCATTAATGGCAACCTGGCGTTCCTTTTCGGTTCATTTATTCCTACTGCAATCCATCTATCGAATTCTTGTTTGGTTCTGGATGTGTTGTATGCTATTTTACAAGTTAAAAGCTTATTTAATCGACCATTGATTCCCAGAAATTTAACCTGACAATAATCAATTCATCAACATTCTAATTCCACCAAAAAATTCACAGCCATTATTTTCAACCTAGGAAAGTTGGTTTTCTATAATTATTGACAAAGTTATTCACTAAAGGTCATCAATTTCTAATTATTTAACACCAAGGAAAGAAAAATAAAATAAACACAGAAGAATTGCAAATTGAGAAATTACACCAAGTTTTGCAAAGGAAATATTTTTTATTTTTTTTTAAAGATTTCATATAGAAGAGATTTGGTTACAAAGAGGGATAAGGGAAGAGACAATAATGTAATCATTTTGAAGATTTTGAGGCCTTTGCCTTATTTACTTCCATTTTAGTATTCTTGACCTCGGCCAGGTTCGTTTCTTTCCTTCCTATTGTACCTGAGGTTTTATTTTGAGATGATGCTACAAAGGTACGGTGTTTCTTCACGGATTCGGATTAGAAAAGGGTGTGGAGTGCAATGACATCTTAGAGAACTATTGTGTAAGTCACACAGTCAGAAATTTGAATTTATGGGGTGGCATTCTTTTGCACGAGATTGTCTTCATATGATCAAATCTTTGCATTGCTCTCTTTAATAAGTTCACAACGCCTCTTAGCCAATGACTCCCGTGAGTACCATTGTTGACTTGCTCGTAAAGTGTCGATCTAATCTTTCTTTACAATGTTGAACTATTCGACCCGATCTACGTCATGATTTTGGGCCCACCTTCATAGCTTTGTCTCTATCCTCGACATTTCACTAAATTTGCCTCATGCATGTTTGTCTCGTCCAATGCTACTTCATATCTCTTGTCATGCGTCCATTATGTATCTTTTTTTTTCCAATGCTGCTCTCCATTCTAAATCCCTTTTCTTGATTTCTTCTCCTCAGTATTGATCTCTCCGTTTTAATTCCTTGTCTAAATATTCGTCTCTCATCTGCGGCTACAATTTCAGTTGTATGTCCCTTTCTTGCATTTCTTCTCTCATCTGTTTCAGCATCTCCTTAAATTATGCATTATTACCACTAACGTTCTGCTCCCATTTGTCTCCCGATGGGTTTCCGCACATGCGGAGATACATTCCTAGATGAGGCTTAGAAAACTGTAGATCTCTTCTTTGCTCTTGAGGTGGACTTTCCCATTGTATTGGCTTGTTATCTCTTTAATCCCCCTTTTCTTCTTTGTTTCCATTTCTTTCTATTTACCTCTATTTTTTAAACCTTTTTCACTCGATTAATTTAGAAGCCTTGGGCGTGTTTCTTCGTTCTGATCTCCACACCTCCCCCCCAGAGAATAAGTCTGATTGTAGTAGGTGGAATCAATCCCTTGTATTTTCTTCTGTAGTAGCTCATAATGGAATTCTCAATTATCTTCCCCACATTGATTTTATAACCCTTCAACACATCGTACAGGAGTATTGCTTCATTCTTTCTCAATGTGCTGAGGTCCTTTGATGGCAATAGGGTTGAACTAACAAAGTAGAACCATACCTTAGCTTCTTCTGTCAAAGAACCTCTGGAAATAAATTCATGTGGGTCTTTCCTTGTTGCTTTCCATTTTCCTTTTCACTTTGATAGTAGTCCACAATCATGCAATTTTCTGTTTCTTAACAATTTCTTGAATTTGAACCATCCTTTTACACCTTTAGATTAAACATTTTGTTTATCATTTCTCTGCTGAAAGATACCCACTTTCCTCTGACATACACATTTTTTCCTTCTACTCCCACCATGTTAGCATAAAACTCTTTGACTAATGCAACAAAGCCAAGTGCTTTGTGCTCACCAAGTATTTGCCATCCTTTTTTCTCAAGCATTTCAATGAAAGGTGAAATGACCTTGTTGAATCTACTTCCGGCAAATTTATCCTTAAAACCTTTTTCCATTAAAACAAAGGCTTCATTTGAAATGAAATTTCTTACCCTTTCATTCTTCTACTCTATTTTAGCTTCTTCAGATCCTCTTTTTCTCTTTACGGTTTCTTGTTGTGCTTCGATCTCACTCTTGCCGACTCTTACTCCTTCAGGTCTTGTTCCTTACTGGGTTTCTTGTAGTACTCCTTCCTCCCCCTCTGCGTACTCTTCCATCATTTAGTTCAGGTTAGGAACAGGGTGCGATGGCTCAGACATGGCAAGAGTCAGGTTTTTGGGAATCTAGGGTTTTTGAAAGAGAAACATAGAGATTTTGTGACTAAAAATTAGTGGTTAATAGGTTTTGCATGAGGAGAATTGGCCTTCCAGTTTCAAAGTAGCCATTTGTAGATTGACTATTTGTTGTGCCTTCATTAAATGTGTGACAGAAGCAACCTAGGGTTTATTCCTTTTTAATCTATGTCGCGAACATATTTTCTACAAAATCTACCGACGAGTCCTTTGTTCTGACATAGCAAGTATGTGCGACATGAAATATGATAGTGGTGTATTCATGTGCGACAAAGCGAAAATATGTCACAGCGACAGACAATTTCTTGCAAAATCAGAGTTTAGAGCAAATTTTGTTGCAGCATAGAGAAATAATGTCACAACCTAGTTCATTCATCTCACTTGACAATTAAATCGTAGCGCAAGATCTTCGCTGTATCGTGACAAACTTCCCCATGACTTGAAACAGGGCTCACTGCGATCTTTGTTAGACAAGAGAACCAATGTCTAGCAGAGACTAATAAATGTCGACAAAAGATTGTTTATCACCCAACAATCTTTAAACTTTCTCATAATGCTTGCAATTATCGGTTTTTCAATCAACACACAAATGGCATGAGTCTCTGATATCTTCCTCCCACAAAAATCATGCCTGACTCTGTCTAATCATCAAAGACTTCAATTCAAGTATGAACAATCATATTTCATTTCTTCACCTTATATAACTCAACATGATCATCATTAAGATATTGAGGAATGAACTGACAAAAGTTGTTTAAAATTACGTTCAAAAAATTACATTCCAAACCTGACTTTGCATTCTCATTAGGCAGTTAAGGGAAAAGAAACCCCACCTTTGTGTGATGCCTTATAAGTGAAGAATAATTCAATAAATCATCTCTAGTACAGCTTCATTATCAGAAAATCAAAAATTCGAAAATAAAATTTCAAACAAAAATTGCAATTTAACGACTCTGAATTAAAAAAGCAAGCCAACTATTAAAATAAAATTTTTGTTTAGGTTGCCACCTAAAAATTTTTCTGTTTAATGTCTCTAAAGCTAGACATTTGTTGCAAAATGTTTCAAATTTAGATCAATCTTCATTTATGTTTCCCTCAAAGTGTCTTGATCTCGACCATTCACTTTGATTCACTTCAGTTAGCTTCGGTCTGTGACATTTATTAAAAATAAAATTTTTGTTTAGGTTGCCTCACCTAAGAAGCTGCTCTGTTTAATGTCTCTAGCTAGACATTTGTTGCAAAATGTTTTTCAAATTTGGAATAATCTTCATTTATGTTCCCTCCAAGGTAATGCTTCAATCTCTGACCATTCACTTTAAATTCACTTCAGTTCGACTTTCGGTGTCGCACTCGAGGGTGTGCCTTCTCTTGTGTAAGGACCATCATCTTAACCGGTTTCTGACAGTTTGAGCACAGGTATATAATAAGACTTGTTCCTCTTCTTTGAATTCCTTCCTCAAAATCTTCTGATCATGTTACTTCTTTGTTTTTGAACTCTTTTAGTTCATTCATTTGGAGTAATCTTTCTTCTTTAGTAGCTTGAAAATCACAGTTCAGTTTCTTGATGGCCCACATAGCTTTCTATTTGAGTTTTAGAGGGGGATGACAAGGTTTTTCAAATACAATTATGTATGGGGACATTCCAATGGGATTTTTCTAAGCAGTTCTATAAGCTCATACCAGTCTTTTCTGCTTGTATTCTCTGTTTTCTCCAGAATTGTCTTTATCTCCCTATTGGAAATTTCTACTTGCCCATTTGATTGTGGGTGATAAGTCAATCCCATTACATGTCTGATTCCATATTTACTCATGAGTTTTGTAAATATTTTATTTTCAAAATGGCTTCCCTCATCACTAATTTGGGTGCTCCAAATTTGCTCAAAATATTTCTTTGTATAAACCTAACAACTATATTAGCATCATTTATGGGATAAGATATTGCTTCCACCCATTTGGATACATAATCCACAGCTAGGAGAATGTATAGATTTTCAAATGATGATGGGAAAGGTCATATAAAGTCCATCCTCTAAACATCAAAAAAAATCTGCACCACCAGAATTTCTTGCAAGGGCATCTCATTTCTTCTGTTTATGTTTCCCATCCTCTGACATTTATCACAATGTTTTACCCATTCAAAACAATCTTTGAATAGAGTAGTCCAATAAAAACCTTATTGGAGAATTTTTTGGGTTGTTCTATCTCCTGGAAAATGTCCTCTATATGGTGATGCATGGCATTTATCAATAATTTCACCTTGTTATATTTCTGGTACACATCTCCTGATAATCATATCTGCTCTTCTTCTAAAAAGTAGTGGATCATCCTAAATATAGAATCTTCTATCAGTTCTCAACTTTCTTTTCTACCGATTGCTAAATTCATATGGCATAAGTCCATAAGCTAAGTAATTCACAATATCAGCATACCAGGGTGTTTGGATTGATAACAAAAACATCTGCTAATCAAGAAAGTTTTCTTCAATTTCACCTCTCCTTTCTTCTTCAGTAGTTTTTCCAGTCTAGATAAGTGATCAGCTATCACATTGTCACTACCCTTCTTGTCTTTAATTTCTAGATCAAACTCTTGCAGCAATAATATCCATCTAATGAGTCTTGGTTTGGCATCTTTCTTTGCCATCAGATATCTAATTACAGCATGATCAGTGTGTATTATAACATGAGACCCCAATATGTAAGGCCTGAATTTTTCACCAGCAAATACCATTGCTAACATCTTTTTTTCAGTTGTAGAGTAGTTCTCTTGTGCTTCATTGAAGGTTTTGCTAGCATAGTATATGGTCTTGAACATCTTCTTAGTTCATTTTCCTAATATAGCTCCCATAGCCTCTTCACCAGTCAGTCAAAACAGGACATCGCCACATCTTTGGAAGATTGGTAAGGGCATTACATGAATCAAATGGCGTATTACGAGAAAGCAAAGGTGCCATATAAGGGACATGTAAAAATGTAGTCTTCTCGATCCTCATGGACTATAGCAATCTGGTTATAACCATAATATCCATCAAGAAAACAGTAATAAGGATGTCCTCCTAATCTGTCCAACATTTGGTCAATGAAAGGTAGAGGATAATGATCCTTTTTGGTAGTAGTATTTAGTTTTCTGTAGTCTATACACACTCTCCATCTTGTCACATTTCTTGTAGGAATCAATTCATTCTTCTTATTTCGATCTATGATGAATCCACCCTTCTTGGGAACCACATGAGCCAGGCTCACCCAGGAGGGCTATGCGAGATTGCATATATGGCTTTGCATTCGACCATTTCGGTACTTCTTCGATGACTTCTTTATTACTTGAGATTAGGTCTTCTTTGATGTTTTATAAAGGTCTTTGTATTATCCTCCAAGAGGATCTTGTGCATGCAAATAGAAGGACTAATTCCTTTCAAATCTTCTATTGACCAAGCAATTGCTTCCTTGTATTTTCTCAGAATCTCCAACAGTTTTTGTTCTTCAAAAACTCCCGATCAATGGAGTTAAAAAATATGAGGTTTGCTTTTAAGTTACTGAAAGCATACTTTAATTATGCAGGGTAATTCCTTCAAGGTTAACCCTTTTGAATTTATTTATGTTTCTTTTGCTTCCTCTTCATTGCTGCATTTTTCTATATTGTTTTCATCAATACTAAGTACTGCCTCTTTTGATTCAAAATTGGAGTTCAGAAATTGACCTCAAGAACATCAGGAATCTTTGGAAGTCATCTCATTTTCATTCATTGAACTCTGAATCTTATAATCATTTATCAGTTCAGAACTGATGGGTACTTTTGTTTCAATATTCTTACAATCAATATTATCAAATTCTAGCTCACACTGTGATTGAGATTGAAGTGCACTGCCTTATCTCCAACCCTTAGAGTAAGCTCTCCTTGTTTCACATCTATTAAAAATTGCTCTATACTTGAGAAAAGCCTTCCTAACCTTGATGGGACTTGTTTGTCTTCTTCAATATCAATAACCATAAAGTCTACTGGAAAAATGAACTTTCCCACTTTGATAAGCACATCTTCAAGTATACCCTCAAGTTGAGCTAAGGTTCTGTCTACCATCTGAGTCATTACACGTGGGAGTAAGCTCCTCGAACTTAGTCTCTTGACCCATAGATAAGGACATGGGTTGATCTTGGCTCAAAATCACATAATCCTTTTCCCATTTAGAATTCCCCATTGTGTAAGAATAGGGGAAGTTGCTTTGAGTCACATTTTCTGGTAAAAGATCTTTGGATAAGCGCAACTGCGAGTTGTGTTAAGACGAAATGATGTATACAAATTTATGACACTACTATTGAGCTATTACACAATCCCCGTGACTCTTGGCTTGTTGAGACAGGCGCCTTGATGTGATCACTGTATGCCCAGACTTAATAGTCGCACCACCCAGAACTTTTTAGGTCCTGAAACAGTGCCATATTAAGACCATTTTTAATATACATAAAAAATGGATTTGTTCTTTCTTGTAAAATGACTCATTTAAAATTTTTGTGTGTGGTCTTGATCACTGCAAGTGCACAGGTCATACAAGTAATAAAAGTGGATATTTAAAGTCTAGATATCTTTCCCACGAGGAAAGATGATAAATCAAAAGACTAACTACTCCATCTCCTCAAGATCATTACTATTTGAACCCCATTGATATGATGATAAGAGGACTAAAATGTAGTCCTAGACTAAAATCTTAAATATACAAAGTAAATTTCAAAAATTGGGGTTGAGGATTCTTGAATGAAGACAATGGACATGGATCAATTAGTAATAATCAATTTCTGTCATTTGATTCTTAGCTCAACTTGATGATGAGTCTTAAACTCATCTATTTTTAATCCATTTTTAAGCTTATTTTTAATATATTGATGTTTAATGCAATTATGGAATATTCACGACTTGGTGTTTCTGGGTTTAATTCAAAAAATGAGAGAGTGTGAAAGAAAGAGAAAAATAGCAATTGTAGAAATTACATCCATAGAGTTTTGTGTGTCCTTGATAAACATCAGTATGCATGAAGGAGCTGCATCACGATAAAGCCGGTGTGTCGCGATAGAAAATGGGAAGAATCTGACAAAAACAGCTAAGACAGAGCAAGTTTATGTTGCGACAAGGTTTTTCAATAGGATGTCAACACCAGGAAGAATTATTCGCGACAAAGAAGCTCTTGTCATAACAAGGCATCTTACATCCGTGACAGATAATGCGACATGAAAAATTTAGTTGAGAACGAAGGAAAGGCTTGAGAAAGACTTATGTCGTGACAAGGTGATGTATGTGTTAATATTTGAAGGAATAAAGAGCTGGTTGACAAATAAACAAGACAACTACGGATGATGTATGTTTAGTGGTGACTTGGTGGTAAGAAAAAGAATCTAAATGTTGCGACATACTTGAAATTGAAGAGATGTTTCTATGTCACGCAGCAGGGATCTTCAAGATCTTGACAAGATAAGTGAACATTGATAAACAATTCGACAAGAGATTCCCAACATAAGGAAGAGAGGTCTTGTTGCGACATAATAACTTGGGCCGCGACATAAAGATGAGCTGAATACAAAAAAGTCTTTTCGCGACATAAAAACTGGGTCATGACAGAACACATCAACAACACCAAGAGACTATGTCGCAAGATCAAAAGGAAGTTGCAACAAGAAATCAGGTTAAGTGGTGACAAGACTCTGTCGCGACAGAAATGCTGACAATACAAGAAACATTGTTGCAACAAGAACTAACAGAAATGTTGTTGTGACATAAAAACTGGGTCGTAACATAAATTAAAAGAAGCTGCACATGAACAATGTCGCGACACAATTGTCGATGTCGCAACATAACTATTCCAGTAAACATAAATAAGATTGTCGCGATATAAAATGGATAAAACGATAGACCTTGTAGGACAAATTGTTAAAGAGACAAAGAAAGATATGTCGCAACAAAGGAAACTCTGTCGTGACAGAATAAATATGCTAAAGAAATAAATATTGTTGCGACCAACGAAACTTTGTTGTGACAGAATCCAAGAAGGATACACAGTGAGTAGGTGAGTTTGTCAAAGATGCAAGGTAGTATAGTTTGGATTTCTCCCTCATTGTACTTTCCTGATTAAAGGTTCATATTCATCCCAGTGCATGATTTTAATCGATTACTTGTAATATCTGTAACCCTCTTTCAAAGATTTAGTATTTTTTCCTTTTGATTACTTCATACTTGAATCTTAGGACTAAATAATTCTTGCCCCCATAGACGAGATCTTAAACCTTCTCAAATTTGATTGAAGCACCTCATCCTACAGCCACGAAGAAAATTTCCATCTCTTTGATTAGATCTTTGCTAACATGGGATCGAATCGATTATTGAGAAAGATAGAGACTCTCTGAGTGATTAAGCAGATACTTCATTTAACCATCCTCCAATTCACAGTAAAGTTGGTGATCTATTTGAGTAATCCTTCAAAGTTCATTAGTTCCATAGTATTAATCTACCATACCCACATGGAACTGCTCTACACTCTTAGGATTCTCCATCTTTGTGTCACTTAGAGGGCCTCCTAGAAATCAAAGTGAGATATAGTACCTTGCATTGGGTACACGGTATTAGTACTGAGAACAAGTAAATTTATAAACAATACCAATCAAATAAATTCAATAATTCTAATTAAAGCTTTCTTCCACCTTATGCAGCAAAATGACTATCATGAAGACCCGTTTCTAGTGAGCTTCGACCTTGAAAATTTGTTTACTCATATCGGTGACTAAAGCGATCGGTAAAGTCGCAGAAATCATAAGCAGATTGAAATAAATGAACTTCATAAACTTTCCATTATCCATTTAAATCAATCAGTAATGAAAAAGATTACTTTATAAAGAAATACTGGCTTCGAGTTGTGTCGATGCAATACGAATCAACTAAAGCAAAACTAAAATAAGCTACTAAATCTAAATCCTACTAAAATGGAAAATAAAATAAAATAAAATAAAAATAAAAAAACTTAAAAATATCTGGTCTTGACCACCAGGCGTCTTGATTCTGCGGAAAATTTATTACACGTGCCATTTAAGTGTGTTATAAGAGCTTTTAATGTTGAGCCTCACTTCATTAATTGTGTTGTGGATCCCAAAATTAATTTAAATTGGTCTCTTTGTCATGACATAAAAAGGTTTGTCGCGATAGAGTTTTTCAGTCTTTGACCATTTGCCTACGCAATAAGTAACTTCTTGTTTTAAGCCGTGACCTATTCTCTAGGCTTGCTCCTGGATTGTGTTGAGACATACTTTGATAATATCACGACATAAATTTTATTCAGCAATCTTGTTCTTGTAGTGACAGGAATGCCTTGTGTCGTGACACCAAACCTGTTTGCAACCCGCTTCTCATGTCTTTGTTATTCTAGAGTTTGTCACGACATAATTTTCCTTAAAGCGTGAACATTTGCACCCCGACTGTCCTTTCTGTGCATGAGTTTCTTTAAGTCCTTAGCAATTACGTAGCGACAAAAAAACTCCCCCTTGATCCTTGATAGACTTTCTTCTCTCTGATTATTGTCGCTTGTTGAGGAGTGTTTGTCCGACATAAATTATATGTTCGACCTGATTGCCTTAGCCATTCTTAGTTTCTTCTTCGATTTCTATCGTGACCTATTTTTTCTTTGTTGCGACAAAATTTTATCATTCCATAGCTTTTATTCATCATTGACGAGAAAACTTCTTTGTGCGTGACACGAGGTTTTCATGACTCTTGATTATGTAGCAACAATAATTTCTTTGTCGCCATTCTTCTTGTGTTGCTCTTCAACTTCTTGTCGCGACAAGGAATTCACCTCATTCATGTTTTGTTTGTCGCGACAGAAATAATCTTTGTCGCGATAGAGATTTTGTTGCTCTTGGTTGTGAATTCTGAATGTTATGTCGCAACAAGATTTTCTTTATTGCGATAGAAATTCTTCCTTAAGCTGGCTTAATGCTGAAAACTTTGTTGCAATATAAAAACACTTGTCTCAGTTGACTTGTGTTGTAATCTGAGCAATTTCTTTCACGACAGAATTCATCTGTTAGCCTTCAGCTTTTTATGTTGCAACATCAATTATATAATGTCCCTTCTGACTTCTTTGCTCTCTGTTTTAATCTTCTTGTGACGAATAAGAAGATTATCGTGACATTTTTCACAATTTTCTTGATAATGTTGTGGAAAAAACTCTTTATCGCGAAATAAATTTCTACATCGACCATTGAGTTACATTTTAGCTTTGTTCTGACATTTAGTTGTTGGCTCACGACATAGTTCCTTTGGCTGAATTTTGTGTCGGTATCGAAAGTATGTCGCGACACAATTCTTTATATTTTCCACTTTTGCTTTTTCTACTTGTTCTCTCATTTTTCAATTAACCCCTGCAAAACACAAAGTAGGTGAATATTTCATAATTTGGCATAAAAATAGATCTAAAATTGTTAAAAACATGCCAGAAAAATGGCTTAAAAATAGATATGTTTTTTACTCATCAAATTCCCCCAAACTTAAAATTTTTCTTGTCCCCAAGCAAAGAGAATAAATTTTTTTTTGTCCGCAAACAATTTAGCCTTTTATTTTTAAGGGCATTTTTTTGTTTAAAGCTAACTGGACAGGAAACATAAGCCACTTGTAGAATTAATTCTAAACATGTTCCCAATCTAGAATCAGGAAGATTTTCAATTAAGTTCACTTAACCAACCAATAATTCATAATGTGTGACAATTTAATCATTCAATCCTGATTTTGTGTGTGTGCTGGTCTTTACTATTTTTCTTTGGCTGATCAGTTAATCTTTTAGGATATTACTCAGTTGTCATACTCTCTTTCATTTTTAGAGTCTCATATGCTTGTTTATCATATTAATCTCCCCTGATGTAGGCAAAACACCACCTTCAGAATCAAATAGGTCTTTTAGGCTTGTAATGTGTGGCTTGGGTAATGAGGTAGATAATTAGACATTTTAGGCTCAATTTTACCCAAACTTCACTAACAACTTACACTCTTGCCTTCTTTATGCATCCTTGATTTCTCTTGATTGTAAGTTTCCAACCTTCCCATCAGTTTTTTTTTGCATCTTTCTACATATTTTTCATTATGGCGCCTTTTTCTCTTTTCATTGTCCATCCCCAGAAGATGACCTCTCTTCCTTATTCTATAAGCTTTTTCACTTTTCATTTTCTCCAAATTTGGTGGAATGGTGAAATGTTTTGTCTTTTTAAGCTTTCTACCACCCTTACCGAACTTTGGGTCAATAACTCCCATACCAATTGGCATTAGGGTATTAGGTGTTGAACACCCCTAAGGACTTAATTGTTCCAGGGAGGAAGGCTACAAGACCAAACTCATTCCTACTTGATATTTTTTTTTTCATGGTTTCTTTCATAATCCTCTTCATCTTTTCTTATTCCTTTGAATTGTTTTTCTCAACCCTTTTCATCCTCTTCTACAACTAGAATTAATATTCCCCAACATCATTAGTTCTTGATGGACTTTATCGTGATCTGAATGATGGGGTTCTTTTCTTGTAGGATCATGTGTAAGGAAGGAATTGGGCTTCTTATTTGTTGGTTGATGATGAGATTGGATGTAGGCTCAAATAAAGAACTAGTGTATGCATGTGCATATAATGGGGGTAAACTTTGAAGGCTCAAACTTCCAAGGATGGCCTAAATCATTTCCTATTAGTGGTATTGCCTAGGATTTTGCCTTGACTAATAATCTAACAAGTTCTTGGACATTGAAGAGCTTACTGTGATGGATCCCAAAAGATACTCCTAGTCTTGGCACAATTTCTTTCAGAGTTATTGTTGACTATGTGTAAGTTTATGAGTTATAACCAAGCTTGTTCCACACAAACGAATTATAGGTCCTTATCTGTTCCATCAATTTAATAAAGTCTTCCTTAATCTTGAAGTTCAACACATTTATTCATAACCTTACAACTTTCCATTTCCATTCATTTCATCCTACCCCAATGCATCTATCAAATTTTTGTTTGGTTTTGAGATTTTTTGTTGTGTTGCTTTACCAATTAAGAGGTTCATTTAAATCATGCATTCAGCTCAAAAAATCCAACACAACCACAATGTTATTCTTTAATTAGTTCCAATCAACTTAACATGTTGCGGCAATTTGACAACTAGAACCAGGTAACTGGTTTCTCAATTATTTCAATTAATCCATTTATCACAAGTCAAAGATTTCTAACTATTAAACATGAAGGAAGCAAACGAGAAAAATCAAACAAAAGTGAACATAAATCTTGCAAAGAATTTTCTATTTTATTGAATTTTTCAAGGATTTGGTATCGGTTACATAGAGGAAAAATATATGGAAGAGCGGGAAAACTTCCATTCTTAAGTATTCTTAAACCTCCTCTACTGGGGTTAGTTCTTTCTTCTTTGTTACACCACGGGCTTTATTTTTAGCTAGTTCCTTACACGGTTCAGAAGGTCCTTCTTTATCTGGATTTGGGTTTAAGAAAGGTAGTACTGGATTTGTTTCTCCTAGAGGGACTATTGTGTATGGCACATAATCTAAGATCCTGATTTGTGGCAATGGCACTCTTTTGTTCGGTATCTTCACGCCTTGATCGAAATTTTTGCATTGCTCTCTGTCAATTCTCTATGCCTTTAGCCAATGACTCAAGGAATGCTCTATTGTTGACTTGCTTATAAGTCATTAGTTAAAAGCTTTGCTTGCAGTGTGCCATACTATTCAACCAGTACTAGTCCATTTTTTTTAATTCAACTCTCCATTCTTCATCTCTATTCTTTAAGGCATCCTCTAGATTCTGGTCCCTTCTTATGAGCTCTACCTCCATGTACTCATCCCTGAGTTATAGTTGGAGCTTTAGCTTGTTGTCTCTTTCTTTCATCTCATGTTTCATTAATTTTAGCATCTCCATCAATTCTGCATTGTTACACTAATGCCCTGAACTTCTAACTTGTTCCTGATGGTTTTGTCTCAAATTTGAGGGTGCATTCAAGATAGGGCTTGGTCTTCCCTGAAGCTCTTGCTTCCTTTACGATGAACTCTCCCATTATGCTGGCTCATGGCACCTTTCAGGCTCCCTTTCTTCTTCCACCTCTTTCTCTTTCCCCTTTTCTCTGTTCCTTGAACCCTTAGTTACTTCTATCAATGTCAGAGGGGATGCACTAGGTATGTTTCTTCTTTTTCCCATTCTGCTTCAACTCCCCCAAGAAGGCATAGTCATGTTATAGTGGTTGGGTGAGGAATCAATCACAATAATTGATTTGGATGGCTTTGAAGATGGACTTTCAATTATTTGTACCCTTTCGACAATCATGGGAGGATTACTTCATCCTTCTCCAACGTCTTTGAGTGCTTCGATGTAAAGGGCAGTAATGAAATAGAACCATACCTTAGCCTCTTCAGTTAAGTCTCCTCTAGAAATGGATTTATATAAGGTTTTCTTTGTTCCCTTCCACTTTCCTTTTAAATTTGTCAATGAGTGTACTATCTTAAGTATCACAGCTCGTTTAGTAGTTTTTTTTTAACTTTGAGCCATCCTTCTGCACCTTCAAGTTGAACAACATATTTATCCTTTCTTTGCTGAAGTCTATCCAATGTTCTTTGACATAAACTTTCTTTCCTTCCTCTTCTACCATGTTAGCAAAGAATTCCTTCACCATAGAAGTGCACCCAGGTTCCTTGTGCTCACCCAATGCTTGCCATTCTCTCTTCTCAAGCATTTCAATGAAAGGGGATATCAGCTTTTTGAAGCCTCTTTCAGCAATGAAACCTCTTTCGTTAAGACTTTTCTCCATTAGCACAACTGTTTTGTCTGAGATAAAGTTTCTTGCTTTTTCAGCTCTCTGCTCTGTTTCAGTTTCTTCAATTCTCCTCTTCCTTTTTATTGATTCTTCCTCTATCGGTTCAAACATTCTATTTACCTCGTCCCTTTCTTCATCTTGCTCAGTTACTGCTTGAGTGGCTTGAACCGTCTCATTCTCCCACTCAACATACTCTTCCATGATTTCGTTGAGGTTTGGAACCAGGTTGGTGGGCTCAAACATTGTGAGAGATCGGTTAGGGTTTTGGAGCTCTAAGGTTTTTAGAAGGCAAGATGAGAGAGATTTGAGTATGGAAGATGAGAGGGTTGATGGTTTATGAGAAAGGTGGACCTTCAGTTTTCAAAAATTTTCTATTTATAAGCCAACTATTTTGTTGTGTCTTCATTAAATGTCGCGACAGCAACTGCCTAGGGTTAGTTCCATATCTAATACGATGTCACGACAGACAGAAATAATTGTCACGACAGAGTTTTGCAATCATTTGGAAACTAGGCTAGTCAAATGTCACGACATTGAGAAAAATGTTGCGACATTCTTTTTGGTGCATCTTTTGAATCTATGTCGTGACACAATGAAAATATGTGTCGTGACATAAACTCGCTTTTTCAATTTGAGTCCAAAATCAGGTATGTCACGACACAGAGAAAGTAAGTTGCGACATTTTACTAACATTTTCTAGACTTGCATCTTCCCAGTTTTTCACTCAAGACACATTCAAAGCAAGGTGTATTCACTCATATCCCACTGAAAATACTTGTGCAAGCTCATTTAATCATCAAGAAAACTCTCGATTGATCTGAGCAACGCGTTTGTTCTTTATTTAAGATTATCTGCAGAATTTAATGTTCAAACTAAAATTTTGAAAACAACAAAGCTATCATTCATTTTTTGCATTTAAACTAAACTCACATTCCCTCAAACTTCAATTATGCATTATCATTAAGAACAAATTGAAGGAAATAGAAATAATCCCCCTTGTAGCTATTTACTGCAAATTTCTTTTTAATACAGTGTGCTTCCTACTAAAATTCATCTTTAATATAGCTTCATTGTCCTGAAAAATCAGTAACAACTAAAAATAAAACCTCGACATAATTAACACTAATCAAAAAACACAATTTAACCACATTAATCTAACTGTAAAAATTAAAATCACAGGTTGCCTCCCGAGTACTTTCGGTTCTTGTTTTTAGTACAGACATTCTTGATAAATTCTTGATTTAATCTCTTTGTATCTCCTCTGGTTTGGTGTTCTTCCTCAATTTCTTCCCAATGTCTGTTTCATTCTACATCTTCTTATTTCCTTGCAATTCATTGTTTCCGCTCAAGGAAGTAGATGTGAAATCTTTTGGATTTATCTCTGTACTACTAGGCAATGCATTCCTTGATTGGTTTTGCAAGGAAATGCTTCCCTACTTGAGTCTCCAAGTTCCTCAATGAAGCATTAGTATTTGTCTGAAACACAGTTGTGTTTGCTTTGAAATTTTCAAGTTTAAAAAATCTTTTCTCATGCATATTCATAATTCTTTTGTTTTCTTACATGAAATGCAGCATCTTATCTTCAAATGATTGAGTCATTTTCGACCACGATATTCTCCTCTATATTGTCCCTCTGTTCTTTGTTGTTCTTTGGAACCTAGGTTAAGCATAAGACTGATGGTAATTCTATCCAGATCTGGGGCCCGGCTGTGCTCCTCCACTAATGAAAGGTTTTCATGGTTCCTTAGTGTTGGTGTATAGTGTGTAGGCAAGTTAGGGCTAGGCTTGAAGTGATAATTTCTTTGCTCACTCATATACTTGGTCTCCTCAACTTGGTAGGGCTCTTCTTCTACTAGTAATTCCTTCTTTAACTGCTCCTATTTCATGTGCAGTATGCATTCTATTTTCATTACTTCCTAGCTTGTTCATTCTTTGCATCCCGACTTTGCTTACATGCGAACATGCGGTTGACTCGATCAAACCACTTCCTCGGTTTGTTCTTGCTCCTTGAAGCCCGGATGGAACCTTAGTTGCCCAGCAGACCTTCAATCCCAGTTGCCTCTGCACTTCTTCTCTTGAAAGCCCTACAGTAGGATGCATCAATTATACACTTGGAGGCATAACTCATGGCATGATAGAATATATCCATCTAAGTGGTCAAATCAATTCCATGCATTGGACATATTTTTAACAGACTCTTAAATCTTTCCCATGCATTGAAGAGACTCTCATCTTCCCCCTGCTTGAAGACAATTATTTCTCCTCTTCTCTCAAAGTTAGAGCTGGAGGAAAAAATCTGCTCATATAGGCCTCATGAATCTTGTATTCCTTTGATCCAGGTGGTAATGAATCGAACCATGTTCTTTGCCACGTCTCTCAATGAAAAAGGAAAAATTGTGACTTGATTATACATTCTCACACCCATTCCAGTTTGACGTGGTTGGCCATCCTCATGAATCTCCCCATATGCTCATTAGGATCTTGAAGGGATGACCCGGTGGGCGAGTGTGTTGTTGTACCTGTGTCGATGTTGGCTTTGCTTTAAATTGTTGGCTTCTATGCCAGGTTGTCTTACTATAAAGTACTCCTCTTGAATAATAGGCCTCCAAAAGTCCTCCATAGTATTAGGATTCTAAGTTCTCTCTACTTCTTCTTCTTCTTCTTCTTCTAGAATAGCTTGCAGTATTTCTCTTTGATTTTCCATACTTCTGGATTCTGCAACTGTGATCTTCCTCATATTCTTTAGTGTTCTCTCAATTTCAATGTCCAGAGGAAGCAAATGCATACGGTTTCATGCATTTAAAATCTTCCTGAAGCTAGAAGCACACTAAGATCAAATGAATTACCGTGGGAAGCAGTTATATCCATTTAAGCCCATAGAAGCATGTTGGCCAACTTCTTTAGCTCTTACCATTCACTTGTTTTTGTGATTTTAGAAAAATAATATCAAAAAGAAAATTTTCCAATTAGTAATCCTTTTGGTTAGAATATTGATCTTCAGACTTATTTGATCCAGTAATAGCGTAAAAAACATTTAAGATCAAATGATATACAAATTATGACACACCACCAAGAATTATTACCTAATCTATTATTGCACAACTTGTTAAGACGAACTTTATGATGTGATCATTGTATGCAGGCAATCTGCCACCAAGAACTTTTCAGTCCCAGCAGTATGAAAACTTGTTAAGACCATTTTCATATATAAAAATTTATTGATAAGTCATGTGTGACTCGTGACAAATCATCGACTAAGAAATATGACATTAGTCGATCAATGCGTGATCACCTCACTCACATGGTTAATGTGGCAAATAAGCTTAAGGCTATGAACATGGAATTGAATGAAACTTTCCTGGTACAATTCATTCTCCAATCCCTTGACGAGTTTGAGAGATTATTGGTATAATACACTTAAGAAAAGTGGAACCTTGAGGAAACTAAGACGTGCTATTACGGGAGGCGACGAGGCGAAATTGAACCACCTTTCAAGCCAGCCAAGCGTTCATATACAATACTAATATTGCAAACAACCATAGACCAAGTAATAAGAAGAAAAAGCAACCCGGCCCAGGATTAGGGTGATGCGCAAAGTAAAGAAATGTCATTCTGTGCGGAAGGAGTTGAACGCCGAGAATGAGTGCACGAGAAGCGTGAGGAGGGCATGGTTGAGGAAGAAGATTATACGATATGTTTATGTATGCTTTGATTAATTTAATTGAGAAGTACCTTCTAATACTGGGTGGTTAGATCTTGGTGCAACTACTCGTGTTTCACATATTTCACGGGGATTTCTTCTGATCCAGCCCATAAAGGGAAAGTGAAAAGTTTCTTTTCATGGAAAGCGAGGATAAGCTTCCAGTTGAAGCATTGGAACCTGATTGATTTTTAGATCTGGAGCTATACGTTTGGATCTAGAGAAATGTCTTTAATATTACCCGAGTGTGCCAATCTTGTTATGTTTCTAGGTTGGATATTTGGGATTTGATTTTAGGATTGGAAATAAATGCTTTTCATTGTATCTGACGGAAGTGCCTTTTGGTATTGATTACTTTGTTGGATGCTTTATATTGTTCAATCTAAACTGAATTGCTTATTCCTGTTTAATGTTAGATATGATGTTGGTGTTAAGCGTGAATTGCACTAGATGAATCTCTGACTTATTTGTGGCATAAAAAGACTGAGTCATATATCGAGGAAGAATCATGGAGACTTGTTAATAGTGAGAATTTTGTCTCATTTAGTTTCTTGATTGGAATGATATATGTGTGGATTGCATTAAAGGGAAAGCAAACCAAACATATCAAAAATCAACCCCTGAAAGCATGGGATTGATTGTTAATTCACTACAGATATTTGTGGTCCTTTTGATGTTCCGTCATGGGGCGGAGAAAAGTATTTCATTACTTTTATTGATGATCATTCAAGGTATTGTTACCTTTATTTACTGCATGAAAAGTCTCAAACAGTGGATGTTTTACAGACATTCATTACTGAGGTTGAAAGGCAGTTAAATAGAAAAGTTAAGGTAAGTAGATCCTTATAGAATTGGTGAATATTATGGAAAACAGCGAAGTTGGACAAGTGCGAGATCCCGTTTGCAAAGTTCCTTGAATCTAAGGGCATTTGTGCCGCGATATACAATGCTGGAACACCACAACTTGAATGGTGTGTGAGAAGCGAGAAATCGTACTTTCGATGGATATGGTGTCGGGAAGTATGATACAGACCTGTGAGTTCTGTACTGTTTCATTGTGGATGTATGCATTAAGAGCTGGCATAATTTACTTAATAGGATTCACAGTAAAGGCGGTTCTAAGACATATTATGGTATGTGAATGGGAAGGAAACGGTTGAGGCATCTTCACGTTTGGAACATAAGCGAGTGAGGATTCTGATCACATGAAGGAAAATTGGACCCAAGAACAAATGATGGTTTCTTTATAGGGTATCTGAAAAGGTCTAAAGGTTACAGATTTTCTTGTCTGACCACGATGTGAGAGATACTTGGTATGGTAATGCTTTCGTTCATTAGAATGGCGACATCGATTAAGGTAGTGAAGTCGTAATATGAGATTAAGGAAACATTGATGGAAACGTGCGTCTAATGTTCCTTCTCGAGTTATTCCTAATTCTTTGTGAAAGCCTGAGACACATGGTAATTAGTGGGAACATGACATGTGAGAGTTCATACTCCACATCATGATGTTGTAGTCAATGAAGAAGGGATGATAATGTTCAAGTTCAGTGAGCGAGTCTGACCTGAGTAGTATTAAAGCGATCCTCTTGGAAGTAAGAAGATGCGCTATTCTTGATGATTACATTGTGTATACGCGAGCATGAAAGTGATTTGAGCATGGATAATAGTCGGTCTCATTTAAGAAGGTGTGAAGTAATAATTCTAAAAGTGGTATAATGCCATGAGAAAGAAAGTTGAAATCTATAATGAGATAACCATGTTTAGGTATGTGAAGTGCGGGAAGAGTTAAAAGAGTTAGTGTAAATGGGTCTTCAAGACTAAGCGAGACCATGGGGCGATGTGAAGGTATAAAGCCCGAGACTTGTTGCCAAAGGTTACACTGAAAGATGGCGTGACTATCAAGAGACTTTTCTCTCTGTATCAAAGAAAGACTCTTTGAAATTATTATGGCATTAGTAGCTCATTATGATCTTGAGCTTCACCCGAATGGATGTAAGACCGCCTTTTTGAATGGAGATTTGGGGAGGAAGTTTATATGGATCAGCCCTTGAGCTTTGAGACCCTGAGGAAAGAGAAAGTCTATGATATGTATTGAAGAAGTCAATTTATGGATTAAGAAACAGGCCTCCGAACAGTATTTAAAGTTGATAATACCATATTGTCTTATGGATTTGTGAAAACCTTGTTGACACATGTATCTACATGAAGGTCTTTTGGGAACTTAGTTGTAATTCTTGTATTGTATGTTGGCGATATTCTTCTTCTTGCTAATGATAAGGGCATGTTGCGATGTTAAAGTTTTCTCTCTAAATTTTGAGATGAAGGATATGGGTGAAGGCATCTTATGTGATGCCGAGGATAGAAATATTAAGTGACGGATCACGGGAGTAGGATTATCTGAAAGCTTACATCGATAAGTCTTGAAGTCTGGGAATGGATAAACACGACTAGTCCGGTTCAATTCAAGAGGGGATAGTTTCAGTAGATCTCAATGTCCTCAAAATGATTTAGAACGTAAAGAAATGGAAAATATTCCCTATGCCTCAGTGGTTGGAAGTTTAATGTCACGTGAAACATGTACGCGACCGAGTTATCGATTTTTCTTTGTCGAATGTTGGGCGTTATCAAGTAATCACAGTGCATACATTGAAGAAAATTGCGAAGAAAGTCTACTACGGTACTTCTGAGGCACTAAGGGAACATATGCTCGCTATATAGAGAATTGAATAACCTGAAGTCATGGGTTATTCGTATTCGAACTATCTTTGGATATTGGATACGAGAAAATCCACATTTGGCTATTTGTTCCTTTTGGTAGTGGAGCAATTTCATGGAAGAGTGCGAACGATCTGTCATTGCTGCTTCGGTACATGGAGAGGCGAATTTGTGCGATGCTTTGAGACTAAATTCAATCATTATTTCTGAATTTTTATCTCGGAGTTTGAGGCGTTGTCGTGATGACCATAAGCGGATTATGATAATTATTAATGATAATATGTTTTGTTTTCTTCTCTAAGAATGATAGATACACAAAGGTGTGACATATGGTTAAAAATATCCACATCACATCGAAGAAGAAGTCTGAAAACCAAAAGGTGTCTATTGCATATTAGCCTGCCGTCATATGATGTGGTCCGTTAACTAAAGGATTGTTGCCCCAAATTTTATTGGCCATGTTGAGAGAATGAGCGCGACTAGAATCCTTGGCAAACGGTTTAATTATGAACATATATGTATGTACTTATGTTTGCGCTAGCACATTATTATTACGGATGACACTTTAGAGTCTGTGATTGTTATTTGGGTTTGCGGAGTTTACGTTAATCACGTTATTGGCATGCACATTGTTATTTTGTGATTCGGTATGGAGTCTTGAAATAAGACATTAAAGACCAAAACATGTGTTTTCCTTATTGTCAAGATAATTGAGTTGAATTGACTTGTAATACATGGAAGGAATCGGTAGCTTTGCTGGGCAGTGACCGCCATGGTCGGTTGATTTGATTCATGTATGGTATGTGACATTTGTTTTTCATAATGAAGTTCGCGATTAAATTATATTTTGAAACTTCAGGCAGCACATGAATCAAGTGGGAGAATGTTAGAATTATGTCTAATATTTGATTCATGTACTTATAGTTTTTATTTTATTTTTATGATTTCAATTATTTATGGTGATGATTATTAGTCTTTGTGTATGTTTGAAATTATCGGGTGAAATTCCCTCCCTCTTGTCATTAAAAATTAAAGTTTAAGGGTTAAAAGTTATTAAGGAAAAGTTCAAGAACCTTTTTAGAACTTGTGTACAATTAAGTGCACGTATAAAAGGAAAGCCTAATGGAGTTTTCATTAACGATGGAGTCATAAACAAAAACCAATTAAAAGAAAATCTCCTATATCATCAAGGAGTAGATTAAAGGCTACAAGATTAAAGGTGAAACAATACAAATTAATTTGTGGAATCAAGTTCACTATTATGGATCAAGAGTAAGTTTCCTAATTTTCTTTTAGGTTTAAATTCTCATTATTCATATTTTGGTTGAATTGATTTGTTTGTATATGGATTAAGGTTATAGAAATAAACCGCATTAGAAGTAAAGCGCCAATTTTCTATCATTTCCATTCTTCTGATGAAACAGTCTCCATGCCCCAGTAGCATACGTTCCAAGTAACCCAAATCTGAGACCATACTCCTAACACAATGTAATAACAAAGGTTAGTATATATATTAGTACTTGACTCGATGTTGTATGTCATAATTAAACATATATAGAAACAAAACAATCAGCAAATACCTGGATTATTGGCTCTAAATCTGATGGCAGCCCATCCATATTTTAGGACTCCGACGGTATTGAGCTCCGGCGGATCGACCAAATTATAATTTTTTGGATCAGTCTCATTGTTGAAATTCCCAAAACCAGTTCAACCCACACTTTTATAAACATTACCATACAGAATGCCGGATGATTCTCATATCCATTCACCACATTAGTCCCTTGGAACACCATTTCTACCGTTGAATTATACTCCAAACTCTCTCACTTTCGTCCCCCTGTCCGGTATCGTCGTATTATCCAGTGTCTTGCCTGCTGTGAAATTGAAAAGGTAAGGTGGCTTGCTAGGGAAATCAGGCTCATAAATATGCCTCATTTTCTTGTAGCAAGCAAGTAGTATATCCACTGAGGGCTTCACAAAACTTATATTGTTCATGCTTGAAGCAAGCCTCAAGCCTATAGGTCCTTCACATGAACTTTTCTCTGAACATGGAAAAGCATTCATAGAAATCGTTATAAGTAGTTGAGTATCTATAGATCTTGGAACATCTATTGGATGGTCCTTGCTTGCTAGGGCTCTAAACCGCTATGTGAAATTGGTTACGGAATCAATGTCTGTAAGGTGGGAGATTAGGAGTAAAAGTTTTGATGGGACGTGGTTTCACCATACTGCAGAATTGCAGTTGTGGTGATGTTCCAAACACTACACCACGGCATATGCCTAGCTGCCAAGTAGTACTGATCAGGTGGCACAGTCTGCTTTGATAAGAACATCCATCGTTTGTCTGGAGTTATCATGATATGTGGTCTTTATGAACTAGCATTAAGCTCCGTCGATCCCGACGATGGTCAAGTGTGATTAGCAACCATGAAGAACATTTCATCGTTCATAATAGAATTGATGATGCGAAGGAGATAAGTCCGGCCATGATCCACGGCCATCCTGAATGTCTGCAAGCAAGCAGACTCATGAATGTAGTAGTCCCTTCAATATTCATGAGGACTATGTAGACTTTAAAGGATTACGGTTATGATAATTTTTTTAGGAAAAATTAGTATTAAAATCCCGAACTAGTTTTACTATTTCATTTAAATCCTGAACAAAAAAAATTGTTTTTTTAAATATAACAATTTTCATGAATTTTATTTTTAAATCACCAACAATTTACTTGATCATGACCTTACCAAATCGAGGGTCTTTTTTCACATGTAACCTTCAACAAGCTATATAATAGCCTCATTCCACGCATATTCGCGTGTCACTCGAATTTTTAAGCAATGACATAACGATCCCTCTCATTCCAAATTCTAGTAAATAGTGCCCAGTGCAATAATCAGCTTTCGAACACTGTGAGCAAATGCTATCACGGGCATATGGTTGGAATTCTGAACTCAAGGAAGCTTTCCATAGAGTCGAGCATAAAGCGAGTTGGGGCGAAGGATGTTATAAGTCTGTCCAGAAGTTGGCGTTCTTGACTCATTCCTAAACGAAAGAATTAAGGCTCATTGAGGTCAACTCAAAGCCACCAAGAGGTGAAGCTGTTGTATTTGAGCACAAATGCCATCCAGGAATGGGATCCAGATTCTAGACTCAGGCTCATGGAGTCTAAGAACACTGAAATAGACTTGGACAGGAAGTTATGGTAATAAAGTGTGTCTGACTGTGTGACATACGAGGCAGAAGCGGGTACCTACGTCTTTCGTCTATTTCGAAGACAAAATATGAGCTTAGTCATATTTAACCATATGGATGGATTCTAGACTCGGGCTTTCCATGAGTCTCTGACAGTGAAGCAGGACTTGGATAGAAATTGTTGGGTTCTGGCGAATATCGATCGATTGGAACATAAATGTCTTGTTGAATTTAAAATTTTTATCCCTTAACCCACCAAGGATCTGAGTTTCATAAAAACCCCGAAGGAAGGGTCAGCGAAACTTACCTCTTGTGATCGATTATTGAAGGCTTGAAGTCGTCTTGGTTTAAAAGGATCTTCAAAGGTCTTGCCTTTCGGCGACCACCCTCTACCAGTATCCAGCGCACGAACAAATAATGAGCGATCTTGTTGAATCTGTTGAGTTCGTCTTCCATGAGAATTGTGTCTCTGTTTTGATTGTTGTTCTTAGAGTAAAAGACGACCACTACTCAAATATATGTCTACATATATATATATATATATATATATATATATATATATATATATATATATATATATATATATATATAAGTCTGCTAGGAGTTTTTTTTAATCACTTGAATTTTATATTATTATATATTTGCTTCTTTAAATAATATGTTTAAATTCAAATCCTTATCAGAGATAAAAGCAATTTACTCTTATATTATTATATATTTAAACTCTTTTACAAATAATAACAATTCCAATTCGTCTTATTAGATAAGAAGCAATTTCTCTTCCTGTATTTAAACTCTTACAAATATATAACAATTTAAATTCAAATCTATAGATAAGAAGCAATTTATATTATTATATATTTAAAACTTTTTAAAAAAAATATACCCTGATTGTTCCTTATCGATGAAAATATAATATTAATTGTTTTTTATAATTTAAATCACAATTTAAACTTTCTCAAATCTAAATTTGAATTTAAATAACAATAATTGTTATTTGTAATTTAAAATGATCTCATCATTTTAAATTACTCTGATGAAAACCATAACGTTATTATTCGTTCTTAATGTGCATTTATGGGTTCGATTAACATTGTACGTCGAACCTCTAAATCACGTTTGATCCCACCCAAGTCATAAGTAGCTCAAAAGACATTATGACTACCAAGTTAAATGAAAGCTCATGATCGAGACAACCTTAATATAGCTAATGACATAATCCTTTTGTCACCTTATTGATAGAATCATAAGGCATGGACAAAGTCAACCTTATATCAGTTATATCTTTGATTACTGAGAGCAATTAGGCGACTAAACAAATGACATTGATCTCCTGTCCAATTCATTTGAGCACAACTCATCATTTCTGGAGTCTCAGTGTCGGGGGACGAGAGTCATCTCTCTCTCTTATAATAAGAGGGACAAATTCCATCTTAATCGCTCATATCTCACTACATAATTCTTATTATGTTCAAGTGGCACCTTTATAGTCATCCGATTAAAGACAACAATTTGATTATGTCTCAAAAACACAATATTCCTTATGTTGAGAACTATAAGCGATCTCGAGTCAAATGATTTAATGACCTGACTATTAGAGATTAACTTATGACTTTGATCCATGAATTAATCTCGAGGCCAGTCATCGATATTTGTTATCAACGAATAGATATAAATTTGATTTGTATCTCATACACATATTCATCCCATGAATATCAATCAAACTCTATACAAATCTTAATTCATTGTTATTCCCCATATGATAACCAATTAAGGGACATTTAGAATAATTAATATTATTCAAGGACATTATATATAATAAACATGCAAATCATCATAATAATAAAATTCTCATAAATAATTAAATTCCATGTCCATACAATAGGCCTAGAGCACTATTACTAACGAAAGTTATGGTCGTCCCAGGGTTGCGCCGTAGAGCTCAAACACTGTGGCCGAGCTCGGCCGGGAAGAACCCAGCGAGGAGGTCGGCTCAACGGCTGCACGGCTCATCCACTGCAGGCTCAACCCTTACACAAACTCATCCCTCGCTTTGAGGCTCGGCCACACACGGTTCATCCCTGCTGAGCTCCACAGCCATTTCGGCTTACACCTGAGATCAGGTCATCCAGAAGGGGCTCAGCTCACGACCAAAGTCGGCTGGCTCTGCCCAAAATGTCGGCTGGCTCACGCCTAAAGAGGTCGACTCATCCGAGGAGAGCTGGCTCGACCAAAGAGGATGGCTCGGCTCTGCGCAGAGAGTCGGCTCATCCGGGAGAGCTCAGCTCGGCGAGAGGTCGGTTCGGCTCTGCCTGAGGTCGGCTCATCGGGAGGCTCGGCTCGACCCGAGGTCAACTCAGCTCTGCGAGTCGGCTCATCGGAGAGCTTCGGCTCTAACCAAGAATTCAGCTCATCTGCGTGCAAGGGTCAACTCATCGGAGGCTCAGCTCTGCCCAAGAGAGGTCAGTTCGGCTGGGAATGGCTCGGCCTGACTCATCCTTTGAGGACCCTTCAGTAAAGGCCATAACTTGGGGTACATAGAGGTCCGTTGGGTTCGAGGCCCACATCCAAAACTTACTGATGGGGCTGTATATGAAGGAAATAGAGGATTAAATCCCTTACAAAGCTTCCTAACAAGGAATTCAGTCTTAAAAGTTAGGTCACAATACATAGAATCGAATAGATGACTTCTTATGGTTGAACCTGGAAGCTAAATATCCTCAAAGGCAATACACAGCCCTTACCAAATTGTATTAAACATATAATCTGAGTTTAATTATAATTTTATTTACATCACAAGTACTAAATTTTGACAACAGTTCGAGTTTAAACAAAGCGGGTTTCCCTGCAGAAAATTTACAAAAGAACACGATAGGCTTCATCTTAGATCTTCCTCTCGACTAAGACCTCATAAGTGCCTTCTCTTGGTGTACCTCGGGCTTTGAAAATATTTTCCCACAACGGGGTGAGGCTATGCCCGATGAGAGTCTCCCTCTGAGGGCTACTCCCCACCTAAGTGCACATGCAATGGCATAATCCACAAAATCATTCACGCATATTTCCTGCAAAATAGCCATATCTCTATATGAATGTAATACATGTAAATGCCCGGTCCTCAGCGACTCTCATACATTTAGTTTGCCATGTACTTAAGCTAGTTCAAAACAAAAGCTTTTAGTTTTTGAAACCCACTGAACAACCTCTGATATCAGACAACCCTTTGAATATTTTACAAACTTAGACAACCCTCCGAATAGTAAAAACCAGCTGGGCTGACCTACGATGTCGAACCCTTTGGATATCTCAGGAACTTGTATTGGGCGACCCTGGAGTAGAGTTCATTAGACAAACCTCAGATATAATTTATTGGACAACCACTCAGAATCGCATTCTTCGGACAACCCTCCAGAGATACCCATTTTATTCATGCACTCCCACACAGGTCACTTGCATTGACCCCATGCACATGTAATGATAATGTCACTACATAATATCATCATTACATGCATGATGGGAACCATCACCAACCTCATAATACATGCTTCACACCCAAGCATCACATTAATATATAACAAGCATGCATATATATTAACATCATTTTCTCACACAATCTGCATGTTATTCAAACAAGCAATAACACACAAAAACTAGATTTCAATCTCCAATCTCAGAGAACAGCATATACAACACACAACCAAGATCATCCTACTCAGATCCCAAACTACAGTACCACAATCAGTTCCAGAACTGCAGTTCTAAAAACTACTCAAACCCAGAAACCGGTCCCAACCAACAATAATTTCTATCAAAATTATTCTTTAAACAACCCACTACTCGGCTAAGCGTCTGCAGCCATTTCATGGCTCTTAAACAAGACTAACGAGTAGGAGAGAACTCTCTCGAAGTGCAGGTCGTTTCACTACTACAACTCCTTTGTTTGTTAATTAGAGAACTGCTGGTTCTCTTTCCTTTCTGTTGTCTTTCTTCTTTCTTTATCTTTCTTTTTCTTTTTTTCTTTTCTTCTCCCGAACCCCTTCCTTTAGGTGGAGAATACTTACCTAGGTGTAGAACACCTCTTCCTTCTCTCCTCATGACACATAGCATTCCACATGTCATTCATGCGCACTTTCCCACCACTATCCTCTCATGCAAGATAGAAGTGTGACACTTCCCAGCACCACGCTGAGTGATGCAAGTGTCCACTCTCCTCAAGTGCCACACTTTCGCGCCTGCATCTTAATGCGTGTCACCCTCTCGACCGTCCGTTTGTATCGAATGCATTGCAATTCCGACCTCCTTGGGTCGAAGAGGGTGACTATGTGCCCACATTTTGAGGGCTGAGCTCAGCATTATGTCCGCGTCGTCATCCGAGATCTAGAGAAATTCCCAGGTTTGTAACCTGTGTCTATCATTTTACTTTATCTGGGGTCTCACAGCGAACCTCTACCCTGTCCAACGTGACACGACGAAACCACGTTGTTTTCATGTTAAAACTACAATTAAAATTAAAGTTGGGATATAAAAACAAATTCATGAAAGTTGTTATATTTAAAAAAAACAAATGTTTTGTTGAGAATTTAAATGTAAAAGTCATAAAAGTTCAAGATTGTAATACTAATTTTTCATTTTATTTTTAAAATATGGCAATTAAAATAATATTTTTTAAAATATTGCCATTTCCAAATTTACGACAATTAGTGCCATGTGAATGTTGTGCCTTTAAGATGCAATTTCAATGTAAAATAGTGAAATTGTGTCTTGAAGACATGAGTTCAATGTAAAAATAAAACAATATAAAGTAATGAAATTGTAAGTTCAAAACATGATAATATAAAATGATGAAGTCATATGTTCAAAATGCGATTTTAGTACAAAATGATGAAGTGGTGTCCTTAAGACACGATTTCAATGTAAAATAATGAAATATTTTATTTAGTTCACGACTTAGTATAAATATTTTTTGATAATCAGAACTGCATTGGAAATGGAATTGGATTTAGTTTTAGAACCATGGTACTTTGAAAATTATTTGAAATAGAAACGATATATTTATCTGGAATAAGTTTTACAACAATGGTACTTTGAAAATTATTTTTTTGATAGAAGCTATAGATTTATAAAATAAAATGGGACTATACTGAGGCTTCTTGTTGTTTAGACCAATTATACCTTGTTTGGAACAATCATATAGGTGTCCTGGTTGTCATTGATGGTGAAAGCATCTGCTGTCTTGGGATCTCCACCACTTCTAAGGGTCCTTTTAATCATCTTCATCACATCTCCCTTATACCATGATGCTATATATATGCCCATGCAATAAGAACGAAGATAGCAAAAGCCAAATAAGCTTGATATTCTACCTCATATATGGCAGATAGAGATGCTACTGCAATGGTAAGATTTTGAGCATGATTAGAAGATCCTACCAAAAACTCTCATGAGTTCATGGATGGAAGAAAATATGGACGAAGATGATGGTTCGGGTTAGGCAATAAAATTTTATATATCAGTGATATGTAAAAAATAATAAGTTTTTTACATACTGTTCGTAATTAGTATATATAATAAAATGATCATTGCATTATAAAATTTTATATACAATGTCACTTTTAGAAAATGACACCATAAATCTAAAATCAAAAAATATTTTTTTCAATATGATGATACTTTTCAAAAAATGATACTATAATCTAAAATTAGCATCATTTATCTATTCCAATAATATTTTTTTTATTTCATATGGTTTCAATTTTTAGAAAATGACACCATAAATTTAAAACTGTTATTTTTAATAAAATATTTTTTATATGATGTATCATGTTTATAAACTTTAAGGTATACGGCATCATTATTTTTAAAAATGACATTAAAATTAATGACAACATAAATTGTTTTTGTAATAGTGATGATTAAAAGATCGTACCAAGAACAATAGGAACTTCTGCGAGAGGCTTAGGGAATGGATAATTGGTTCCCCTTTGAGGATAAATAATGATGGGACCATGAACAGTGGCACGTGACCATTCACTATGAGCATGCCACCATAAGGTTCCTTCCTCAGAGGACAATACGATTTCATAACTGAAATTCGCCCCTGGTTTGATAGGGCACTGTGTTATGTATGCCGGCGGCTCATCGACCATAGTTCCCAGTTTGCTTCCACTTCCTTGCCTGTCATTTTTCATTAAAAAATTTAAGGGAACAATATGCATCGGACTACTGAAAATAAGGGTAAAGAAAGTATGAAGAATAAGAAATAACATGAAAAATAATTGGTTTTTAGGGAAAGTACTATATTAATTAATTATAGGTGATAGGGTTCAAAAAATAAGGCTCACGAGGCCCACGGGCCAACGAAGAGGGCATGTGAGAAACGTAGGCCCATCCGCTCAACCCCAAGAGAGATACATGCCCATTGGAGCATTTAGGCGCTCTGGCATACATTTAAGCCTTTGGTGCCCCGGCCCGAATAAGGGGCCCAGCCCGGTGGCCCAAAGATCAATTATGGGAGAGTCTCCACGAATCTGAAAATAGAATAGTCCCTAATAATATTATTAAGTGATCCGCATTTCGATCTCACCAAATAAGGAAAAAAGACGATAATAGATCGACCTTCGAATCGGATCCCCTAATAAGGAAGGAGGTCATCACAAATAAAGCGCTCTTTCTATATCCATTACCAAATCGGAGTATCGTGTGTAAAATATCCCATCAAATGGGAACAAATCCTAATCACCATCCAACTGGTTGAACATCTACTATAAATACAAGGTCACCCCATCGGTGAAAGATGCATATTCATCTGCGATCTAAGCGATCTAAAGCTTTTCTCTGAGAGAAAGAAGCTGGCTTAGGCAGCCAGCGGGAGGCGACCAGGAAGCGAAGCCCTGACCTTCGTTCTTGTTTTTCGCGAGAGGGCGAATGCGCTGACGTCGCCGAACGACCTCTGGCTGATCCTGCTGGCCGGGACAATCGGCATCCGTGCCCGGCCCGCGATGGCCTTGATCGGCGTGACCACGCAGCGACGGTTCGGTTGAAAGGCATCATCAGTTAGGCGCCGTCTGTGGGCGGCGGTTCCTTTATAAATATAGCGATTTCTCGATTCTCGATGGTATCGACAATGAACCTGGCGGGAGGCGACACTAATCCTCGAGGATCACCAGATCCATCGGGCAGCGTGGGCGGTAGGCCTCTGGCGTGTTAGAAGCAATGCGGGGCCCGACACGGACGAGGTGGGGCATCCGCCTCACCAATCAACGTCTGAAGGTTAGAACAACTCACCGGACATCATCTGGCCGAGGCCAAGAGGCGACAAAACTCGGGAAGGTCTGACATTCCCAGTGAGAATGACACCTGTCACTTCGGTGCTCCCAAAGGGGCTGAAGAGGCTAAGGCTGAGAGATCCGAATGGGAGCCCGGGGGCACGGACCACATCTAACCTGGAGAGGAAGAGCGAAGTAGCCCTTGGACGGCATGGAGAATTGCTGCGCCATCCCTCGGCATGGAGGCGGGGGAGCAGTGCTCATGGGAGCAGGAGGTTCGAGAACCTCAGTGAGCTGGTCGCGTGAGAAGGAGGTGGTGGACGTGCTCCGACCTATAAGACCTGTAGTCACTGACAAACTGAGTCACCTGTCTGGCCGGTGCTCCACTTCCCCCTTCGGTGAGTTCGAATGCCACAGGTGGAAGAGTTCGATGGTACTAGAGATCCCGTCGATCATCTCAACACTTACAAAAATCAAATGGAGTTGCATGGGTATCTCGAGATCGGTCACGTCTGAGAGCTTTCGCTATCACCCTGAAGAGCTCGGCCTTGGCATGGTTGATAGACTCCCACCGTCATCAATCTCCTCATTCGGGGTTATCTATTGCATTAATCTCTCATTTCATTGGGAATGGGCGTGCGAAAGCGAGTTATCATCTGGCGACCATCGAAAACGAGGCTGCGAGAAAGCTAAGGTCTGTATCGGCGATTAATCTGGAGTGTCTCTAAGGTAGATATACTGGCTGAGAATTCGCGATCCTCATGGCGGCAGGGATTCGGTCGAAAGACTTAATGTTTTCCATCTCAATGCGAGCAGCATGGCGAGGTGCTGCATAAAAACAGAAATATATTAGGTGAAGAGGCCCTCATATCCAGAAAGAGCTCTTCCATTCCGCAAAGAAAGCGGGCGAGGCAGCAGCGGGCGAAGCCCGAGAGACAAGCGACCAGGAAGGATCTCGAAAAATGGAGAGCGTCTCAGGCGAGAGCCTCGGAGATGGATGCGGGTACATCGCAATCCGAAGGCGAGCGGCGTTACTGCCTCAGCGTTCCACCCCTTAACGGCCTCGGTGTCCACGAAGTTACGCGTGAGGTGCGGCAGGCAATTCCACTGAGGTGGCGGCCAGATGGTCGAGACCCTGCAATGAGAAATGACTCAGTATTGCGGGTTTTCCATAGGAATTTAATACCGGACACGGCCGCAGAGACATTACATACAACTCGAGAGAGAAATAGAGAGTACTTGTCTGACGGATACCTCAGGCGCTTTACTGCCTTATATCTCTATGATAGACCCCGGAATGGAATTGCAGAGCTCAAAATTATAGGAGAACGTAACTCGTCACGATTTATGGATATGAGAGGGGCAGAGAGAGATAGCGATGCCCCTGACTTGGAACTTTGACCAAAAACCCGACCTATCTTTCTGTGAGTGCGGAGTTTTTCGTTTCCTACTCAGGGCTTCAGAGACACCATCTGGCCCAGGCTGCGGTTCCCCCTGAGATGGGTTTAGCGGCGGAGAGGCCCAGCGGGGAGGAACTTTTATGGTGGAGGAGGTGAAGGCCTCGGGGCGGCGGATCAGTGGACTTCAAACTCGATGTTGAGACTGTCAGACTTGATCGACTTGTGGGGCGGAGGGACACTCAATACGCCTTGGCCTTCTCGTGTTATCCTCCATGGCTTGAGATCGGTCGAGCTTTAGAAGCATGTAAACGATCTGGTCCCGGAGATGCCCGATGACCACACACAAGTTATAACCAAAACGAGAGCAGACACTCGAAGATTCTCGGGGTGTAGTCAGAAACCAAGGCATGGTGTCGTCCTTGTCGGGAAGGGATCATGCCTCCCAATTATGGCGCTAATGAAGTAGCGTCCCTTCCACGACATGGGAGGAGGAAGATCGGAAATCACGAGGGCGTGGCTGGAGACGCCTAGAAAAATAAAGAAAGCCTCGGATGTCTCCTTCGGGCTAAAAGGTAAAAACAAGGCTATCTTCAGGGACACAGAGCCCCGTCCTGAAAACCAACTGAGACTAGCAAATACCAGGAAACCTACATTGGGGCGCCAGAGTTAGGCGGGACACACATTAGAAATGCTTTCGCAAAGAAACCCACTTTTCATAGAAGGGGATCACCGAAAGAAGCGAAGATCGTTATAAGCCGCCCGAAGAAACACACCATCCTAGGCACAAAAGGTCATAGGGTCAAAGCGTCGGGGGGACCACACGACGCCAAGGGGTGATAGCGTCTGTGGCAAAGATGGCCCGTATGAAGGCGACCTTGCTAGGTCCCGCAGTTAAAGCATGCTTAGCAGCCGTCTCGGATATTAGGCCCGAGGGTATTTAATCAGGTTCACTTTCCCGTTGCCTTTGTCCAAGGGAAGAGGAGGCACCTCGGGGGCACCTCGGGGGCACCTCGAAGTCCCGACTCGAGACAGAAACGGTGGGAGACACCGCCGGGTTCGATCCAGAATACTTAATGGCCAAATGAATCACCATCGTCTGAGAGAAGAAAAACATTGGACCCATGATGAAAATGGATAATGAAAACAAAAATTCGATCCAACCCAAACAACTCGTCTTATCGCGAAAAGAAATCGAGAACAAGCCATGATGGACCCCAGAAATACGAGCATAAAAGATTGTCGAAGACAAGCAGAGAAAGACTCTGCACAAAAGGCTCGGACGAGGAAGACTAAGAAGGAAGTCAGAGACTTCGGCAAAGGCAAAGAAAGGTCCCGAAGCGGTGGCACGAAGACGAGAGGATGTCCCACGAGAAAACAAAGAAGGCGAAGGAATGGAAGAAATGAGCGCAGCGAAGAGTCATCATTATCACGAAGACAAATGGCGGTGACCCGAGCCCCCAACTAATCCGGCCCAGGCGGACACGTGGAGTTGCACTAGAAGTGAGACACGTTCTGACCCTTTAACTCCGCGTCACCAGCATTACCTGAGGCTCGGGGGATTGTGATAGAGTTTAAAAAATAAAGGCTCATAGGCTACCTGCGGGGGCTGACAAAGAGCCGGCCAATGAAACAGTGAGGCCGTCAGCGTGAACCCCAAGGGAGAGACATGCCCATTGGAGCATTTAGGCCTTTCTGTGCCACATTTAAGTCTTTGTTGCCAGCCCAGAATAAGGGCCTAACCCGATTGGCCCAAAGATCAATTATGGGAAGTCTCCCACAGGTACAGAAAATAGAATAGTTCCTAATAATATATTATTCCGCAAGTTCAGCAAAATCTCACCAATAAGGAAAAAAAGACAATAATAGATCAGCATCAAATCGGATCCCCCAATAAGGAAGGAAGATCATCACAAATAAACTGCTCTTTCTATATCCATTACCAAATCCGATATCGATAATATGAAATATCGCTCCGTGCAGAACAAATCCTAATCACCATTCAAGCGGTTGAACATCTACTATAAATGCAGATACCCCATCGGTGAAAGGTGCGCATATTCATACAGCGGTATAAAGCGGTCTCACTTTTCTCGAAAGAAGCCCGGCTTAGAGCATTGGGCGGCCGCGGCGGCCCTCGTAGGCCCCCTTAGTTCTTGTTTTTGCGGGGAGGAGTACCTTGAACCCGCCCTTGAGCCCGACCTTTGCATGATCTTGCCCGGCTGGACGATCGGCTATCCCATTGCTTGGCCACCAGCCTTGTCCGGCCCAGCAAAAGTCCACACGCTCCCGGCCCGGTTCGGTTGAAAAAAGGCATCATCAATAGGTATTACCTTAAATAATTGGTTAAGATAATACATTTATCTGAAAGCTAATTATTTTCTGTCAAGATATTCTGAACCATGTATTCCTAATTTTTATTACATTTTTTGTCTTTATTTTTAAGCCAGTAGCTTGATACATACTTTCCCAATATTTAATATTATGTTTGGTTCTCAAAAAAAACATTAAGAAAATAAAAATATATTGAAAAAAATGATTTGCTTTTTTTTTAATGATTGGTTGTGTGATGAAAAATCTCATATGAAGAAGACCCAGGTGGATAATGTTCTAGCAACTCCGAAAGTGTGAGAAAAGGAGCTAGGACTGAAGCAAAATAATTAGAATGAAGTGGATTATATGGAAGGTGACGTTTGTTTTTACTTAATGTTGAATAGCACTTTTGTTCTTAATAGTGCAAAATATGATTAAGCATTTAGTGCTTGTTTTTTTCTTAAAAAAAAAATTAAAATTTTAATTTTTATCTAAATTTTGAGATAATAAATTTGTAAATAAAAAATAAAAATTATATATGATTTTATTTAATTAGTATGAAAGGGATTATAAGAGTTTTAATTGGATCATAAAATATATGATTTTCTCATATTTCAATATTTAGTTTTTCTTAATAAAAAAACATTGAAAAAAATACTATGAAAAAACCAAAATTTGTTTTTCTATTCAAGAAAAAGTTTTGAAAATTCATTAATAAGTCATCAAAAAATTTAAAAACAAATAGCTTAAATATTGAAAGCTATTTTACTTTCAACAAAAAGTCAAAAACAAACTCCACCCAAGTCATACCAGTGAATGGAGATATTATACTTTCCTTGATTCTGAACATTTACTTTGAGTGTATCTCCTTTGTGCATATACAAAGCTGGCCCTGGAAATAGTCCATTCACAGTCAAGATCTTCTGCCTGCAGCACAACCTAGTATACTAGGTTTCCTCTACCTAGCAAACACAACAGATTCGGTAGAATTACTATATAATAAGGAAAATGTTCCTATAAGCTCGGTCTCACGATACGTGTGGCCGGCCCTATACAAGGAAGTGGAGAGATAAACAAACTAAATAGAGTCATATATATGTAATGGACTTTTAAATATATAAATGAGGAATAAATATTCAAATTATAGAGAGATAACATGAATCTAACCTATGTCAAATCATGCTCTGATACCATATTAAACAATGAACTTTTTTGATTTCAATATGAATATAATGCAATATGAATATTGTTAAAATCAATCATAAAATAATAAAATACGAAAACAAAGAAAAACACCAAGATTTTAGGTGAAAATCCTTGCAAGAAAAACCACGGACAAAGGAAAAAGTTTCACTATGAATCTCATAATAATTACAAAGTACATCGAAATAGAAAATAAACCCTAGAATATTTATATTACGAAAATGCCCGAATAAAAGGTTTATACCCTATTTTTTTCTCAACATAAAGGCTTCTCTATTACCATAATAAATTCCTATTTTTTCTCAACTCTTTTTACAAAAATCGCACAACGGGCCTTTTAAGTCGAACATAAGCTCAAAACCAAATTTGGATCACAAATCAGCAAATATCATGCCCTCTTAAAAAGAATCTGATTTCGTGTAAACTTACAACCCAATTAACTGAAGGGACATGATCCGTTGCCCTGCAAAGAATCAACACATTCAAGAGAAGAAACCCGGGAAGCTCTAACAGCACCTTGGGCTTTAACAATTCCATTTTCTCACCGTAAAGAATGAGACTATATATCCTTTGCCGTCTCCTTTTATAGTTTCTGTCAGATGCAACAATGTTTATTTGTAATATCTCCTACGATCTATTTTGTGAATAATCTACAAGAGAATTGATGTCTGCTTGCGGTTATCCTATACCATCTTGTTGGTACGTTCGATGTAATTTAAGTTGATGATTTTGGTTCTATTCCTCTATTAGACTTCGTCTGTGTGTCATATTCTTTATTGAAAACAAGAAAAAGTATATAATCACACATTATTTGGTATTAAGGAGGAAAATAAAATCTAGGGGCTTGTTTGATTCCACTTCTTTGAAAATTGTTTTTGAGAATAGTTATTGAAAACATAGAGAACATTATTTTGATGTTTTTTGAAAATTGTTCTTATTTTTTATATTTGTGTTTTTGTGTTTTTCAAAACAAAAAAATTGGAAATCAAATGTGTTTCCCATATTTTCTTTGTTTTTCTTATTTTTGATAACATAAAATAAATTTCAAAAACAGGAACCTCCACATAAAAATGCTCCTGTTAGTTGGTTTTTCTTTACAACCCTACTCCGAGCTACTCCCAACCACCCCATTCCCCCATTCTCATCTAATTAATGAAAGATTATTTTGTAAAATCAAGATTATTTATTGAGCCCAAAAAACAATTGATCAACAATCAAAAGACCTAACAAATTTATTACAAAATAATAACTTTATTAAACAAAGAAACATATCATCAATTCATACTAGGTTGAAAATATACTTGGTATGAATTTGGAATTATTGGCTGCCATTTCTCTCCAAAATCTACAATGGATGAGATAAAAAGATCATGGGTGTGAGTGATTCTTCCCTTATTCTATATTCACACAAAATACCCATTGCTACATATATACCATATAGTACAGATAAACAGATTTTTGTCAGTTTATATTGGGATATCGAGAAATAGAACCATGAGTCCACCAGCTAGTTAATATTAAACCATCTCATAAATAGCCCATAATTAACATGCACAATTATACAATTAAAATTGTAACATGATTATGTTTAGTCCATAATTAATAAATTAATCTAACATTCTCCTACTTGGACGACATAATCATAACTCAAAAGCTTTCACAATATATTTATATAGCCATAACCAATCACATACAATTAAAATACCGAGAGGATACATAAATTGTACATAATCGAGCTACTAATCAAAATCATAAATCAAATACTTCAACAAGAGACTTACATAGCCATAACCAATCATATACAATTAATACATCAAGAGGATACATAAATCATACATAGTCAAGTGCTACTAATCAATAAGCATTACAATGGCAAGAGTATTGATTCAATAGAAAGAAAAACATAATTCTGTCTTTCATCTTGTCAAAATGACACAAAATCACAAGATAATGACAAACGTCAAAATGCGCATGTAATAATGAAAAAACGTGAGCTTTCCTTACAAAATACACGAAAAGGAAAAACTCCCACTAAAACAAAGATTCTAGACTCCTAACAATCCCATGCGGGAGTCGTGTTTTTTAAATACACAAATAGGTAAGCCTTTGGTTAGTGGGTCTGCCAACATGCTAGTAGTAGGTGTGTGCTTAACTGAAATGAGGGACTTTACAACTTTCTCTTTAATAAAATAGAACTTCACATCAATGTACTTAGAGCGAGAAGTGCTCCTAGTGTTCCAAGAGAAAGATATAGCTGCGGAATTATCACAAAACAATTTCAGCGAACTAGAAATTGAGTGAACGACCCCAAAAGATGAAATGAAGTTTCTCAACCATATTGCAAGACAAGTAGCCTCATAATAGGCCACATATTTTGCCACCATGGTAGAAGAAGGTGTAAGTGTATGTTTGACACTTTTCCACGAAATAGCTTCTTCAACCATCACAAAGATATAACAAAAAGTAGACTTTTTATCATCCACATAGTCTGCATAATTGGAATCGCTAAAACCAATCACCTTAATAATGTCGGTATGCCGATATGTCAACATGAAATCCTTGGTACCTTGAAGATATCTCAAAAATTTCTTAGCTACTTTGCAATCGCTTTGATCAAGATCACTCAAATACCTACCCAACATGATGACAACAAAAGCAATATCAAGGTGTGTGCATACTTGAGCATACATCAGGCTGCCCACAAATGAAGAATAAGGGACTAATTTCATTTGATCTCTCTTAATATCATTCTAAGGACATTGGCCTTTAGAAAATCTGTCACCCTTTACAATTGGTGCCTTACCTAAAGAACATGATTGCATATTGAACCTTTTAAGAATGCATTCAATAGATGTCTATTGAGACACTATCATAATGCCACTAGTCTATCGTGAAGTTTCGGTATGCCCAAGACATAAAATTCTTCCCTAAGATCCTTCATATCAAAATGGCTAAGCAATAACTGCTTTGTCTCAACCAACATATTAGTATCATTGGATACGTGCAATATATCATCAACATATAAAACAAGAATATATTATGCATGAAAATACCCTATAAAATTTTTATAATAATTTTTATTATATATATTAAATTATGAATTAGACAAACTTAGGTTTTTAAGAAAATTGATAAATTGATAAATTATGAAATGTAAATTGAAAGTGTGAGCATATGATTTAATATTATATGCTAAAAATGAGAAACTGAGTGAACCCGGAAATAAACCCAGGTGAAAAATGGCAAATGTGGAAATTTGTAAAATGAGGACCTAAGGGTCAGTTGTTATAAAGAATAAATGTCTAAGTGAATTTATGATAAATGAATGGCCAAAGTGTATAATAGGAGACTAAAATGGAAAATTGGATTTATTAGGTGGCCAAACAAGGCCTTATGAGAAACAAGTGATTTAAGACCAAAAAGGGGAAAATGAGAATTGAGAATAGGGTGGAAGGCCAAACATGGCCTTACACTTAAGTTGGATTTTTAAAGACCAAAAGTGGTCTTTGGGAGCTCATTTTTGAGCCATCTCGTTTTTGGAGAAGAAGAGAGGAGAAAAAGGGAGAAGGAGCTAGGGTTTCCAAGAGATCAAGTTTTGGTTGGCTTTGCTTTCCATTACTTGCTCCTAAGAGACCAATCAACATACAAGAAGAGATTTGAAGAGGTTTAAGGTAATAAATCAAAACCCTAACTTCATCCTATTTGATTTGGATTATAGGGAAAATAACTTGAGAAAAGGGTTTTCATTGATTCTAAACCACTTTTGGAGTTGTTTTGGGTAGATTCCATGAGGTGGATTTTGATATACAAGGGCCAATTGGAGAAGATTTGTGGAAGAAAATGAGTGAAAATGCCAAAATCCGCATTTTTAGGCAAAAACCAGAAGGGAGTACCGAAATTACCAGTTAGTGGTACGGTACCAGGAAGCGATGGAGCAATCGATCTGAGTTACCACTCAAGCCGACTACGATGCCGGCGATCAGACGGCGAGAATGCCGATGCCGTCAAAGTGATCTGGTGCCTTTGCTGATGTCTTCTGTTTGCTTATTTTGCACCGTTAAGTCCCGTATTCGTATACTAATTGTTTAGGGACCCTAAGAAATGATTAATGGGGGTTCAAATAAGAAGGAGACTAAGTGAAAAACGTAGCGTACCTCGCCGCCTCGGCGAAGCGATATTTGTTTAGTATGATTATTTGCTTAACCACTAAGAGTGAAGAATTTGTATTTGACTAGGTGCGTGTGAAGACGACAACCTGACCTAGGATTGATATCGAAAGAGAAAAGGGATCGATAATTGGTTTGTTCTTTGTTCCCTATTTGTTCTTAGTTTGTTCTCAATATTTGTGAAATATATATATATCGATTTGACTTATTAGTATTTGAAATGCTTGTCAAATATCTGCATGTATGCGTGTATTTGAACTATAAGTGAAATTATTGCATAAAAGTAACTTAATTTGAAGTGTAATATTGAATGACCAACATGACGGGATTCACCAACTGAATTCATCATGAAGGTAACCGTAATTGTTGAATGTGGAATCACATTTCTACTGAATGACAAACAAGGCGAGGATTCTGATTAGTCTGTCGCAAGATAATAAACTTCTATAGCCATATGTGAGATGGTAATGTTGAATGTGAAACCACATTGCTACTGAATGACAAACAAGACAGGATTCACCAATTGAATATGTCGTGAATGTCGACTTCTATAGCCATATGTGAGATGGTAATATTGAATGTGAAATCACATTGCCCTGCGGTGTGAAAACTAGGCGAGGATTCACCAAGCCCCGAATCACATCGTGAATGTAAACTTCTATAATACATATGTGAGATGGTAATGTTGAATGTGAAACCATTGCCTCTGAATGACAAACAAGACAGGATTCACCAACTGAATTTGTCGTGAATGTCGACTTCTATAGCCATATGTGAGATGGTAATATTGAATGTGAAACCACATTGCTATTGAATGACAAACATGACAGGATTCACCAATTGAATCTGTCGTGAATGTTGACTCTATAGCAATATGTGAAATCACAAACCGAAAAGCTAAAAATGATATAAAAAGTGTAATTGTATAAGTATCTATTCCATTACACAAACATTATAAAGGCATTATTTTGATAAATGCATGATATATATATTGAACTGAAATGGAATAGAGAATTGTATAGAACCACTAAGCATGAAAATGCTTAGCGTATTATTTTATCAGTAATGCAGTGCAGTGATGAAGCGGTGAAGCAAGACCTAAGATCGGAGCTCGAGTCATAGAAGAAAGAATTGCGAGTATGCTCAAAATCATATGCATTCACTCCATTCCTTTCGAACATTATTATTTTATGAAACAATTTGAGACTAAGACTTCTATTTACATAAATGCATTTTATTAAATGTAAATGTTTATGGGCTTGCCCAAAATGAAATACTTCCGCGTAAATAATTAAAAAAATCTAAAATGGAATAACACAAACAAAATGTTTTGAGAAGATAATTGAAAATGTTCGAGATGGCAGAGCTCCCGTTGGATCCATTAGCAAGATCGATCGGGATTCGAGTCTCGAGCACTTTTGAAAAATTTTAATAAAGCGATAACTAAAAAGAATTAAACGGGCATCCCCGGATCATGAAATGTGTTGCTAAAAGGGTTTGATTAATGACCTGTGGGCGTCTCGGGCTTTCGGTTCGAATCTGCAGCCAAGGTGAATTCGAGGCTCGAGGGAATTCGCTACAATATGTATTTGCTCCCCATGACCTTCATATATATACATTGATGAGCAATGTTTCTCATGAAACCATTAGCCGCGAGAGCAAACCCCAATCAAACTTGAGATACCATTGCCTGGAAGCCTACATTAGACCATAAATGGATTTTTGAAGTTAACACACCATGTATTCCTTATCAACTTCCTTGAAACTAGTAGGTTGAGACATGTAAACATCCTCAACTAAGTCTCTATTCAAGAAATTTGTCCTCACATCCATCTGAAGCAACTCTAAATAAAAATAGGTCACTATAGCCATAATAATGTGTAGATAGTCTTTAGTGGACATAGGAGAGAAGGTTTCCTTAAAATCAATACCTTCTCATTAATTGTAACCCTTAGCCACTAATCTTGATTTATACCTCTCTACTTTTCCCTTGGCATCGCCCTTGGTCTTGAACACCCATTTGCACCTAGTGGGTCTACAACCACCTGGAAAAACTACCAAGCTCCACACTTTATTCTGTGACATGAAAGTTATCTCATCTTTCATTGCATTAATCCAGAAGTTGGATTAAGGACTAGCAATGACTTCTTTGTAGGTAGTCAGATCTAATACGTCACCCACATCATACTTTCAGCTGCCTTGCAAGTGAACCAATGTGATCATGTAAGAGTGCGAGCTGCACAGGCCTTCTCTAACCTCCTCAAGGACATTTCCATGACTACATATGGGCTTCTTGGTCTACTTCCTTAATTGATTCATTATCAGGAGTAGCTATAGGATGATTGTCAACAATAGGGCTAGAGATCGAAGCGGAAGCAATAGGCACATGAATAAAAACTAGGTGTACTTTAAACACAATTTTTCTTGGCCCTTGACTTGCACCAATATCATCCTCAAAATAGATAGTTTGAATTGACTCAATCACTCTGGTGATGTGCGACGGGTAATAAAATCGAGAACCTCTTGGTCCCACACAATAACCAATAAAGTACCTATTGATGAACTTTGGATCAAGTTTCTTAGATGGTTGATTGTACACTCACTTTCACTTTGTAGCCCCAAACATGGAAGTGACGAAGACTAGGCTTCTTCTGTGACCATAGCTCATATGGAGTCTTAGGAACAGACTTACTAGGTACTTGGTTCAAAATACAAGCTGGAGTTTTCAAAGCTTCACCCCACAAGAACTTAGGTAGTTATGAATTAATAAGCATACATCGCACCATATCAAGAAGTATGTAATTCCTCCTCTCCACAATCCCATTTTATTGGGGAGTACCATGCATTGTATACTGAGCATCAATGCCACATTCTTGAAGGTACTTTGCAAATGGTCTAGGGATGAATCCCATCTCATCATATCTACCATAATACTTACCACCTCTTTCAGAATGAACCACTTTAATCTTTTCCCTTATTGGAGCACAACTTTTGATTTGAAAGCTTTGAAAGCCTCCAAAGAGTCAGACTTCTCATGAATGAGCTCGATAAAACCATAACCGGAATAATCATCAATGAATGTGATGAAATATTTGTGGCCACTCATATCAAGAGGAGTGAATGGCTCACAAATATTTATATGAATAACCCCAAGAAATTTGATGCATCTGTCAACCTTTGAATTCCTAATCTTGGCAGTCAGTTTACCCTTGATGCAATCTACACATGTATCAAAATATGAGAAATCAAGATCTAGAGGAATCTCATTCTTAATTAATCTCTCCATTCTCTGTTTAGAGCCTAAGCCCCAACGCTTGTGCCAAGAGAATGAAGACTTTTCATTGATCTCAAGCGCTTGAGTGCTGCCGACGAGTGGCCAACAATAGGGATACTCATGAGGTATACAACTCACAACACACACATGAAGATTCCGACAAAGTGTTCAGTGAAAATCAATAAAGGAATCTTGGTATAAAATTAGCTTTTCTAGTTCCAAAAGAAAGAAACTATAATCGATTCTATCTAAAAATAGGTACATATATAAAATTCTCTAAAGATAAACAAAGTTCAGTTAAAGGGAACTAGGCGATAAGTTGAAAGTGGCAATCAGAGAGACCACAATATGCAAGAAGATGCACCAAAACCAAGTTTGGGGGAAATATTAAAGTTTACATCAGTAGGAAAGAAAATGATGAAAGAGAAAGGCAATTATGCAGAAGGAAAGAGTGGAATCTAGGTAATTTACGGCCTAAAATTTTCAATTATCTACCCAATTACCCAAGCCTAACATTACAAGCCTAGAAGACCTCATTGATCTTGAAGGTTGAAATTGCCTACATTAGTGGAGATAAATATGAAAAACAAGCATATGGGACCTTGACTAATTTACCAAGGAGAATCTCAGAAGATTAACTAATTCATCAAGGAGAAAAGGAAAGAAGACGACACACACTCACGAGCGAGGATCGATTAGTGAGGCTGATTTACAATATAAATTCATCAATTTATTTGTAATAAGATTAGAAAAAACTTCCTTTTCACGAAAAGGTTTGAAAAATTTGAAATTTGAAATCATACTAAATGACTTCTTTTTTGGTCTATTGAATTTGGGGAAACAGAACGATTGTAGTAATAGAATGAAAAATGTCTTCAAAATGGGATTCACGATGTTGTTTGAGAATGACAAATCTTTCAGCACTATTTTAGCGAGGACCATGAAATTTTATCATTTGAAATTTTGATGGTAAAAAAAAACTCATCTATTTTTAATCCATTTTTCTGACCTGTTGTTATAATGTAATTGCTTATTTTTATGCAAAAATATGGAAACCAAATTTATGTTTTGCAGGTTTTTATAGCAGAATTGGTAAATATAGCAAAGACCCAAAAAAATATGACCAAGGCAGCTAGGTCGCGACAGACTTTGAGGTCGCGACAAAGGATTTAGAAAACTAGTAGTATTTAAGTCATGATTTGAGCAATGATGTTGCTACAAGGTCTACAAGATAAAAGCCTAAAGTAATGTCGCAACACGTTTGTAATATGTCGTGAGGAAAGGCAATAGAGATTACTTACGAAACTTGGTTGCGACAGGAGAATCAAGGTCGCTGACGAGAGAAGTGCGGGGCGGGGAAGAATGTTGCGACAAAGAGGCAGAGGATCTTTGAGACAAAGAAAAGCTTCAAGAAGGATCTTATCGCGACATCGATACGTATGTGGCGACAACGAAGACAACTCCTGTCGTGACAGAAAAAACAATGTCGCAACAAGGAATGATTGCTTAATGAACTGACCAAGTTTCGACAAAGGAATTCGATGTTGTGACATGATGACAAGATGAAGATATCATTCGAGGTTGCAACAAAGGCTTAAGGTCATGACATGAAAATGTGCCGAAACAGTTAAATCATGTTGCGACTATGTTTTGAGCAACTGCAACAAGGGCCAAGGAAAAAAGGGTAACAACTTAGATGTGACATACTTTCTAGGTCGCAACCAGAAATAGAGCGAGATACCTGACAAGCTTTGTTGCGAGAAATGAGGTACGCCAAGTAAGAAGTAAGAACATATAATTGGGTCATGACCCATCTTTTATGTCATGATAGAAATTGCATGAAGAAAGAAATGGCTGGCAATTGGTGGCTATGTCCGACAAGGAATTCAACATATCACGACTTTGGTGGCAGCACGGATGAAGGCAAAAGCGACGGGGCGACGTTCTGCCTTAAAGGAAGAACTCTTGACGGGGAATCAAATTGGGTGACAACAAAAATAGTGTAGTGACATAAAAACTATGTCCAAGACATAGAACTTCCCGATAAAGGGAAGAACTGACCGTCAGCGACATGAAAATTGGTGTAACATAAATACGCAGAGACAAGAAAACGTTATTTGCGACAAAGAGTCAATACTAATGCTTCGTGGGCCTTGTTAGCAGCGAGCGATTCAAGTCACGGCGAAAAAGGATGATTACAAAGGTTAAGTAAAGAAGACAACGAGGATTTTAAGTTGCGACACACACTTGAAGAAACAAGGAGTGAAGCCCGAGTTAGTCGCGACAAAAATTCATGCTTCACGACAAAGATTCCGGAGAAAGAAGAAACTCTAAACAAAACTCATGTCGCAACTGAAAACTTAGTTGCAACAAGAATAAAGGGGATGGGCAACAAATTAAGTCGCGAAAAGAAATTAGGTCGCGACCACCAAATGAAGAAGCTATAAAGAACAGTGTTGTAACATAAGGCACAAGGTCGCGACTCCATATTGCCAAAAACAAAACAAAGGTTGCGACAAGCAATTGAAGTCACGACAGAGACTTATGGCTTCGAAATTGCAGCTCGGTCGCGTAATCTTTTAGGTATTCGCGACACGAGCGATGAGTTGGGCTACTAAATTGGGAAAATCCACTTGAAGCTTTCAAATCATGCCCCATTATTGGAAGTGTATAAATAACCGTCCTTGCGTCAGGAGAAAATAGTTTTTCCAAAACCCAAATCCTTGGGGGATTGAGAAGACTCACTTGTATATTTTGAGAATATTATTAGTTATAATTGTTTTGATTTTTTCTGGATCTGAACCAGTAATTTGTTTTGAATTGTGAAGCTGGATCAAATAGTTTATTCTCTTTTCCAATTCTTTGCCTCTAGAATTAATGAAGTCTAGACAAGACTATGAATTCATTTCTTACCGATTTAATGCATTGATTCTGATGGAGGTGCTTGATCAATATTCCATTGTCGATTGTGATTCAGTATTTGAGAAGCGTAGCTTCCATTGGAATGGATTTGTTGTTAATTACAGTCTTTTCTGCATAAATTAGAGGGAATTTCCTAGATTTGGACTTTATTTCCTTGATGTTGTTCTTGAATTGAATTGTTCCTAATATTAGTATCTGATACCCTCTAAGAAGTATATCATAATACGATTCCAGAGAGGCCTGCAGGTGACACGAGAGATGGAATTCACGAGGAGCTTGGACCATTCGATTAAGGGGGCATCATTAGACTATTGAAGAATTAAAGAGTTCTGAGAGTTCACTTAGATAAATTTCAATTCACTTAGGCTTGAAGTTGAGTTGGATAATTTATCAATTTAAATAATCAGAGATTTCTCCTTGATATGATGGAAATATCCTAATCCTGTGTTGGCTGAGATCTAATCAAGGAAAGGGAGAATTTCATCATATCTAAAGGAAGAGTCATCAACCATTTTGTAGAGGTTTTGAAATAATACTGTCTTGAAGCAGAAACTGCGATCCCTAAGAAATGGAGTATGAAGTAGTGAAAAAGAAAAATGCCCGAGATCTTAGAAAGTGATACGAATAGAAATGGCCAGATTAGATCCTTGATTTTGAAAGAAGCAGGGACATCTAATTGGTGAAGTAAAGGAGAAATCCAAAGTGTACTATTATGAGTCTTTGACAAAATCTAAATCCAGAATCAGGAGAGAGTCACAGTATATTATGATGTCGAAATTGGAAATTTTACAACAGTTCCTTGCCAATGTTAAATTCTAACAGAGAACTGATTCCGTCCAGTTTATTTTAGTTGCTTTATTTCCAATTTTATCTTTATTATAGAAATATATTATAGGATAATCTTGAATTCCAATCTTAGTTTTTAAACTGTTATAAGGAAGTGCAAATAGTGTGGATCTTGAGTAGTTAGGGTAATTGATTTTAAAATTCTTATAAATCTTTGAGGGAAAGATATATGGACTTACATTTCTTTTTACTACTTGTATGACCTGTGCACTTGAAGTGTCTTAGACTAAACTCATTTTATAATTTCAAGAACATCAAACCATTTTCTAATTTTTAAACAACTTAACACCAATTTTGGTACCACTTTAGGGGAATTGTAAGGCTCCAGTAGAGGTATAAAAATTGAAAGGTTTAGTCTATATATTCACAGACAAACAGTTACCTTGAATGATCCGTATTTGATAAGCTTTTAGGGTTCATTGGATGCTTATTGCTAGATCCATTGACATTCGTTAGTTATCATCTATGGGTTATTGGAAGGCGATTCAATGATTTTTTTTATTTCTTTCAAATTCTAGGTTCGATCCCTTTGATTCACCTTGAATGGTTAGTATTTGATAAGCTCTTAGGGCTCATTGGATACTTATTGCTCGATCTAGTGATTTTTGTCAGTTATCATTTATGAACCATTGGAAGGTGAGCCAAGGTGATGTTCTTCACTATCCGAGACCATTAATGGGAAGCAAATAACATTTACACAAGGATATTATTTGAGATTAGATTCTGTAGTTAAACCGAATCGGTTGGGGGAGATAACTATATATTTATCCTCCTCGATGTGAGGAAAGACAGGAAAACCCCTCTCTTTTGCATAAGGGACCTAGAAACCCTAGTAAGCCTAACCTCGAGGGATTTGTTTTCATGTTTTAGTAAGTTTTTACTTTTAGTTTTAATCACTAAAATCCCCTATTTTTATCACAACCCAAATATCCAAAATGAAATCACCAGTATAAACTTTATTGTCAGTCATTTCCATGAAGAAAACCCATCTCTGTGGACGATCCTAGAACCACTATACTATAGTATCTATGCTACACTAGTATTAGGTATTAGGTTATAAATTTTGTTGATTAATACCCCACACTGGGTCACAAATCACCGATCTTAGAAGTTTCTGTGCTTTTGGGAGGAGCTAAAATCTCCTTTCTATATATTTTTTCCTTTATTTTTTTTATCTTTTTATTTCCTTTTCTAGATTAAAGTTTTCTTTATTTAATATTAGAGTAGTGATCTGAACTAGGATTCCAAACTAGAATGAATGTAAATCAAAGTTTCCTTTATGTCTAAACTTTAATGGAATCTGGGAATTTTTCTTGAATTCATTTCTCTTCAGTTTTGATTAAAATTTCAATGCATTTATTTTATCATCTAGTCATTGTCAATTGTAATCCAGTAATGGAAGGCTAATCTCCCCCTTGGAAGAATCCGTTGTTGGGATTTTTTTTTCATAATATTTTAATGTTGCTTTAGGTATGAAAATTGGATTGATTTAACTAGTATTACTCCTAAATTGAACTGTTCTGAATAACTGCATTTGGTACCTAAAAATAGATGTATCATTGCTTTCATTTCCAAGAATCCCTCTGAGTAACACATAGATGGACTACCTGAGAGTAAAGAACAGTCACTTAGGGGTAAATTACACTGATATTATTTGAACTAATACACTCTTTGTGTCACTCTAGTATATCACTGGTGAAGTTCTAACCTCGGACTTCAAGGTTCCCTCCTCGGTGACAACAGGAGTGTGTTCCCGAGGAATAAGATCCGTCTACTGATCTAGCAGTTTAATTTTGAGAGGTTTCACTCAATTGAGAAGAATAATCTCAATCCTGTGTTGGCTGATATTCTAATCAAGGAAAGAGGGAATTCTTATCTAATTGATGGTTGAGGTACCATTTATATTAGAGAGGGCTTGCATTATCTTGTCTATAGGGGAAAGTAATTTCCAGTCCTAAGAGATGGCTGTGAAGTACTGAGAAGGAAAAACAGTCAAATCTTAAAGATTATCTAGTCCCACAAGTAGCTTTTCAGACCCATTGTCTAGAGATCCCACAAGTAGCTTTTCAAACCCATTGTCTAGAGATTGAATGTGGTAAGCTGTAAATTGAAATGTGTGGTGTAAGGAGAAATCCAATGCTACACTACCTTGCTCTTGGACAATTCCAATGTTCATGTCCCATACTTGATATTTTATTTGGAAACTTGCAAATTGATGGTCACAACAATGATTTCATTCCCATTGTTATCTTAGTCTAGTAAACTCTCTAATCATATGTATTTTAGAATATCTTTATCTTTTTATTCAAATTATTTTAGAAAGATAATTTTCTATAGGAAATTAGAGGTCCAAACAGTGATGATCTTGAGTAGTGAGTGTAGTTAATCTTTAGATTTTCAAAATCAATCCTTGTGGGAACGATATTCAGACTTATTTTAATACGACTTTATTACTTGCCTTGACACATTGCACTTTCGTAGTGATTTAGACCAAAATGATTTTATAATTGCAAATTATTACTTACACAACATAAAACATATTTTATATATTTAGTCAACAAGTTTTTGGCATAACTGCTAGGAATTGAATAATCTCTAGTGGTAATGTCAAGAATCAGTCGTTTTTGGTCTTTGTTGAAAAATAAAAGTTCTAACATGTTTTTTGCGCCGTTGTCGGGGAATGAAAAGTCTTTTGTAGTAATGCTAAGAATGAGTTTATCACAATATTTGGTCTTAACAATGGACATCATACATCTTTGAAAAGTTGTAGGAGCATTACACAATCCAAATGACATTCGTTTAAAAGCAAAGGTGCCATATGGGCATGTGAAAGTAGTCTTTTCTTGGTCCTCTAGAGCTATTGCTATTTGATTGTATCCTGAATAGCCATCCAAGAAATAGTAGTGAGAGTGTCCTACCAATCTATCTAGCATTTGATCAATGAATGGCAAAGGATAGTGATCCTTTCTGGTAGCAACATTCAACTTTTTGTAATCTATGCAAACTCTCCATCCAGTCACAATTCTCGTAGAAATCAACTCATTCCTTTCATTTTTGATAACTGTGAATCCTCCCTTCTTAGGAACCACAAGCATTGGGCTCACCTAAGGGTTGATTGATATTGCATATATAAAGCCTACATTCAGCCATTTAAGGACCTCTTTCTTCACTACTTCATTCATAACTGAATTCAGCCTCCTTTGATGTTCTATAAAAGTCTTTGCATTCTCCTCCATGAGGATTTTGTGCATACAGATTGATGGGCTGATCCTTTTTAGATCTTCTACTGACCAAACAATAGCCTCCTTGCGCTTTCTTAGAATCTCCACCACCTTTTGCTCTTTTTCTGCAGTCAAATAAGTTGCTAATATCACAGGTTTGGACATTCCTTCTCCCAAATATGCATACTTCAAATGTTTTGGTAACTCTTTTAAGACTAGACCTTCAAAGCTCTTTTCTTCCTCCTGGACTTTTTCTTCACTGTTTAGATTATCTATATTGCTTTCATTTAAGCCTAAAATAGTTTTTGCCATCAGCTCTTCCTTCTCAAGATCATCATTATAGAATGAAGAAGAGACATAGTCATCAAATGAGTTCTTATTCATAATTTCATCATTATTCACTTTACATAGAGGAATTACATTGCCAATTTTCATACATTTAGCTTGTTGACATCATGTTCTTCACGAGACTTTGTAAAGGTTGAAGTGGGTTCTTATGCGACTACAGGAGTAAAGGTCTCTCCCTTGCTTCACGTCTATTAGAGCTACATTAGTAGCTAGGAATGGTCTATCAAGTAACAGTGGAATCTTCTTGTCTTCCTCAATGTTAATTATCAAGACACTGGAAATCTGATGTTGTGACATTGGCCCTTTCTCCTCACAATGCTGATTTCTGCTCATTTTTATGCTAAATTATTCTTCTTTTACTTAATTTCCCGCAAAAGATAAATTTGGGTGAAAGCTCCATAATTTTGTATTAAAATGAACTTTTAAGTCTAAAATATACTTGAAAATGGGCTTAAAAATAGATGAGTTTAAACTCATCATTAATCACCACAAAGTCCACTGGGAAAATGAAATTTCCCTCCTTGAACAACACATCTTTCAAGATTCCCTTTGGTTGAGCCATTGACATGTCTGCCATTTCTAGAGACATTGTAGTGGGAGTTAACTCCCCTAAACTTAGCCTTTTGACTACTATAAATGACATCAGATTTATGCTTGCATCAGAATCATACAAAGCTTTTCCAAACTCATGGTTCCCAATTATGTAGAATTATAGGTGCAGCTACGTGGATCTTGCATTTTGAGGTAGATTCTTGAATAATAGCCTTTGTATATTAACTATCGATTTGTTTGCTTTAGTCTTTGAGAATGGGATAAGGAGGTTGATAAGCTCTCCCTTTTCTCCATACCTTTGTCTCTGTCTTTACCAGATTCACCTTTCTCTTTTTAACCCTAATTCCTAATCTAATATTCATACACTTTGCTTTTTCTCAATGCTTGTTGAATTCTTATTTCCTTCCTCAGTTTCATCATTATTCTACTTCTTCTCAGGTTCTTTGCTACTTTTCAACTCTCTACCACTTCTCAGTGTAATAGCCATGAAGTCCATTGGATTTTTCTTTGTATTACTTGGGAAAGAGTCCCTAGACTGATTTTGCATAGTAAGGGCCAACTGCCCTACTTGAGTTTTCAGATTCTTTAAGGAAGCATTTGTATTAGCCTGAAACATGTGTTTTCTTGAAACACTGCAAGTTCAGCAAACTTCTGCTCATGCAAGTTCAATATCCTTTTGTTCTTAGACATGTAAGTGTTTGATTGATTTTTAAACAAGACCAAATCTGATGAAGTAATTAACAATTCCATCCAAAGACTTTTCAGTCCCCAGTTGGAATGCCAAAAAATCGATTGACTAAATTTTGATAAAAATATGTGTTTAGCCCTTTTTGAAAAAGGGACCCATTAAAGTGATTTTGAGTACAAATCAACGCAAGTGCAGCGAGTCATCTGATTTTATGTTTCAACTCTCTACCACTCCTTAGAGTCACTACCATATAGTCCTTAGGATTCTTCTTAGTATCACTTAGGAAGGCATCCTTTGACTAGTTCTACATTGCTAGGGCCAGTTGCCTTACATGTGTCTCTAGATTTTTTAGAGATGCATTTGTATTGACTTGAAACACGGTTGTGTTTTCCTGGAATGTTGCTAGCTCAGCAAACTTTTGTTCATAAATGTTCAGCAGTCTTTTGTTCACTCCTATGAAGCTCAGCATCTGCTCCTTAAAAGACTAGGACCTCCTTTGGCCCTGATTCTTAGCTCTTTGACTACTTTGTTGTTGTTGTTGTCCCTGGAACCCATGTGGAGCATACCTCTGTTGATAGTTCTGCACAGGTCTTTGGCCTTGCTGTGCTCTACCTCCATATGAGAAATTCTCATGGTTCCTCAGTGCTGGTGTGTAGTGGGTTGGAAGGTTGGTGTTGGGCTTGAAATTATGGCAGCTTCTATTTCCACCTGAGCTCGGCTTCCTCTACTGTGTCAGAGACCACTGATAGGCAAGTCCCTCATGACCGATACCTCTTCTTGCTCCTTCCTTATTTGTTCCCACTTCATACGTTGAATGCTTCTGTTTTGGTTTCCCGACTTGTTCATCAATGCATCGGGTTTGCCTCCCCATAGTAGTCATCTATTCATCTACATTACACCACCTCATCTCGGTCAGATTCTTTGCTCCACTGAGAGTCTCGGATGGAATCTATGGTGCATTTGGCCGGGTCTTCACCGTGGTTGACCTCTTCAACACTCTTTCTGCAAAATGCTCCACAATGAAACACGCATCTATTTTCCCCTTGGAGGTGTAATTCATGGCATGGTATAAGATGTCCATATGTGTAGTCAAATCAATGCCATGCATTGGGCATCTTTTCAGCAACCTCTTGTATCTTTCCCAGGCATTGTAAAGGCTTTCATCTTCTCCTTACTTGAACACAATAATCTCTCATCTCCTCTCTGAAGTAAGAGCATGAGGGAAAAATCTACTCATGTATGCCTCCACCAGCTCCTCCCAATTGTTCATTTATCCAATAGGAAGTGACTCAAACCAAGTTGCTGCAACATTTCTCAGTGAAAATGGAAAGAGTTGTAGCTTTATCACTTCATGTCTCACCCCATTCAGTTTCATTATGTTGGCAATTCTCATAAATATACCCATATGCTCTTTGGGGTCTTCATTGGAATGACCAGTATATTGATGTTGTTGCACCATTGTGATAAGAGTTGGCTTCAACTCAAAGTTGTTGGCCTCTATGGCAGGATGCCTCACAGTAGAATATTCATCTTTGATGACTGGTCTCCAAAAATCTTCCATTGTCCTTTGCCTCTAAGGTCTATCAATTGCCAAAGCTGGGATGTTCTGATGTGTTTCTTGTTGCTCTGCCATGACTACTGATTCAGCAAATCTTACTTTCTTCAAATTTCTCGGTGCCATCCTCTGAATTCCCGGTAATCCGCATTTAAGCGATATAGGTTACGCTTTTTTGACTTTCCACATGCATGTGATAAATTCATGAAATGGAAATACACTAAGATCAAGTGAGATCAATAATTAGCATAAATATGTTATGGTATACTTTCATAAAAGATTAGTAGCTATGTCAACTACTGTAGTTAAAACTATTTTTGAAATTTTTTAATAAAAGTTAAAAGAAAAATGTCCAAACTAGCAATTTTCTCTTTGGTAAGAATATTGATCTTTAAAATTTACTTTCATTTCAATCTGATGTATGATAAGCTTGATTTGATTTGATTTATAACATAGACCAAAAACACATGATTCTTAGCACTGCCACAAGAGATTATTCAATCCCCGATAGTTACGCCAAGAACTTGTTTGACTAAATGTATAAAATTTGCTTTTTTCTTTATAAGTAATGAGTTGCAATTAAAATTTGGTTTTGGTCTAAATCACTACAAGTGCACGGGTCATTCAAGTAATAAAGTGGACAAAATAAGTTTAGGACATCATTCGGGGTTGAAATTTTTGAAAATCTAAAGATATTAACCTCACTACTTGGGTATCTTAATTTGACGGCTAAATTTGTAAAACATGTCTAAAAGGTGAATAAAGATAAAGAGATTCCTAATAATACACCATTAGAAGATTGTCAAGTTAAAAATAACCACGGGAATGAAATTAGTTTTGTGACCATCAATTTGCAAGTTTCCAAATAAAATATAGAGTATGGGACATGAACTTTAAAGTTGTCTAAGAGCAAGGTAGTGTAGCAAATGGATTTCTCCTCACACCACACATTTCACTTTCCAGCTTACCACATTTCTATCTCTAGACAATGGGTCCTAAAGGGTACTTATGGATACAGTCCTTACTAAAGATAATACTATTTTTCCTTCTCGGGTACTTCACTGGAGTCATCTCCTCGGGGACTAGATATTTCCTTGCCCATAAAGGCAGAGTTTATCTGAAGCCTTTTCCAATAAAATTGGTACCTCATCCATCAATTAGACAAGGATCCCCTCTCTCATTGATTAGAATCTCAACTAACACAACATTGAGTTTATTTTTCTCAATTGAGGTGAAACCTCTTAGAATTAAACTATTAGATCAATAGGTGGATCATATGCCTTGGGAACACACTCCTACTGTCACTTAGGAGCGAACCTTGAAGTCAGAGGTTAGATTTTCACCAATGATATACTAAAGTGATCCAAAGAGTCCATTAGTTTAAATAATATTAGTGCAATTTACCCCAAGAAGTGACTTATCTTTGCTCTCATTGATCCATCTCTAGTAATCCCACTCAAAGGATTCACAGTCAGGCCATTGTGCAGCTCTTTCTGGGTATCAAACACTGATATTTAGAATAGCTCAATGTATGAGTAATATCATTTAAATCACTCCAACTTTCATACCTAAAACAACATTATAACCATACCATATAATTCAGCAGTTTATTTACGGAGGGATTTAGCCTCTCAAATCTGGATCACAAATGACAATGACTAGTTGATCAAACAAATTCATTGAAATTGTAATCATAATTGAAGAAAAATGACTAACAGAAAAATCCCATATTCCATTGAAATTTAGACATAAATTTAAGCTTCGATTTACATTCATCCAGCTCCAAATTCCAATTCAGATCACTACTCTAATCTAAAATAAGAAAACTAATTTTGGAAAACAAAAATAAAAAGAAAAATAAAGAAAATTATATACAATGAGACTTAAATATTAAAAAAACACAAAAAACTTAATAAGTGCATTTGTTGTGCACTACTCCCCAAGTGCTTCTATTTATAGGCTCAAGTCTTGAGCTCTAAAAATGAGGCAAAATCACGCACTTCAAAAATCCCATAAATTCTGCCCTAGTTGTTGATGTCGTGATAATTTTGCGACATTAGAGTTGTCAATGTCATGGATCGTATCTGATGTCGCGACATTGAAGATCTGCTGGGCAATTCTCAATTTCAAGTGTTAAGTCAATGTTTTGATGATGTCATGACATCGAAATGCAGTATTGTAAATGAACTTTGATGTCGCGACTTTGCTTTTGTGGTGCTGTGACATTGAGTTGATGTTGTGACATTACTCTTGCATGTTGAGGTTACTTTCTATTGTCGCGACATTGCATTTCAACTCTTCCTCAACTATAACTGATGTCGTGACATTGAGTCAATGTCGCGACATGGCTCTTCATTGTTTCAACTTGGATGCTCAGGTTTGATGTTGCGACATTATAGTAGTTCTCTGTTCTGATGTCGTGACATTTAGTTGATGTCGCGACATTTCAAACTGATGTCTTTGCACTTACATTTCTTACCCTAATGTCGCGACATTGCTTGTAGTTCACTCGTTGATGTCGTGACATTTCCTCTGCATTTATTATCATTTCAGCTAATGTCGTGACATTGGTAAACTGGTGTTGTGACATTGGTTAGTTAATATTCATTTGACCACCTTAAGGTGATGTCGGGACATTGAGTTGATGTCGCGATATTAAATATTGATGTTTTGAAGCCCTCTACCAATGTCGTAGCTAATGTCGCGACATTGGTTCGATGTTGCGACATTGGACTGGAATCTCACGCTACCTATATTTGAAAACGATCGATCATGGCATCAACGATATGATATTAGCGACATTGGATGTTTAGATCTCCAGTGTTCAAGGCTTGGTTGATGTTGCGACATTGCTTGTTAGTCCTACTGTCGATGTCGTGAAATTAGTTTGTTAAACTTGACCTCAAGCTGCTTTGATCTGTTGTCGCAACATTGCTTTGTTGTCGTGACAGTGTTCAACTAATGTCTTCACGGGTTGACGCTTGTTTTGATGTCACCACTATATCATGGTGATGTCACGACATTTAAAAATTTTAGTCCTTCTCACTAAAACCAATGTTCTAGCCATGTCGTGGCGATGTCGCGACATTGGATGTCTGATGTGGTTTAACTGCTTATGTTGCTTTTAATGTCGCGACATTGGCATATGCACGCTACTCTTCGCGATTGATCATAAGCGGCTATATCGCGGCATTGATAATCTCAGACACTTCTCCACGTAATGTACATGACGTGGAAATTTGATGTCGCGACATTGACCCTTTCTTTGCACAATCGCGGTTTCTGCTTTTTATTTTGGAGAGTGCTCCTTTATTTTCTTAATTTCTGCAGAAACATAAATCTTGATGAAAGCTCCATAATTTTGCATTTAAATGAACTTTTAAGCAGGAAATATACTTAAAAATTGGCTTTAAAATATATGAGTTTTAGACTCATCAATGAGGTTATTGAAAACATTGTGGAGGATGTGCTACAAGAGAGAGTTGAACAAGCCGCGAACCAAGAAACCATTCCTGTTGAGGATGTGAAGGAAGAGACTAAGGAAGTTGAAGTTAAGAGAGGAGAAGCCATATTTTTTCTTTCCAACAAGGGAGTAGAGGGTTTTAAGAAAAGTCTCACCAAGAAGGGGTTTATAGAGGAAAGAAAATTTAAAAAATTGGTTTCACCTTTTAAGGAGGTAGTAGAGAGAAAAGGGTGGAAGGTTGTGTGCAAGCATATGGAATCGGGCAGAAGAGCCCTGGTGAACGAATTATATGCCAATCTAAGCGAAAAAAGGAACCTGGCGTTCTATTCTAAGAGGAGATGGGTCCCTTTTGGGGAAACAACCATTTCCCAACTGTTTGGACTATGAGATGGAGGGGACTGCACTGAGTATGGGTAACTCCAGAAGAGTCCTAACTTCGAAGAGATCGCCAAAGAGCTAACTAGTGGCCAAGGGGAATGGTAGAGGATGGAGACAATCTGCAACACCTTCATCAATAAAGGGGATTTAACTAAAGTAAGTAAAATTTGGTTTTATTTTGTAAATTCAATACTCATGTCGTCTAAGCATGTCTCTATTATGAGATAGGACTGCGCAATACTATTGTTTTGTGCTAGTCAAAGGCTTTGAGCTGAATGTGGGGAGAAACATCGAAGAGTCCATCTTAGACTATGTTGAGAGTAAATTCTCAGGGAACATCCCCCACCCCTCCTTGATCACTCACATGTGCATCAAGGGGGGGGTGTAAAATTCAATGAAGAGGAAGAAAGGTGCCCCAAGGCCTCTCCTCTCACTCTTGTTGGAGCCCTCAAAGCTCTAGTAGAGAGTGAGAAGGCAGAGAGAATAAATAACACCAGAAAAAGAAAAAGGGCAGTACCTAGGGGAGCTAACCCCTATAGTTGTAGCTGAAGAAGAAGACAATAGTGAAGAAATAGGGCATTGAAGCCTACTCAGAGCAGCCAATGCTCTCCCCTACTGTAGATCAAGCAAAACCAGCTCCAACTAAGGCTGGAGAAAAGGGAAAAACAAAGGGCTAAAACTAAAGCCAACGATCATTCTAAACTACTAACCCTGCTAAAGGAGATAAAGGTTGAAATGAGAGAAAGAGATGAGCAGGTAAGGGAGGAGCTCAAGTGGAGAGACAACCACCTTAAAGACCAAATAAAGAATAAAGAGAACAGTCTAGCAATAGCCCCTAGCAAAGAAATGAAGAATGGAGAGAGGAGATGGCTGAGAGAGACAGAGCACTAAGGGGTGAATTCAAGGAGAGGGAGAGAGCCTTTGTGAGTGAACAACTAAAGAGGGTGATGAGTCCTAAACTCGTCTATTTTTAATCCATTTTTTTTGGCATATTTTTAGAAGTTTATGATTTTTTTTTATGCTGAATTATGGAATATTCACAAATTTTGTGTTTTGCATGTTTTAAAAGAAAAAGAAACAAATCCAGTAAGAAAAGAAAAAAATTGGCCAAGGGAAATTGTGATATAATTTCATAATGTCGCGACAGAATCCCAATAGAACTAGCAGAAGTTATGTAGCAACAAGGATCAAGCTAAACTCAAGCCATAAATGAAAACATGCGTGACATAGTTTAGATAGGCGGCGGCGATTTACATCGTATAAAGCAGTAGAAGTTCATGAAGAAGAATGTCGCAACATTCCTTACTTTGTCGCGATATTGATCCAGCAAATGGCAGTGGAATTTTTTTCGTGACAACAGACAACTCTATCGCGACAGAAAATGGCAAAACAATGAGACAAGTTAAGACAATGTGCCTGCGACAAAGTTTTCTATGTTGCGACAGACATTTTAGCTTATGACAAGACCAAGGTAGATTATATGTCATGACATAATATTTAGAGTCAACAATGAAAGATAAGAAGACTTCGTCGCAGCAGAGAAGTTTTATGTTGCGACAAACATAACTTGAGGTTGAGGTGAACTCTGTTGCAACAAAGACGACTATTGTCACGACAGAAGTTGAGAAGAATTACAAGAAGAATGTTGCAACATAGAAACTTATGTTGCGACATAATAAAGAACTGAAGACAACCATCTCTGTCGTGAAAAAATGAAGATTATGTTGCGATAATAAAGATTCTTCGGGTAAAGGATTTACGTCGCGACAAAAAGTCTCACAATAATCATGACCGAGGAAAATGGAAGATAAATTTTACTAGCCAAGACATGCTTGTCGCGATAAAGATTTTAATGTTGCAACAAACGGTTCGATGGCGACAAAGATCGGGGAATGTCCGACATCGCCAGTATCGCGTCACAAAAGTTGATCCTCCGCGGTACGAACCATAGAAAACTGCTGTACGTAGCCGAAAAGTATAATTATACGCGGATCCATGTAATTGTGAGAAACTTTGTCGCGACAAAGTTGAAGAGCTGAAGGTAAAAATATATATCATGACAAAGAAATTTATGACATGACATAATCCATGAGAAAAAAAATAGAAAGCTCGCCGCGACGGGGCTTCTTTGGCTGTGACCAGACTATTCTAGTGTTCAAAATGCAGTACCAGCTTAAGAAATGTCCGCGACACGAGAAAATCACATGCATAGCGAAACGAAGGTTTCAGCGGAGATTCTATTGCGACATTATCAAAGTCTGTGGCGGCGGAATCAAGAGTCACAAGAAATCATGTCGCGACGAGAAAAACTACGAGAGCCCGCGACGAAGTGGGGAAAGAGATGAAAACTATGTTGCGACAGAATTTTCTATGTCACGACAAAGCTACTAATAGACCATAATTTTTGGTATCCGTAATTTGTGCCTTGAAGTGCGGTCAGATCATTTTGAAAATCACATAATAAAAGAAGCATTTAGAACCTTTATTGTCAAACACGCCGACGGGAGCTTCGTGCTTCAGAACTCCTTTGTATATTATTTTTCTTTTATTTTTCATTTCTTTCAGGTAGTTTTAGATTAGCATTTCAGTTTGTTCTTTTTGGGATTAAATAATGATCTAGTGTGAAGTTTTGAGCTGCGTTCACTGTAAAAATTTCAGTTTTCATTACTGTCTGACTTGAATGGATTTGGAAATTTTATAAAAATTCATTTAGTCGATTAAACGATTTAGGTTAATTTTCTGATCGGCTATTCCTTTGTTAGTTGTAATCCCGAGTTTGAAAGACTAAGCTTCCTCAGGGATTGGATCGATGAAGACTATTGTCTATTTGTTTTACGCTCCAACTTAAAAAGAATGTCATAGTTCGAAATCTTGAATTTATTTAATTGGTAATGATCTGGAAGTACCTGTTTAGAATATTAGTAAGCGTGTGCCCGAAAAGGGCGTATCCCCTGCAGTTTCGAAGCCAGACCTCCTACGTGACACAAAGACGGAGATTCTTGAGAGTATGGAGCAGTTACTCAGGGGTATGTTAGACTAATATTATGGAACTAATGAACTCATAAAGATTACTTCGAAAGATCACTAATTTACTCATGTTGTGAGGATAGTTGGATGATGTATCAATTTAATTGATGAGAGGTTTCTCCTCAATCTGTTGGAAGGATCTTGATCACGTGTTAGCAGAAATCTAATCATGGAGATAGAATTTTATCAGATTCGATAGAGGAGTTACCAATTAGATTGGAGGAGGCTTGTAATATCTTATCTATAGAGCGAGAATTCTTGATTTTAGTTTGGGTGTGAAATTTTGAGGAAAAATACCTAGATTTTAGAAAAAGGTTTATATTCTACAAGTAACTGATTAGACTAATGTATTCAAAAGGAATATGGATCTCTAGTTAGCGAAATGTATGGTTAATGGAGAAATCCAAACTACACTATCTTGCATATTTCACATGTTCAGATTTCAAACTAATGGCTGAGCTATGTTATAAAAAATGATACATAAATTGATAATTGTACACTGATCTAATTCCTAGTGTTAACTTACCTAGTGAACTTTATAATTCAATTATTTTAATTTTTTTATACATAGTTATGGAACTTTATTTAGTTTTTACTTTTCTGTTAGTTAGAACCAAACCATTTTTAACTTTGGAGTTCAAATAGCAAGGATCTTGAGTAAATGCGGCAATTGATGTTTAGATTTCTCATCAATCCTCATGGGAATGATAACTGGACTTAAATCCACTTTTATTACTTGAATGACTTGTGCACTTGCAGTGATCTAGACCCAAAACACATTTTTCAATGGAAGCCTTCTTATCCAAGGCAAACAACGTATTTTATAATTTTGGTCAGTAGTCAACAAGTTATTGGCATCGTTGATACAAGAACTGCTTAGTTCTTGGTGGTGGTTCTAGAAGTTTGGCACCTATTGACTTCATAATATTTAGTTAGTTTGGTCCTCAACTATTAGTCTATTTTTGGTGTATGTAAAAATCAGTCAACAAGTTTTTGCCCGTTGTCGGAGATTGAAAAATATGAATCTAAAAATCAATATTCTAACCAAAGAGAGAATTGGTAATTTGGACATTTTTTTATTTTATTATAAATTTCAGAAGAAAAAAAAATAGTTTTTAACGTTGTAGTGAATGCATTAAAGCTATTGAAATTTTGTAAAGTTAATTGGATGTTCTATTTGTTTTCCATAGGTTTAATGTGATCTCAATGTGTTTCTATTTCAGGAAGATTTCACATGCATAGAAAACCAAAAGCAGAAATGCTGCCTTTCGAAAGAACACTGAGAAATCTAAGAAAGGTTAAAATTGATGAATCAACAAATATGGTAGATCAGAGAGAAAGAATGCAACCTATTCTAGAAGAAGCACAAACTAAGATACCTCAGAGGCAAATGACTATGGAGGACTTTTGGAGGCCATTTATTCAAGATGAATACTCTATTGTGAGACAGCCTGCTATAGAAGCCAACAATGTTGAGTTGAAGCCAACTTTGATCACAATGGTGCAACAACACCAATTCACTGGGCATCCTAGTGAAGACCCCAACGAACATATGGGAAGATTTATAAGGATGGCTAATACAGCTAAGTTGAATGGGGTTAGACCTAAAGTGATCAAGCTGGAACTATTTCCATTTTCACTGAGAGATGTTGCAGCAACTTGGTTTGAGTCACTGCCTGTTGGATCAGTGAACAATTAGGAAGAGTTGGTGGAGGCCTACATAAGCAGATTCTTCCCTCCTGCCCTTACTTCTGAAAGGAGAGAGGAAATCATAGTGTTCAACTAAGGAGAGGATGAAAGTCTCTATAATGCATAGAGCGAATCTGGTGCTAAAAGGTGCCCAAATGCATGGAATAGATCTGACCACTCAGATGGATATTTTTTATCATTCTATGAATTATACCTCCAAAGGTATAATTGATGTAGCCTACTATGGAGCTTTCAAAAGAAAAAGTACTGAAGAGGCAAAGCATTTGATTAAAGACCTTGCCAAATGCAAGTATATAGCTCTATCTGAAACTTCAAGGAGCAGCAGTAGACTAAAGGGAAGTGGTGTGATAGAGCTGAATCGAATGACTTCCATAGAAGCAAAACTAGACGCATTGATGAACAAGATGGGAAACCATGAGAGAAGAATGCAGTCAGCAAATGAAGTGGGAACAATTGATTAGAATTAGAAGAGGAATAGTGTTGAAGAGGGACTAGCCCATGAGGGTCCCTACCAAGTTGAGGAGGCCTAATATCTCAATGCTAATAGAAGTTATAACTTTAAGCCTAACCTCAACTTGCCAACTCATTACATACCAGCACTCAGGAACCATGAGAATTTCTCATATGAGGGAGGACCATAACAAAGGTTAAAGACCTAATGAAATTTTCAACAACATATACTTCACTGGTTCTGGCTCCATGTGATGATAGTGCAATGAGAAATTAGAGATAAAATCAAGGACAAAGGAGATCTCCTTCATTTGAAGAATAGATGATGAAGCTTTGCGGAGAAATAAAGAGGCTGCTGCACATTATGACGAGGGGTGATGATCATGTAGCATTTAGGAACCAAACACTCACGTATTTCGGGCGTCACGAATGCCTCTCTAAAGTGCGGAGACCACCAGTAGGAAAATTTGTTTAATATCTCTTGAACTGATCCAATGATGCCTTCCCAAGTGACACACGGAAGAATCCAAAGGATTGCATAGTGGTAACTCTAAGAAGTGGAAGAGAGATAGAGAGTAGAAAAGAAAAAGAGAAGAAAATTGAGGAAGAAAAAAAAGAAATTTGGAGAGGAATTAAAGCGATGCACAGGTTCATAGGTTCTTTGAAGAGCAGTAAAGAGATTTACTTAAAAGCAACAAGCTGAAGAGGGAGATGTGAGGAATAAGGAAGTGGTTCAAGCTTACAAGCCTTAAGTCCCATTCCCTCAGAGGCCGCAGAAGGCTAAGTTAGAAGAGTAATTCTCTAGATTCTTGAACATGTTTAAGAAAATAGAGGTTAATATCCCTTTTTCAAAGGCATTGACTCAAATGCCTTACTATGCTAAATTTATGAAGGATATATTGAGCGAGGAAAAAGAAAAAGTGCGAAGAATGGGTAGTGGGCCTATGACAACTGCGGTGGATTAATCGAAGATCTTTGCAAAAAATGAAAGATCTAGGTAGCTTACTCCTTCACTTACCTTTGATAAAGGTGCAAATAGGGGGCTTCACTATCTGAGTGCGGAGCCGGCATCAACTGATGCCCTTATATGTAGTCAAGAGACTAAGTTTGGGAGAGCTTACTTCAACAGCTATGACCTTGTAGATGGCGGGACGGAACCTTGGCTCGACCTAAGGTCATGCCGAATGTGCTTATCAAAGTGGGAAAGTTCATTTTTCCAATGGACTTTGTGGTTATAGATATTGAAGAAGACAAACAAGTTCCACTACTTCTGGGAAGGTCTTTCCTTGCTACAGGAGCAACTTTGATAGATGTGAAGAAATGAGAGCTTACTCTAAGGGTTGGAGATGAGGTAGTGCACTTCAATCTCAATCACAGTTTGAAACATCCATAATTTGATAATATTGATTGTAAGATTGTAGAGACAAAAGTACCCAAAAGTTCTAAATTGATAAATGATTGTAAGATTCAGAGTTCAATGAATGAAAATGAGATGAATTTCCAATATCTTGATGTTCTTGATCTTGAATTTACGAACTCGATTTGAATCAAAGCGATTCTCGATATAGATAGAACAAATACTTAAAGAAAATATCAATAGCCAGCAATGAGAGGAAGTAAAGAAGCAAAGAAATAAGAGGTTCAAAAGAGTTGAACATGGAAGAATTACCCTAGATAATTAAAGTATGCTTTCTTGAACCAAAAGGAAAAATATTATTTCAACTACGTGTGAGCTTGAAAACGAGAAGCTAGTGGAGATTTTGAGAAAAACTAGGAAGTAATTGCTTGAGTATTAGAAGATTTGAAGGAATCGGTTATACATTTGCATGCATAAGATCCTCTTAGGAGGATAATGCAAAGACCTCTATAGAACATCAAAGAAGACTGAATCTAGTAATGAAAGAAGTTGTCATAAAGAATGCTTGAAATGAGATTTGAATGGGGATTCATATATGCAATCTCGGAGACCCGAGCCCTTGGGGTGAGAGCTGGTTCATGTGGTTCCTAAGAAGGGTGGATTCACTATGATAAAAAATGAGAAGAATGAATTGATTCCTATAAGAACTGTGACAGAATGGAGGGTGTGTATAGACTATAGAAAACTAAACATTACTATTAGAAAGGATCATTATCCTCTATCTTTTATTGACCAAATGTTGGACAGGTTAGCAGGACACCCCCATTACTATTTTCTTGATGGATATTCTGGTTATAACCAGATTGCTATAGCCCCTAAGGATTAGGAGAAGACTACATTTACATGTCCTTACGGAACCTTTGCTTTCAAAAGGATGCCATTTGGATTATGTAATGCTCTTACCACTTTCCAAAGATGCATGATGTTTATGTTTTCAGATTTGGTGGAAGAGGCCATGGAAATCTTCATGGATGACTTCTCAGTATATGGATCTAGTTTTGAGAAATGTCTGGAAAATTTGGAAACAGTACTTTAAAGATGTCAAGACAAAAATCTAGCTCTGAATTGGAAAAAATGTAATTTCATGGTAATAGAAGGTATTGTCTTGGGACACAAATTTTTTTGCGGCTAGGTCAAAGTGAGCCAAATCAAGGTTTCTATCATAAAAACTCTCCTTACACATAATAGTGAAAGGGATAAGAAGTTTCTGGGACATGCTGGTTTCAGGGATTCACTTGAAGGACTTCTCAAAAAGAAATCCTCTAAGACCGTTCCTCACGGATTATTTGAAAATGATGCAAAGTTTGATTTTGATGAATTATGCAAAGCTGCATTTAATGAAATTGATTCCAAATTGGTTACAGCCCCCATCATGGTAACACCTGATTGGAACAAGGAATTTGAAATTATGTGTGAATGTCAGTGATTATGCAATGGGAGATGTATTGGGATAAAGAACTGAGAAGATTTTTAAGGCCATATACTATGCCAGAAAAACTAGCCAGTAAACCTGAGAACTACTCTAGTGAAAAGAGATATTTAGCAATTATGTTTGCTTGTGAAAAATTAAAGCCTTACATATTGGGGGCCCGTGTCATAATACACACTAATCATGCTGCAATTAGATATCTTATGGCAAAGAAAGATGTCAAACCAAGACTGATCAGACGGGCATTATTGCTGCAAGAGTTTTATTTGGAAATTAAAGACAAGAAGGGTAGTGACAATGTGATAGCTGATCACTTGTTTACATTGGAAAAAACTACTGAAGAAGAAAAGGGGCGTGAAATAGAAGAAAACTTTCCTAATCAGCAGCTGCTTTTGTTATCAATCCAAACACCCTGGTATGCTGATATTGTGAATTACTTAGCCTGTGGACTTATGCCATATGAATTTAGTAACCAGCAGAAAAAAAAAGTTGAGAACTAATAGTAGATTCTATATTTGGGATGATCTACTACTTTTCAGAAGATGAGCAAATATGATTATCAGGAGATGTATACCAAAGATAGAACAAGGTGAAATCATTGATAAATGCCACGCATCACCATATGGAGGACATTTTGCAGGAGATATATGATCCTTAAATTCTCTCAATGGGTTTTATTGCCTTATATTCGAGGACATTTTGAATGGCTAAAACATTGTGATAAATGTCAAAGAATGGGCCACATAAGAAAAATAAATCAGATGCCCCTACAAGGAATCCTGGTGGTGCAGATTTTTTTTATGTTTGGGGGATATACTTCATAGGACCTTTTCCATCATCATTTGGAAATCTATACATTCTCCTAGATGTGGATTATGTATCCAAATGGGTGGAAGCAATATATTGTCCAAGAAATGTTGCCTATACAGTGGTTGGGTTTATACAAAGAAATATTCTGAGTAGGTTTGGAGCACCCAGAACAATCATTAGTGATGAGGGAAACCATTTTGCAAATAAAGTTTTTGCAAAACTCATGAGCAAATATGGAATCAGACATGTAATGGCATTGGCTTATCACCCTCAGTCAAATGGGTAGACAGAAATTTCCAATAGCGAGATAAAGAAAATTATGGAGAAAACGATGAATAGAAGCATAAAAGATTGGTCTATAAAGCTAGATGATGCATTGTAGGCTTATAGAACTACTTACAAAACTCCGGTGGAATGTCCCCATCTGAGTGTATTTGGAAAACCTTGTCATCTCCTACATAAGCTGGAATACAAAGTAGGCCATCAAAAAACTGAATTGTGACTTTCAAGCTGCAAAAGAAAAAAGATTACTCCAATTGAATGAATTAGAAGAGTTGAAAAATGAAGCTTATGATATTGCGAAATCTCTGAAGATAAGGCGAATAAGTGGCATTATCGGTGCGCAGGAAGGAATTCAAAGCAGGAGAATAAGTCCTATTATACAATTCCAAGCTCAAACTGTTTCTAGGAAAACTGAAGTCAAGATGGAGTGGTCCTTACACAATAGTGCAAGTACACCCTTCTGTGATAACTTGAAATGATTAAGTGAGCTTAAAAGTGAATGGTCGAGATAGTAGAGCATTACCGCCCAGGGAGAGGGAGAACATAAATGAAAGATGACCCAGAGATTTAGAAAGAGATGGAAGAATTTTGCTGAAAATAAGACATTTTGCAGTAATGTCTAGCTACGTCCCGTGTGGCGACTTCTTGGGAGGCAACCTAAGCAAATTTTAATTTTCATTGTTAACTTGATTTTCTTAAAATTGGTGTGTTTGAAGTTTAGTTTTAATTTTTATTGGTTGTTTTTGCTGATTTTTCAAGTACAATGAAGCTTAATTAGAAATGGATTTTATTAGAAAGCACACTCTTTCAAATTGATTATGCAGAAAATGCTACAAGGGAAGTATTCTGATTTCCCTAACTTGCTCTTTAATGATAATGCATTGTTGAAGTTTGGGGGAATTTAATTTTGTTTAGAGTATAAAATGAATAATAGCTTTGTTGTTCTCATTCTTTGAATACTCTGAATATCATCCTATTGAATCATATTGAGTGAAGAAATGAAATGTGATTGTTCATACTTGAATTGAGGTTCTTTGATGATTAGATGTGTTTTCCCAAGTATGTTCTTATTGGTATGAATGAATGCATAGTGCTTTGAATGTTACTTGATTGAAAAATGTGAACTGTGCAACTCTAAGAAAAAAAATTTCATTGTCGCAACATATTTTTCTTTGTTGTGACAATATTACCAAAACACTGTTGCAACAATGTTTCTTAATTTCGCGACAAAGACTGGGTTAGCCTTTTAGAAGCCGCAGGAAATTATGTTGCGACATAAATTTTTTATGTTGCTACATCATTTAACTGAAGAAGCACAAACTATGTCGCGACAATGTTTTTCTTTGTCGCAACATCATTTGATTTTAATTGATCCTTATCTATGTTGCAACATATTTTCTATGTCGCGACCAAGTTGGCTTCAGACTTTGATATTGCAAAGAGGGTGTTTGTCGCAAAAATTTTTCTCTATGTCGCAACCAAATGTGCTCTAAATTCTTATTTTGCAAGAAATTGCTTGTCACGACATGTTTATTTTTGTCGCGACATAAAATTACTTGAATATCACATTTTTCTTGTCACGACATTCTTACTCTATCGTGACAAAGGATAGACATAGCTTTTAGTTAAGTGCAGAAGATATGTCGTGACATAAAATTAAAAAGGGTATAAGCCCTAGGTTAGTTTTTGTCGTGACATTTAATGATGGTACAACAAATATTGGGCCTATAAATAGATCATTTTTGAAACCTGAAAGGCCACTTGCCTCATAAATCATCAACCCACTTAGCTTTCTTCACCAAATATTTTTCTCTCCTTTTGAAAACCCTAGATTCACAAAAACCTCACTCTGACTATGTTTAGGCAGTCGAACCTTGCTCCTAATCTGAACAAAATGATGGAAGAGTATGCGGGAGGAAGAAGCGAGAATCGGTTCAGCGACTCGAAGAAATAGAGATTTAGGAAGAAGAAAAGTGAGTAATAGCGAGTCGACGATCAGTTAAAGAAATTGGAAAGATGAAGAGAGGAGCTGAGCGCAGTGAAGAAAAAGCAAGCAATTGGGTTTCAGAGCTGGCCTATTTCCCTTAGAGGCATAAATTACATCACAGAGATTTCATAGGCAAAAGAGGCTTCAGCAAGTGGATCTCACCATTCCAAGAATTTAATAAGAAGAGATGATTGCATCTTTTCTATGAGCACAAGGCTCTAGGATTTGTAGATGTAGTAAAAGAGTTTTATGCTAACATGGTTGGAATGAAGGATAACACGGTAAATGTCAGAGGTAAATAGATATTGTTCAAAAGGGAGAATATCGATCAAACTCAATGCGAACGAGATGACCCAGTTCAGTTGGCGGTGAAAGAACTGATCTTCCAAAGAGTACAGATTTATAGCGGGGGCATAGGAAAGTGGAATGCCACCAAGAAAAACCCACATGAGTCCATCGCAAGAGGAGCATTGATTGAATAAGCAAAGGTTTGGTTTTATTTCATTTGTTCAGGTATCTTATCGTCCAAGCATTTGAGTACCGTAAGGGAGAAGGAGGCAATACTGTTGTACGCCATATTGAAATGGTACAAGTTCAGTGTTGGAAAGTTAATAGAAAACTCAATTTTGAGTTATTACAGAGGTGGATATAGGGGATTGGCAGGCTCTCATCCAAAGATCGATCACTAAATATGCATCTGGGGTGTAGAAGGAATCATGAGAAAGAAGAAACCTACCCTAGGACTTCACTTTTAACACTGACAAGAATCACCAAAGGGCCTAAGAATATAGTGTGCTTGAGCAGAACATGAAGTTGCAAGATATAAGTACATAACATGGAAATCAATCAAATACATATTGATAGTGCAGCTTAAGAGCAAGAACAGAGGCAAAATGCTTGAGCTCAATTCTCAATTCTCTTCCCTAGATTTCGCACAAGTCCATCGTGATAAGCCGGAAGCTCAAAGCATCAAGTAACAATGCCGACCGATGGATACGCCAAGACCATGACAGAGACGCAGAGATTTATCAACTAACTGAAGATCCACTCTAACTGAAGGATGAGTACATGGATCCTGGGCTGAAAAGAAGAGACCATAACCTGGAAGAAGCACTCAGATTGAGAGATGAAGAGTGGAAAAGCCAATGGGAAACAAGAGAAAGAGAATTGGAGCAAGAACTTAAAGAGGAAGATGAATTCCTTCGATCACCGAGCAGGATGTTGAGTCGCTAAAATAATAAAGGGGATAGAGGATGCAATGGAGTAGAACTCACGCATGCATGCCGCTCTGCACTGCATAAAGAGCACCAGAAAGAGATAAAGCTCCTCATAGAGAAAAGGTATAAAGAAATAGAAGCCACCCTCAACTATAGGGAGAATTGTTGGACATAAAGTTTAGACATGGTCAACAACAATCTAATCAAAATGTACTCAGCCTAGTGTGAGTTTGAGGGAACCCTGAACTCTATTGGAAAGAGACAAAATGATCTCATCAAACAAATACCATGTCAATGGGAGTGGTTCCGTATTCAACAAGTGAGGAAGGAAGTAAGTCCAAGTAGCCGAAGTCCGTATCCTGAGTTCTCCTTCAACAAAGAAGAAAATTTGAACTGGCTAATTTGAACCATCCCTCTAGGCATGAGAGAAGAAGGAAATGAGAAAACCAACTATTATTCCTTTTCTCACTCTTTGTAACCAAATCTCTGCAATCTAAAATCTTAAATAGAAAATTTTCTTTGCAAAACTTAGTGTCCATTCTAATTTTGCACTTCTTTTGTGTTTATTTTATTTTACTTTCTCGTGTTAAAATGTGAATAGAAACTTATAACCTTAGTGAATAGCTTTATGTCAATAATGGAGAAACCAAATTCCCGAAGGAATTACTTAATTGTCAGAATTGGTTGGTCGAATTGGAAAGATTGTGGAATTGAACTATTAACTTCTCTAAATTGAATGGTTGATTCGATGTTTAAATTTGTAAAATAAAGATGCAACATATCTGGGGAAACCAAAACAAGAATTTGGATGGATGAACTGGGATAGCACAGAGATGAACTCGAAAAGTGTTGTAAGGATATATTTGTTATCATTTTGAACTTCAAGAATAAGGAAGATTGTAACAGGTTGATTGAACAAATAAGACCTTTAATTTTTTTTTTTTTTTTTTTGTAAACAGTTTAGTTACTAAGAATCCTGATAAACACTGCACATGATCAAAAGTATCTTTGAAACAAATGGTGCAAGATTTTGGCATCTTCGATCCACTAATAAAATTTCCAAACTAGAACTTCTGTTAGATTATTAGTCAAGGCGAAACTTAAGCAATACTAATTAACAAGAAAACAGATATAAAGCTATTCTCGGGAAGTTCGAACCTTTCAAACTCCTACCCTTGTAATATGCATAAGCATACATTTTAGTTCCTTATTTTAAGCCAATAGCCAATTTCATCATCAACTAGCAAATGAAAATCCTGGATCTTCTCCTAAACATAATCCTACAGTAAAGAACCTTTATTTACCCAAAATACTTGACACATACATCAATGATAGAAGATGACAAGTTTGGGGGAATATTATTGCAATTTGTGAAAGAGGTTAAGAAGGGTTGAGATGAGGAAACATGAAGAGAATGAAGAAAAGAAGCTATGAAAAGAAAAGCATCAAGGTGGAATAAGTTTGGTCTTGTAGCCTTCCTCCCTTGAACAATTAAGTTATGAGGGGTGTTTCAACACCTAGTACCCTAATGCCAACTGGTATGGGAATTGCTAACCAAAAGTTTGTTAAGGGTGGTAGAAAGCTTAAAAAGACAAAACATTGCACTATTCCATAAACCTTGATAGAATATGAAAAGTGAAAAAGTTTCAAAGATGAGGAAGAGAATTTATAGTCTGAATGTGGTCAAGAAAATACCACAACAGAACGTATGCAGAAAGATGCACCAAACCAAATGGGGAGGTTAGAGAGTTAACATCAAAGGAAAGCTCAAGGATGCATAAGGAAGGCAAGTATGTCAAGTTGTAAGTGAAATCTGGGTAAAAAATTGAGCCTAAATTGTCCAATTTTCTACTCAATTACATAAGCCACTCAATATAAGCCTAAAAGACCTGATTGAGTCTAAATGTGGTATATGCTTACATTAGTGGAGATTAATATGACAAACAAGCATATGGGACTTTAAAAGAATGATGGAGAAGTATGTTATCTGAGTATTATCCTTGAAGATTAACTAATCTGCAAAGGAAGAAGAGAGAAGACCACCACACACTCACAAATCAGGGTTGAATAATTGAATTGTTTACACTATAGAAATTATTTGGCTATTTAGTGAACTTAATTGAAAATCTTACTAATTCTAGATTGGAAACATATTTAGAAATAATTTTACAACTAACCTTATGTCGCCAAATCAGATTCAATGTAAAGTCCTAAAAACAAAATAAAAATTGTTTAAGGACAAACAAAATTTACTTTTTCTTGCTTAGGGACAAGCAAAACTTTAAGTTTGCAGTAATTTGATTAGTCATAAACTCGTCTATTTTTAATCCATTTTTCTGGCATATTTTTAGAAGTTTATGATTATATTTTATGCTAAATTATGGAATATTCACCAACTTTGTGTTTTCCATGTTTTAAAAGAAAAAAGACAATTCTAGCAAGAAAAGCAGAAAATTGGCCAAGGGCAGAATTCTCTATCGCGACATAGTTTCAGAATGTCGCGACATAATCCCAATAGAACCATTAGAAGTTATGTCGCAACAAGGATCAAGCTAAACTCAAGCCAGAATTAAAGATTATCGCGACATAATGTTATATAGACTGACTGATTTCTGTCGCGACAAAGCTGGAGAAGTTCATGAAGAAGAATGTCACGACAAAGCTGGAGAAGTTCATGGAGAAGAATGTCGCGACAGAATCCTAATAGAACCATTAGAAGTTATGTCGCAACAAGGATCAAGCTAAACTCGCCGCAATAAAGATTATCACATACGTTAAGTATGCATCGACCGATTTGCCGCCACAAAGCCGGAGAAGTTCATGAAGAAGAATGCGACAAAGCTCGAGAAGTCTATGAAGGCGAATGTCACATATTCTCACTCTCTCACAACATTGATTCAACAAATGGTACGGAATTTCGGTTTAACAAAAAGACATAACCTCTATCGCGACAGAAAATTGCAAAACAATGAGATAAGCCAAGACAATGTGCCGCGACAAAGTTTTCTATGTTGTGACAGACATTTTAGCTTATGACAAGACCAAGGCAGATTATATGTCGTAACACTAGAAAACTATGTCCCGACACAACATTCAAAGTCACAAATTAAAGATAAGAAGACTTTGTCACGACAGAGAAGTTTTATGTTGTGACAAACACAACTTGAGGTTGAGGTGAACTCTGTTGAGACAAAGATGGCTAATGAGTACTTAAGTTGAGAAGAATTACAGAAGAATGCCATACACACATAAACTTATGTTGCGACATAATAATGAACTGAAGACATACATCTCTGTCACGACAAAACGAAGATTATGTCGCAATAATAAAAGTTGCTGAGTAAGAGAGCCTGGCACTATAGAAAAGTTTGGTGTCGCTGGTTAGAAATGGAAGATAATGAGACCGCTCAAGACAGTCGGCTCACAAAAGAAAAGATTTCAATGTTGCAAAGAAATGCTTAGTGCTTGTCAGCAAAGGGAGACATGTCTTGACATCGTTAGAGATTGTCGCTACATAGAGTTCAATCTCAAGAAGGTAAGACACAACAAAACTCTCTATCATGAAAGAAAAAGTATGCCCCGACAAATGTGATCCATGCAACTGTTAGAAGCTCTATCATGACAAAAGAAAAGAATTTTTCTACAAAGTTGAAGAGATGAAGGTGAAAATATATATCGCGACAAAGAAATTTATGTCGTGACACAATCAAAGCAGTAAAAAGAGAAACTCTGTCACGACAAAGAACCTTTCTCACACACGTACTATTCTAGTGTTAAAAAATGCAAAGGCAACAAGAAATATACACATAAGAAAATCCTTATCGTGACAAGGAGAAGCCAAGATTAAATTTATTAATGACATTATCAAAGTCCTGTCGTGACGTAATCTTTGGGGAAGAAGATATCCCAAAATCATGTCGCGATAGAAAAATTGCAGGCCACGACAAGAGCTGGGGAATAGAGATGGAAACTATGTCCCGACAAAGCTACTAATTAGGCCATAATTTTTGGGGATTCACAATTTATGCCTTGAAGTGCAGCCCATCATTTGAAAATATATAACAAGCATCTTAAAGGGCATCATAAAAGAATCTCCACCAAACCAAGAAACCCCAGTACTGAACCTTCTGAATGATTATTCTTTTCTTCGTGTAGTTTTAGATTGTTACTTAAGTTCTTTGGGGATTGAATAGTGATCTGGTGTGAAGTTTTGAGCTAGGTTCGTTGTACAAATTTCAATTTTCATTACTATCCTAATTTGATTAAATTCTAAAAATTTTCTAGTTCATCTAATCTTGCGCTTTGAGCCACTCAAAAAGAATTATCCTCGATCACTAATCACTATTAGTTGTAATCCAGCTTTGAAAAGAACGTGAGCTTCCTCTCGATTGGATGATGTTCATTATTGTTTTCTCGTCAACTTAAAAAGAATGTCATGGGGCTTGAGTCTTTGAATTTATTTAATCAGAATGATCTGGAGTACCATTTAGAATATTAGAAGTTACCTATAAAAGGACTGTATCTTGGCTCGATTTCCGAAGCCCTTTATGACACAAACACTTAGATCTCGAGAGTGATGGAGCAAATTTACTTTGGGATATGTTAGACTAATATTATGGAACTAATGAACTTAAAGTTTACTTCGAGCAGATCACTAACTTACTTATATGAGGATGAATGACTTGATCGTATTAATTAACTGACAGAGGTTTTCATCCTCAATCTAAAGGGAAGGATTCTTAATCCCAGAAATATTAGCAAAGATCTAATCAAAGAGATAAAATAATTTTATCGCATTCGATGGAGGAAAGCAACACCAGGCTGGAGGAAGCTTGTAATATCCAAATATAGGTAAGAATTCTTCAATCCTAAGATTGTTAGTGAAGTAATAAAATGAAAGTACCAGATTTTAGAAAGAGGTTTTTATTCTTCAAGTAATGACAGATCATGTATCCAAAAGAAATATGGATTTAATTAGCAAATGCATGGTTAATGGAGAAACTAAACTATACTATCTCTTGAATCTTGATGTTCATATTTAAAACTAATGGTTGAGCTATGTTATAAAGAATGATGAATAAATTGAAAATTGTACACTGATCTAATTCCTAGTGTTAACTTACCAAGTGAACTTTTGTTGACCAATATTTGTATAAAGATCAAATTTCTGCTTCTCTTACCCAAGGACTATTACCTAAAACCCCCATGAAGGCACCAAAAAACTTGTTTAGACCAAATGGGGAACTAGATGCTCATAATAAAAATGGATTTGTCAATGAATTTATCAAGATTTAGTTTGGCTGGCACTCTAAGGCGCACAGGCCATACAAGTAATAAAGTGGACCAATAAGTCCAGATATCATTCCCACAAAGATAAAAAGAATTTTAAAGTCTGAATCATCATAACTACTCAAGTTCCATACTTATTAACTTCCATTTCATAAAATTTTCGAAGAATCCCAACTAGAATTCTCCTGTTACTATTTAAATTTCTACATCTAAAATAAAGAAAATTTCAATCCTAAACCTACACTCGGATCGAATCCAAATTATTGCCGAAGTAAGACACGGGATTTCATCAAGCCAAAGAATTATCAACTACGCAACATAATCAATTATGTTCTATCATGAATTGAAATCAATTTGTCAAAGAGGTACGCAGTATATTATTTCTCCCTTTAACCATACATTTCATTGACAGAGAGTCGTTCATTTCAAGCATGTGTCTAACCAATTACTAGAATCATATTTTCTTATAAGATCCGAAAGTATTTTTCTTTTCCAATACTTCATACACATTTTACGATCGCAGATTTTACTTCCCAAGACAAGCTATTTCCCGTATTTCTACAAGATGAATGATGTCTCATCCTTAAGATCTGAAAGAGTTCTCACTTTCCTTGATTAGATCTAAGCTAACACAAGATCGAGATTATTCCTCCAGATCAAGGAGAGATCTCTAATTGATTAAATTGATAGATCACTAAATTAATTCTCAAACCATGAGTAAATTTATGATTTATCTAAGTAATCTTAAAGAGCACATTAGTTTTTCAATATTAGTCTAGCATACCCCAAGTAATCGTGATCCATGCTCAGAATCTCCAACTTATGTCACTCGGGAGGGCCTTTGAAATCCGAGCGACAATCGTCTCTTTACGGCAGGTTACTAATGTTTAGATAATTACCATCAACAACACCATTCAAATAAACTTAAAATTTAAATCCATGAAATACTTAATCAGGTGAAAGAACATAACTAACATCGATCTTTCCTGAAGTCATGGTTTCTCGGAAAACCGAATCACAATAAACACCGAAATACTTATCAAATTTCCAATGCAATCAGAATCAATCGAAGAAATGAATTCCATCTTTATCTAGACTTCATTAGATTCAACAAGAATCGGAATTGATCTTCACCAATTTAGCTCAACTTCAAAACTTCTAAATTACCCACTATTTCAAGTCCAAAAGAAACAAATTGAAATTCTACGCAAATCTAACTACGAAAAAGAAGAATAAAAGAAAAATATAATACAAAAGAGTCCTCAGCTCCCCAGATTCTTTGGTTTTTCCACCAACTGACTGCCACTTTTTCCTTAAATTGTTTCTATTTACAGAGCCCTAGAAGTTTAGGCCCTAAATTCGAGGTTACATTGTGGATCCCCAAATTCTGGCCCATATTTCATTCTTGTCAAGGGACTTGAAAATGTGGTTTCATTGTTATTTTTAATTCTTTATTACAGTCTCTTCTTTGGCAGCATGCAAGAGTCTATCACGACCGCTCCAGTATCCTTTCTTGAATTCAGTCGCGACGGAGTTTTCTTTGTCACGATAGATCTTTCTTTAGCTCTTAACAACTGGCTCGCAAGGTCCTGGCTGCTCTATCCATCTCTATAGTTATGGTATAATCTCAGTGTGATTATTGTAATATTATGTTGCGACATTACCAATTGTGTTGCGACATTGTTTCGTGCACTCTTCTTCCACTTTGTATCAAGGACCAGCTTTTATGTTGCAAACAAAATTTCGTTGGTCTACAGAACAATGTTTCAGATGTCAACATTCCTGTCGCGACAAGGAAAGTCTATCGCGACGGAGTCTTGTCACCACTTAACCTGATTTCTTGTTGAAACTTCATTTCGATGTTGCGACGTAGTTCTCGTGTTGTGTTTCGTCGCGACCCATTGTTATGTCACACAAGAATTTTCAGATTCAAATTTCATTCGTGTCATGTATCTAGTTTGTTACGTCAGTGACAAGACCTCTCTTCCTTGTGTGGGAATCTTTGTCGCGACATAGAAAAGTGTGTCGCGACCTTTGCGTATATGTGTTCACTTTATTTCGTGTCACTATTACGAAACCTCTTCAATTGAAGTATTTCCGCAACATTGAATCGTTTGTCGCAACCGTGTCACCACTAAGTCAAGATCACTGTCACGACTTTGTTCTTCATAGATCTAGAAACCTTGTTTTCAGTTGTCGCGACATCCATTACCTTGTTACAATGTAACATCTTACACAAAGGTCTAGACATAGATTGCCTTATCACGAGAGTCTTTTTTCCTCGCTGCCCTTCTCATTCCCAATAAAGCTTTTCAAAGTCGCACAATCGCGTCGCGACAGGAGAAGATTCCGCCGCGACATAGATTATGCCTTCTATTTTTCATTATGTCGCAACATAAACTGCTCTGTCCAAATATTCTTCCTGTATTGCTCTTTCATTTCTTGTCGTGACATAAGATACCTTGTTGCGACAGATTTTCTACTCTCTTCCTGTTTCCAATGTCGCGACAGGAGCTTTTTTGTTGTGACAGGTTCTTCTTGGTGTTGACATCCAGCTGAGAAACCTTGTCACAACATTATCTTTCTTTGTCTCAGCTGACTTGTTACATTCTTCCATGTTCTGTTGCGACACGCTGTCTTTTGTCGCAACATAGCTCCTCTTCTATATTCAGTCCTTTGTGTTGCGACATAAGAAATATTGTCGTGACAAATTTCCTTAGCCATTTGTTCGATGTTTGTCAGACACGTAACTCTGCTTCTATTATTGTATCGTCGTAATTGCTCTTTTTCTTTTTTTTTTTCTACCGAAATTTTCCTTTTGAATTAAAACCTACAAAACACAAAGCTGGTGAATTCCAATACCCCGCATTAAAAATATCTTAATATACCAAAGTAATCCAAATGGATTAAAAATAGATGAGTTTAAGACTCATCAAATTCCTCCTAAACTTAAAGTTTTGCTCTCGTCTCCTGCTAAAGAAAAGAAAATTTTGTTTGTCCTCAAACAATTCCGCTTCTTTATTTCAGGACATTTTCTCCTTTCTACTCGCAATCCTTTTAATCGCCTTCCTCAATTGAAACTAGTTGTCGGCAAAGATGGTTTCAAATTTAGTTTTCACCCACTTAGGGAAAAATTTTCACTCATCGTCACAAAACAAACTAATAATTTTCGAAACGTAAAACAATTCAATAATTATCCTTCGATTTAGAGTGTGTGATGTCTTCTTTCCCCTTCTCCCTGACAAATTAGCTAATCTTCTAGTGGTCCGACATGGTTACCGATATCATTTTAAGTCTCATATGCTTATTTTATATTATTCTCACTAATGTAGTACAACCTTCATGATCAATTAGGTCTTTTAGGTTTGTAAAGTCTGGGCTATGTAATCAAGGGATAATTGATAATTTAGGGGCTAAAAATTACCGTATTCCACCTTCACCAGACCTTTGTGTTCATCCTTCATCCCTTCTACCGATGTCATAAAAGAAATTTTTCCCCAAACTTGATCTTGAGGTCATACGCATACTCATCTCGTAATTTTATATGCCACTGTCATTCTGATCAAGTCGGGCCTGGGGAGTAGAAGCCCTTTTTGCTTTTCTTTTCACTACTAAAGATTCTTAGAATATGCAATGTTTGTCTTTAGGTTTTATACCACTCTAGAGAACTGTTAGCGCCTCTCACAGACAGGTACTAGGTGTTGAAACACCCCTATGAATTTAATTGTTCAAAAGAGGAAGGCCACGAGAAAAAACTTATTCCAATTTGACAATTTACAATCTTTGACTTATTCTTTGCATTCCTTTCCTCTCCTTCAATTGTTCTTTTCTTTTTCCATCCTTCATTCTTGTTTTTCCTTTCAAATCAAAAAATAATCTTTTCCTTAATCTTGTCCTTTTCTGCATTTTGAGATTCTTTTCCTGAAACCTGCGTAATAAAGGGTTCTTTACTGTAGGATTAGAATAAAGGAAGGGTTCGAGGTTTCTAATTGTTGGTTCAACGGCTAAACAAAAATTGGCTCACTCCTCGGAACTAGAGTATATGTTGCATATTAAGAGGGTAGGCTTGAAAGGCTCAACTTCCAAGGATGGCCTATATCACTTCCCCTCAGCAAGCAGCATCGCCTCAGGATTTCACCTTGACTAATAATCTAACAAGTTCTAGGACATTGGACTATTTGACTGTGAATGAAGCCATAAGATGTCCCTAATCTTTCACAATTTGTTGAGGACTCACTTTTACCATGTGCATTGTTTTGCAGGATTTTTACTGACCTTACTATTTACACAAAAGTCTCAAAAGCCTCATTTGTGTTTCTATTGAGCACATTCTACCTGATCATTCAACTTTCATTATATTAAATTACAACTTCGCTTTTCCAATGGGATTAGCCTACCACAATGCATCTATCAGCGGTTGCTCGATTTGAATTTTTGTCAGGTTATTTTAATCAAGTAAAGAAGTTCATTTTGATCATGCATTTAGCTCACAACAATACAACACAACTTTAATTGTTCTCAAGTCATTTCACCCAAACATGCTGCAGCAAATAAACAATGTGATAAAGGTAGTTGATTTCTCCTTTATTCAACCAAGCAAATGGTAATCATGAAGCAAAGAAAATTAATCAAAACACACCAATCAAGCAAGAACACAAATGAACACAAATTTTTTGCAAAAATCTTTATTTTATTCATAGGAATGATTAGACTTTGAATACAAAGAGGATGAGGAGATGGAAAAGGTATGGTATTGTTCATTTTTCATTCCTTACAGCCCTCTCCTTAGCTACTTCCATGCTTAGATATTCTCTCCACTCCTCTACTCAGCGTAGTTCTTTTCCTCGTTTTACTATGATTTTCTATGTTTTCGTTTATGTACATGGTGCGTAAGAGTCATTCCAATCGAGTCTACGTTAGCATAGTATAGGTGGGTCCTCAGAACACCTCAAGTACTATAGTGAAATCTAGCACCGAGATCCTGATTTAGTAGGGGTATCTGTTCCCGCCGACACGCCTTCATCGCCGCCCATGATCTTGCACGCTTTCCGTAGTGCTCCGCCTCACGCCTAGAGATTCCAAGAGTGTTCTGTTGTTTATTATCTCATAGCTCATCAAGCGAAAACTCTGTTTGTAGTGTCCTAGACTGTTCATGCAATTGTTATCTCTTGAGTCCATGCTTTCCTTTAAGGCATTGTCTCTATCTCTCAAGACTGTTCTCCACTCTGTGTCCATTTTCTCTATTTCTGCTTTCCACTCTTCATCTCTTTTCTACAGCGCATCCTCTAAATTTTAGTCCCTTCTTCCTCGAGCTCGCATTAAAATATTTCATCCTCGAAATGTGGTCGTGGTCTTTAACTGATTATCTCTTTCCTTCATTTCGTCGCATGACATCAACAATTTACTTCAATTATGTATGATCGCAAACACCCCTAATCTTTACTGTTCCCCGATGAGTTTGTCTTAGCTTTGGGGATGCATTACAAATTGGTTTTGACTTCTAAGCTTCGGTTGCAATGGACTTGGCTTTCCCAATTATTCTGCCTCAACGCACCCTTCATTCCCTTTTCTTCTTCTCTGCTTTCTTTTCCTCACCCTTTCCTCTATTCTTCGTCCTTTAGTTATAAATTCTGCTAAGGTCATAGTGGGAGTGCCCATGGTAGGTTTCCCCATCCCCACTCTTCGTCAACTCCCCCTTGGATGCAGAGTCTGGTTATTTCAGGGCTGGGGTGTGGAATCATCCCCTCATTTGCTTAAAGTAACCCAAGATAGACTTTTCAATAATTTTTCCCACATTTATCTTGTACCCCTTCAACAATGTGTAAAGGAGGATTGCTTCCTCTCTTCTCACCGTGCTTAGATGCTTAGAAGGCATAAGGATAGAACTGATAAAGTAGAACCATACCTTAGCTTCTTCAGTCAGGTCTCCTCTGGCAATGGATTTAAAAGGGATTTTCTTTGTCCCTTCATTTTCCTCTCTCTTTTCCAACCGTGAGTAGGTCTACTTCTTTTTCTCGTGTTCTGTTCCTTGAGAGTTGTTTCGAACTTAGAACCATCCTTTGCACCGATTAAACAACTGCTTATCATTTACCTAACTCTACCCACCGTCCTCTGACATATACTCTTTTTCCTTCTTTCTCTACCATATTCACAAATAATTCATTCACTAAAGAGGCATAACCAGGTTCTTTATGTTCACCTAATGACTGCCATCCTCTATTTTCTAGGATTTTAGCAAAATAAGAGATAACCTTCTTGAACCATTTTTCGGCAATGAAGCCTCTGTCTTTCAAACTTCCTTCCATTAGAGTTGCGGCTTTTTCTGAAATAAAGTTCCTTGCTCTTTCTTTCATCTATTCTACTCTGGCTTCATCCGCTCCCCTTTTTCTTTTTCTTGATTCTTCTCCCTTCTGCTGTTGCTTTTCATTTTCATCTTCCCTATCCTCAACTTGCAGAGCTTCTTCTTGAGAACCTTGTTCTGTTTGATTTTCCAGCTCAGTGTACTCTTCCATGATTTCGTTGAGGTTTGGAATCAGGTGGTAATCGACATGGTAGGGTCAGACTGAGCTCTAGGGTTTGTAGAATGAGATGGTGGAAATTTGAGTAAGAAGTTGAGAAGGTTGAGTTTATGAGAAAGGTGGCTCTTCAGTTTCAAAAAATTTCTATTAATAAGCCAACTGGTTGATCTTACCCTACATTTAATGTCTCGACAACATTGCCCTAGGGTTTGTTTTATCATTAATGCTCTGTCGCGACAAACAAAAATAGTTGTTGCGACACAATGTTAAAAATTTGTGAGACAAGAGTTGCTCAATTGTGTCGCATTACGTAAAAATATGTTATGACATTTCCTTTAGTGTTTGAATTTATGTCACGACACTGGAGAATTGTGTTGCGACATAAACTTCCCTTTCAATTTTCTTCCTAATTCAAGCGTGTCATGACACAGAAAAAGTGTGTTGTGACACTAATCGAAATATTCTGAATTTTCATCTTTCTCTTTCTTCTCTCATAAAACATTTAAAGCAATCTACATCCACTCATACTCATTTGAACATAAGTATAAACACTTATTCAAACTATCAAAACTGCCCAATTCAAGTATGAACACTCATCTTCATTTCTTAATTCACTACGCCTTTCCCGATTTAGAATTGATTTTTATTCAAACATACTAACATTCCCCCAAACTTTATTATGCATTAAGTCACTGGTACGATGTGTTTAGGGAATTAGCACCACTCTCGCGGTCATTTTCACATATTTTATTTTTGAAACAATGTGCTTTAATAAGGATCTTCTTGAATTTTTATTCATCAGTTCGAAATCAACAACACTAACATAAAACTAATACACAGATTAAACTAAAAACATCAAATACATAAAATTCTACTAAATCAATTAAACTATTTAAAAACTTAAAATTGTACCTCGCTTTAGTCGCTTCTCAAGAAGCCTCGCTTAATGTCCTTAGCTGTGACACGTGCCGCAGAGTGTCTTCGCCATCGTACTCCATTTTGTTCATTCCTTCAAAGATGAGCTATTCTTCATTAAACCAGCCTGTGCATGCTTTGTCCTACACCTTCGTCTTCCTTGCACCATCATCAAGCCTCAATATAGTTGGTGCGAGATCTTTTCGATTGACCTCGCATTTACTAGGAAATGCATTTCGATTAGCTGCCATGATATGCTGCAACTACCACTGAGTCTCCAAGCTTCATTATGGCATCGTATTTGTTTGAAACACAATTGTGTTTGCTTGGAAATTTTCAAGGTCAGAAAATCTCTTTTCATGCAAATTCAAAATCCTTTTGTTTTTTGACATGAAATGAAGCATCTGGTCTTCAAGGGATTGAGTCCTTTTTTTACCCTGATACTCTCCCTATCGCCTTCACGCTGTTTCGAACTCAAATGGCATAAGCTTGTTGGTAATTCGTCTGTGTCTAGGGACCATCGGTTCTCCACCATATGAAAAGTTTTCATGGTTCCTTAATGTCGTGTATAGTGTTGGTAAGTCAGTTAGGCTTGAAGTGATTGAAGTCTCAAATAGTTGTTGCTTTAAGCCCCGTGATCGTAGGTTTTGAGTACTTTTTTTGTACTAATCAACTAAATAACCCAATTAATACATTGAGGTCTCGGCCATACTATTGATCATATTTTGTGGATATTGTAGCTCTGCAGGCTACCAATTACAATATATGCCTTCCATGTCGCCTAAATATCGGCCAGAACTCGAGTTTCAACCGGAGCCGCATGTAAATCAGCGGCAATTGGAGCAAAATGCATAAGGAGAGAAGAGTACAACAGAATTTCAGAAGGTCGAAATTCTCGCAGTTACCCCCTGTATGTTGTTGACTGCTTTTTGAACGTATTTTTGTGGCTTTTTACCAAAATGCCCTTAATGTAACCTCTGTTCTTTCATATTTCTGCATCTCTCATTTGGGTTTAAATCCCTGTGATGTACCTTGAGTGGTTAATACTTGGCAAACTTTCAAGGTTCAGTGGATACTTATTGCTAGATCCACTGATGCTCAATTAGTTTCCATTTATTGTTCTCGCAGTTAGATCCAATGGATGGGTTTTAACCGCTTAAAAAACATTAATGGGTCATAAATGCTATATACTAGGAAGAAACTCTGTGTGGTTCACTTTTATAGCCAAACCTAGATCTCTGATCGTAATGACTATAGCTCATCCTCCCCGGGCCAGTGAAAAGGACCCATGACATTACGCTTACCTTAGGAACCTAAGCTCAATGTGTCCAAACTTCAAGGGAGTTCTTTACACTTTATTTATCCGCAGCTACACTTCAAAATTATCAACCACCGCTTTTACCAAACCCCAAATCCAAAGTGGAAACACCAATTTCAATCAATTATGACTCATTTAGCATGAAGAAAACCAATCCTCAAGTTCGACCTAGGTCACTACATCACAAAGAGGGCTCGCTTACCAATAGAATCCTAGATACAAATTTGTTGATCTCACACCTATCGCGGGTACGAATCAAATGGCACCGCTGTCGGATGGTGCCGGCGTGAGGAGAGTCGTTAAACTTGTGATCCACATCACAAGTGTTGGTGAATTCCTCATTCCTTTTTATTTTATCATTATTCCCCCTTCAGCGCTTCAACGGGAAATTTCATGTTTATAATCGTGCATACTGCTTATTTGTTTTTAAATTTGATCAACTATAACCCTTTTTAGCCTTGCTTTTGGTTTCCTCGTTGTTTTGTGTTGTGTTCCTAGATTTTGTATGCAATATCAGATAGAACATCATAGGCAGCTAGAGAGAACCAATGTTTTTAAGAATGTGGGTTTGTCGGGCCAACATAAGTAATCAAACTGAGCCTCCACCGAGGGTGCAATCAGAGTCATCTGTGGGATACCAAGAAACCCTAATGCCTACATGTCAATGAGGGACCACATACACCCCCAAGGGCAGGAGCGAGTCACAGCCATACCTCTCATAGCAGATGTGGTTATCGCCTTATTCGTGTCCCCGCTCCCAACCTTCCATGGTATGGAAATGAGAATCCATACACACATTCGTGGAGTTTGAGGAAGTTTGCACTACTTCGTGATGTGCAATCAATATGGATCTACTTAAGCTGAAGGCCTTTCCCTTAACCCTCAAAGACAAAGCCAAAATTTGGCTTAATTCTCTAAGGCCAAGTGATGAGCTTGAAAGTCATCTATTTTTAGTCCATTTTTCTGTTGATTTTAATGTAAAAAAGAATAATTAAGATGCAGAAATATGAAGAAACTCACCAAATTTGTTATTTGCAGGAAGTATAAAAGAAAGAAGAAAATGCAAAGGGAAAAATGCAAAGACCGCGAGTAAAATGCGTAAAATAGCGTGGCGTAAATGAAAGCAATCGGCGAACTAATGTTGCAACTTGGGGTTACACAATCCGCTTACGCAGGTCGCGGCACTTCAGAAATCGGGCAGAAAATTGATGCAGGTCGCCATGTGCGGATCAAGCAAGATAGGCGCTGAGGATTGAGCGATAAACAGGCAGAGGCGATGCGTCGCGACAACATAGTAATGTCGCGACAGCGTTGATGTCGCCAAGGGATGGAGGTCGCGGACAAGAGAATCGCGATCGGTGCTACGACATGCTCGAAGCGACGAAACAGTTAATCGGAAGTTGTTGTCGCGATGCAGACCGGTCATACAATCAAAGCAACAAGTGAGGGCCTCCAAAAAGAGCAAGCCAGGTCGCGACGTGAGATCGCAGGCTCGCACATGAGACTGCCTTAAAATAGCCGTAAAGAAATGACTTGTTGTCGCGACGCGGAGATTGATGTCGCTGGCATCGAACCACCGCTTGAAACTTCCGCAGACCGTGCCGATGTCCCGACATGAGATCGATGCCGACACCAGCGACCAGCTCAAAGCTGCAGAGCCATGAAGGCGGATAAGTCGCGACAAGATATTGATGTCGCGCGAAGATCGAACGAATGTTTGAGACCAGGAGCGGAGTCGGTTTCGCCACCGTGGACGGACGCTACGACAACAGAACCATCATGAAAACCTCAGCCATGTTTATGTCAGCGACAAGAGATTACGTCACATCAAGAGCAATCAATGGAAGCTTGTGTTCTAGACTCCGATGTCGCACAACAAGAGCAAACTGAAAGATACAAGTGGCTACAAGATCGCTTACGTGCTGATCAATACGTCATACAATAGGTCATGTCATAAATAAGAAAACTCGCTTGAAATTTACAAGAATAGGAACCGGTTGTCGCGGACGAGATTTACGTCGAACACCAAGCACGTTGAATGTCGCAGAAGACTTGAGTCGAGGTCGCGAAGAACATAATCGATGAAACGCGACATCGAGAGACCAATTGAAACCTCGTGGAAAGCATAAGCCGAGGACGACGGAGATGAGGCCTCCACATTAGAATCATCGCTTGAAACCCGCAAAGGTACGCGAAGGATGTCACATAAGAGATTGATGTCACGACATCAGGAACACAAGTTGAAGGCTGCAGAAGACTCAAGCTGATGTCGCCACGTGAGATCGATGTCGCGACATGGATGATGTCGCGACAAGGGAATTGAAGTCGCGACCTGAACACAATACTGGCCAACCCACTTGGAAATCCATAAAAATCGCACTGGATGGGCCCAACCGAGAAACCCTATAACACGCAGCAGCTTACCCAATTTCATAAAAGTATTTACGCGGCTACGCACGAGAGGTTCGGTGCAATAAGGCTCATTTTCTTTATTTTAGTTTTCTCTTTCTTTCTTTTCTTTTCTTCAATGTTGATATAGTTAGAGACAGATTAGATTTATCGCTTTAGTTTTCGTTTTATTTTGGACCGGTTGTTGTTATCGCTTTTGAAGTTGTGTTGACTGCATCTATTTCTTTTAAATTACTACTCGAATGTTTGTTCATAAATTTCTGAATTCGCCTCCTCCAAAGTCTCATAATGCGCTATTCTTGAGATCAGGAATGCCGGTAGTGTGTAATTCAAGAATTATGAACTCCGGCCTATTAAGTGAATGCTATTTAAATTATCTTTCCCGTAGTTGCAGCCCAAAGAAATTGCTAATTTCGCTTTATGAATTTACTTTCGCATGGGTTTAATGTTTTCGATCTGAATATCGGTTTCTTATACCAAGTAAGCATTGTTTTTGTTCTTATTTACAGAGTCCTCTGAGTGACACAGAGATGACAATCCTGGAGTTATGAACATTTCTTTGAAGGTATATTAACCTGCTATTAGAGATCTAATGAGCTTGTGAGTTTACTTGATAAATCCTCTTCTCACTTGAAATCAAGAACGAGTCAATGAGCTATCAATTTAAATAAGCAGAGTTCAATTTCGATTCGAATAGTGAAGCCAATCCCGTGTTAACAATTAAGATCTAACTCAAGAGAGGGTGGATCTATTCACCTTGATAAGAAGAACTGAAGTGGCGGTCCTCGCTTGACCGGGAGCAACTTGAAGCTAAGGCTTGTCAGCCCATAAACGGGTATGAAGTATCGCAAAAGAAAAATACCTTAATTAGAAGTCCCTCGTTAAAAGTAGTTATCAATTCCAGATTCGAGAGATCTGTGGTAAAAGATTAGATAAATGAAATGAAGTGTGGAGAGATCCAACTGAATCAATAAACGCCTTGGATGTATTTTAAACCCCAATATTAATAAGCAAAATAATAAAGTATTAACAACAGGAATTCATATACTTCACAATAAAGCATTGATCTTAATGTGTATCTTAAACTATAATTAATGGGTCACTTATTTCTTCTTAACTATTCTTTTTTATTCATTATTCTTTAGATTCGCTTTATTCGATTGTTCATTTTTTTTATATACAATAGTATATTTCATGTACTTATTAGCCGGAACACAATGTCATTTTATGTCTAAATAGTATGGAGCTGAAAGTAGTCGTGGTAGTTGATCTAGAATTTCGAGATCTCAGAGATCATATCTCGACTTAACCACTTATTACTTGTTCCACCGCATTAATTCTTAGCCAAAACCAATATTGAAAATGATTTAATTTGTGAAGTCTTTTCCTGCATCGTTTATGGCGCTGCTGCCGATTAGATAATAGTCCTTGTAATAACGCCATAAATTTGTATACGGTTGTTCACAACAAGTTTATGGCACGCTGTCGGATCGTAAAGAATTCAAGAAATCAATATTCGTGATGAAAGAAGGAAATACTAATTCGGGATATTTTAAAAGAAAAAGAAACAAAATAGTTTCTTCGCTAAAGGGTTATTTTTAATACTAACCTTTAACAAAACCATATTGAAAATATTTGTCACCAAACTAATCCTATTAATGTAAGTGTGTTTCTTTGGACAGTGGACATAATTTTAATGCATGAAACAGAATCGATCCGATTCAAGTTGACACGGAAATGTGAGAGGACACTAAGCTCGAGAAAGACAAAGAAGGCAAAACTCAAATCATGGCATGAAAGGCAAGATCGATGAGGTACATACGTAAGAAGCTGTGAAAACCTCCAATCGCGATACAATGGAGTAATTTCGAGACCACTATACAAGATGAATACTGCAATCGTATGCCTGCAGCTGATGCTAATAATTTTGAATCAAGCAAGACTAATTACAATGGTCCAAAGAAGATCACTTATCAGTCATCCCACTGGCATCCAAACGAAAATTCGGGAAGATTCCTCAGATGGCTAATACGCTTAAGCCGAATGGGTGAGACCGTAAGTCATAAACCCGCATCTATTCTATTCTCTCTAAGAGATACAAAGAAATACATGGTATGAATCTTTACTCATACGGTTCCCGTTTGGATACTGGGAGGAGTTAAGAGAGGCCTACTTGGGGGAGATTCTTTCCCCCTGCCCTCACCATGTAAAGAAGGAGGGAAATCAACAGGTTCCAAATAGGTATGAAAGCCTCAGATGTAGCTTCGTGAAAGATTCAACCGTTGTCGAAGATGTCCAATGTATCGATAGGACTTCAAGACTCGGGGATGACACGTATATCATGCCTCAATGATATATCAAAAGGGATCATCGATGCCTTAAGGCCGTGGAGCATTCAAACTAAAAGTGTCAAGAGGCAAAAGAGCCGATTGAAGACCTAAGAATGTAACATGAAAACTCCTTCGAGCTTCAAGAGGAAACAAAGCAGAGGAAAGGGGGATCATGAGCCGAGCAAGATGACAGCCACGTGAGGCCAAGTTGGATGCCATTATGCAATGTGCTCGACAAGCAAGAAAGAAAGACACACACCGCTTCATGGAAATAGAGCAATTGAAAGAGAGTTATCAAGGGAAGTGCTGAGAGGTAACTAAGAACAATTTTATGATGTCAAGAGGTTAATTATTTGGGTGAGCAAAGAAACTACCTATTTCAAACCCAATACTAACCTCGTCAAAGACATTATCACCCAAAGCATCAGGAACCATGAGAACTTCTCTTACGGGTGGAGGGGGCTCACAAGGCCCAAGGCATGGGATGTAACCTCCGTTGTACATCAACAACCACCAAGGTCTCAAAGAAGAAAGAAAGAAGGGAAATGAGCACAGAAATGAATATCGTGGTCGAGGAGTGCCCAATCCTTTGAAGAATGATGTCGCTAGCTTCACAGGATAATAAAAAGTCATGACCTATGAACATAATCATAGAATGGGAAGCAATCACACAATTTTCAAATTTTTCGAACACCACCAATGCATCCCCTCAAGAACTGAGACACAAAGAGGGCAATGTCTCAACCTCGCAGCCGTGAGGAAAGATGCCTTCCCAAGTGACACAAGGAAGAACCCAAAAGACGCATGGTCACAAGCAGCCTTAGAGTTTTAAGGAGTTGCTGAGAGTAAAGTAAGTGGAGAAAATGACAAGAAGAAGGAAGAAGAAAGCCCGTAAAGGGAAGAGGTACTGGAGAATGAAAAAGAAAGAGTATAAAGGAAGAACATCCAAGGATCAAAGCCTCTACTTATCAAAGACCGTAAGTCATGATAGGAGGCCAGGCACTCAAAACTCTTCGTGCCGGAGATCGTATGCCTTTTAACAAGTGGTAACTCAATGCCACCATGCAAAATTTCAAGGACATAATGAGAAAGCAAGAAAAGAAAAATAGCAGATAAGGAATAGTGAATCTCATTGCCACTTGCAAGGCAAGACTTAAAAGAACTACCACAAGAAGACGAAAGACTCAGGAGTTTCCCACGATTCCTCAGATTGGTTGAGAATTTAATTCCAGAAGCCTTCAGACTCAGAGCTAGTATCACTGATGCTCTTTCAAGCAAGGCCAAGAACTTAAGTTTCCAGATGCACTTCACAACTACTTCAAATGGCAGCATGTGATCGATGGTGAAACCCGGCTGAAGTCATTGAAGATGTACCGGTCACCGCCGGGAAGTTTGTTTTCCCAAGAGACTTCATCATTCGGGACATGGAAGAAGGATTCACAAGCACCCTCGCTACTGGGAAGACCATTCCTAGCCACCGGAGCGCTCCACTGACATGCAAAGGAGCTCCACCTTAAGGAAGGAGAAGAAGCAACCGCTTTTAACTTGATAAAAAGTATGAAAATATGCATTGCAGACAAGGAAAGTCGCAATGCAGGGCCGATTTTTGTCTATACTTCCAATCCTCGATGTTAACAACATTGTAACACTCCGCCATCAATGAAAAGAGATGAATTCCTCTAGTATAACAAGATGTCCATCTCCGAATTTCCATACGTGCCAGCTTTCATTCTATAGAAACCGTGTTAAGCTTCACAAAAACGTAAACGACAATGGGGAAAATAGTGAAAAAGAGGAAATCTAATAAGAAAACCAGCAAGGTATGGGCTAGTTTTGAAAGAGTCACATGTCATTTAAAGTGATGCTTACTTAGAATTACCAAAGAAAAAAACCTGATCATTTTCAAATATGCACTGCTGATGCCGAGGAACAAAGATCACTTAAAATATTACGTAAGATAAGGAATCGCTTAGCTCTCGTCCATCAAGAGTCAAGGGTATCACCATCAATTTGCATGCATAAAAATTCTCGTTAGAAGAGACTTCAAACCATCTCGTAGAGCACCGTGAGGAGACCGAATCCAGTTGACGGAGGAAGCAGTCGTAAAGAGGTACCAAATCAATAATGCTTCGCTTTATCTACGCTATTTCGCATACTCCTCGTGAGCCCACCCATGTGGTTCCAAAGAAAGCAAGCTACTTGATCCGCAATGAAAAATGAATTGATTCCAACAAGAATAAAGGATAGGATGGAGGGTATGTATCGATTACAGAAGTCAAACACAAACACCGTAAAAGATCATTTCCTCGCTCTTCATCGAACAAACGCTGATGCGCAATATGACACCCTCACTTTTTATTCGATGTACTCGTGGATAAAATCGATTGCTATCAGACTCGAGGATCAAGAGAAGACCACATTCATGTCCTTATGCCACCTTGCCTTTTAAGGATGCCATTTGGGCGTAATGCCCCACCATATTCCAGAGGTACATGTCTATATTCTCGCATTTGGTTGAAGTTAAGGATGGAAATTTTCATGGATGATTTATCATGGATCCAGCCTTGATCAATGTTTAACAACTGGAACAAAGATTAAAGATGCCACAAACAACTAGCACTCAATTGGGAAAATGCCATTTTATGAAAATGTAAGGTATTGTTCTTGGGCATAAAATTTCTGCCATAGGACTAGAAGTTGACCATCTAAGGTATCCATTATCAAAACTTCGCACCACCTACTACAAAGAAAAGGAGTAAGAAGCTGGGGCATGTTGGATTTGGCAGAGATTCATCAAAGACTTTTCAAAAATAGCCGCACTACTATGCGACATCGAAAAAGATACAAGGTTCAATTTGATGACTCGCAAGGATGCTTTCACGAAATCAAGATCGTATTGGTACAAGCACCTATAATGGTCACTGTAATGGGATCAAGGATTTGAAATAATGTGTGATGCCGTGATTTTGCAAGGGGGAGCCGTGGTCAGCAAAGAAAAGCAGAGAAAAGTATTCGTGGCCATATACTATGCTAGTAAGACCTTCAATGAAGCACAAGAGAACTACTCAACAATCGAAAAGAGATGCCACATAGTATTTGTCAGGAAAAATTTAGGCAATACATTTTAGGATCCATGTGGTAATTCACACCGGACACAAAGAATCAAATACTGATGTCGAAAAAGGAAGCTAAGCCAAGATTTGAGCATGTGGCGCCACAAGGCAGGAGTTTGACTTGGAAATCAAGGATAAAAAGGGATGTGACAATGTGATAGCTGATCACTTGTCAAGAGTAGAAAGAAGCATTGAAGAAGAAGAAAAGGTGATGTTAACAGAGAACTCCTGCATGAGCAATTGCTTAAGCGTTCTCCAACTTCCCGTATGCCGACATATGGTGAATTATCCCGCTTTTCAGGAGTAATGCCTTCGTAATTCAAATACCAATGTGAAGAGGAAGCTCGAATCCGACAACAGTATTATATTTGGGATGATCCACTATTCAAGAGAGGTGCTGACATGATCATAAGAAGATGTGTGCCGTAAAGTGAACAAGGCAATATTTGCGAATGGATGCCATGCATCACCATACGGGGGACAGATTTTTCTTCTCGAGAAGAATGCACCGCAAAGATACCCAACGATTTTATCGCCCACTATCTTCGTGAGATCAGGCCGAGGGGTTAGATTGGTGCGATATGTCAAAAGATCGGGAATATCGCCAGGAATGAAATGCCCTCAAAGGTATTATGGTGATACAAATTTTTGACAGATGGGAATAGATTTTATTGACCCTACACCATCATTCGAAACCTATACATACCGTTAGCGATTACGCCCAAATGGCTAAGCAGCATTGTCTAAGGAATGATGCTAATACAATAGAGTTTCTTGCAAAAGAATATTGAAAGCAGATTTGGAACACCCATAACTATCATTAGCGATGGGAACCCACTTTGCAAACAAAATATTTGCAAAACTCATGAGCGGTGTAATGGATCAAGCATGTAATGAGTTTAGCTTATCATCCCCACCAATGGACAAACAACAAATGTGGAGATCAAGTTAGCATTTGGAAAGACTGGTGGAGCTCAAGGTGAAGGATTGGTCTTCCAAACTTGGATGATGCACTTCGCTTACAGGATCGCATACAAAACCCCCATCAGAATGTCCCCATACGTAGTCGTTGCAAACCATGTCATCTCCCTCAATTAGAATACAAGGCAATGTGGGCCATCAAGAAGTTAAACTTCATTTTAAGGTCATGAAGGAAGAAAGATTGTGTTCAACCGGCTCGACCAGAATCAGAAATAAAGTCATGATAATGCTAGAATATACAAAGACAAGATAAAGAAATGGCATGATCGAGAATCTTGAGAAAGAGTTCAGAAAGTGTGGGAATGCGTTCTCATCGCTTTTAATTCTAGATTGAAATTGTTTCCGTGAAAGTTGAAACTATTGAGTAGGCCATACACAAGGGTGTCAAGTACTACATTTGGGAGTAGTGACACCGAGGACTCAAGCATCGCGAAGAATTCAAAGTCAATGGGACGAGGCTAAAGCATTATCTAAATGTGGAAGAGGAAAATGAAGAACTCCAAACCGGGTTCTAAGGAAAAAGAAGAAGTACCACAACATTAAGTCCAGCCTAAGGACTCAAAATCGAGTAGTTAATGGGAGGCAACCCATAAGGATTTAATTCGCTTTTAAGTTTTGAAATATTTCTTTTAGTCAGATACCAGGTCATGTTTGTTTTTATAAGGATAATTAATTTTTAGAAATCGATTAGTTTAATTAGATTTTTTCTTGGATATTGCAAAGAAGCTTCGCAAGGTCTAAGGACATGAATGGCAAGGCAATCACAGAACATTTCCAAGAATCCTGCGCATAGAAGTCACAACATGAGGAAAAGTGGAGTAACCTTAACCCCCAACCCGATTCAGAGATATACTTGAATTGTTTGTTAAATCTTTGCTCGAGATGCCAATTAATGTCTAAAAGCGGTTAGGAGCAATAATAGAAAAAAAGGTTCTCGAGGTCATTTGAAGTTATGGCCTAGGGTCGCTTATTGTAGTAGTGATGTCGCGACATAAGTGATGTCGTGCGACAAAACATCGAGCCGCGGACTTTTGAAAAGGCAAACTAAGAATATTGAAGGAAGAAGGTATATGCACGCGATATTCACCGTGAAGTCGACAGAATTAAGTTTCAAATGAAAAGGATGTCGCAACATCAAACAATTCCTAGAAACATTGTATTGTCAGAAATATCCTGGGCATTGCCGCGACATAAAGAGCGATGTGCCAATCGGCCACTTTAAAAGCCTTACGACTAAATAAAAGACGCGAAAATTGAAGTCGCGCACATGTTTTTAATGAAGTTAATAATTAGCCCACAAACATTGATTGAGTTGCAATCAGCAAACTTCGATTCACTCCAACCCACATAGCTATTCACCTCTTCCTTCCGAACTTCAACCCCTGAAAACCCTAGCTCTAAACCCTTCTGAAAAGCTGTTCCGCTTCCACGGCCGAAATTCCAACCTAATCCCTAACCCAGACGGTGAGATTATGATATGGGAACATGAACAACCTAAGAAATTCGCTGCAAAGAACTACATGAGATTCGCCGGGAAGAACAAGGTGAGAGGTGCCATCGTAGTCACCGAAGTCTTCGCAAACCCTCCTCTTTCAAGAAAGAGCGTAAAAGGGAAAAGGGAAAGATGAGAGAAGAAGAAGAAGTGAGACGTGTCGACTTGCTGCATCCCGCTGGAAGAAATATTATGCTAACAAGGGGCTCATCGCAGAGAGGAGATTCAAAACCCCAAGTAATTCCTCAAGGAGACGACAGAGCGCAGAGGATGGGGAGAGCCTCGCGCACACCAAAATCAGGTATACAAAGACTGTAAGAGAGTTTTATTCAAATTTAGTAGGAAGGAAGGATGGAGCGGTTTATGTTAGAGGAGTCTGGGTTTCATATGAAGCTAAGGCCATCAACGAGGCCTATGGCATGGCAATGCATAAACATGGTTCCAAATTCAAGAAACTTGAAACCAGATTTTGAGAATATCACAAGAAGCTCACTAACTAGAAGGTAGCTAAAACCAAGGGAGCAGAATGCCAAGAACATTGAACAGGGAAGCCTTACATCGAAGAGGCTAAGGTATGGTTTTACTTCCCCGGCTTCGCTTTGGTGCCAACAAAACATGTGTGCACAAAGGAGAGAACAGAGGTCAGGTCATTATGCCATCCCAAAAGGATACAAGATCATATAGAGTCACATTGAGAATTCTATCATAAGGTATCATGAAGGGAACAAAAGAGGTCTCATTCCTCACCCAGCCACAATCATTGTTCTATGTTTGAAGGCCTAAGAAGGGAATATGGGAATTAGTTAAGAAGTACCTGTATCTTCACCACTCTTCCGACAGGAGCAAGAAGGGACCAAGAAACCGTACAGTGCGGGGTGGGCCAGAGGAACAGCAGGTGAAGCCCAAGATGAAGGACTGTGGCATGAGACTCGTGAGGTCACGATCAAGGAGCGCAGCAAACTTAAAAACTCCCGGCAACAATGATTACATGTTTGCAGACAATGAAGGGCGTGACGGCTAAGCAAACTCAATACCCTCCATCCCCTTAGCCGCCCTCTCCCGTGCGGTAATGCAAACTTCCAACATGGAGAAAGCCTGCGGGAGCACAAGAGAACTGACACCGGAAGCTCTCAATGCCATGCGTAAGAGAATAGATGAAAGAGAAAAGGAGTGGAAACTACATCAGGAATTCAGAGAAAGCATTTATGAAAAAGAATTGTTAAGAGACCAAAGAAATGGGAGGAAGAGCTTAAATGTAAAAGAAAAGGAGCATGAGGTGGAGCTACAGCGAAGAGAACAGTAGTGGGGAAAAGAGTTGAACAGAAAAGAGGAATAGATGAGAAAAATTTCAAGGAAGAAGGGGAAGAGTTTAAGAAAGAAATGGCTGAAAGAGATCACAATCAAGTTACGTAAACTCAAACACGCTGCCATGAAGCTTTTTATAACAACCAGTTTGAGCGTGGATTCTCAACTCTTAACTCGATAAAGAAAGAGATACGAGCAAGAAGCCAAATTCGGGAGTAAGTCAAAGGATTCAAGTTTTTTATACAAGTCTCTACGTAAGGATTTTGAGAAGAAATTGATGATAGAGACAAGAGTTGTGAAGATACGTAATCCTATAGTAAAAGAATGGTTAGAAAATTTGATCTCGATTAACAATAATCTTCCAAATTTTTAGAGGTCATGACCGAAATGGAGAATACAAATGAATGGCTCGGGAAGAGGCAGGATGAGTCGAACAAAAGGTTGATTCTAATGAGATTTTCTATTGGAAGAACAAGTGGAGAGGGAAACCAAGAAGAGAAAGGAAAGAAGAGAATTGAAAATTCTCGACTCTAAATTTCATTTAGGTAATAATCGACCTGGGGACTCCCCCAACATCTTTGCTCCTGGCTACTTCAAAAGAAAAAAATAGACCTTCTCCCTGCCTAACTCTCATTACCATCCTTATCCCATACTGTAGTATCCAACTGTTGCAAATGAATCAGAAATAAAAAGAGAAATTTAAATTGAATTGTTGTGTGCTATTTTGAATTTGTTTGATTCAATGTTGTGTTGCTTTGTGATTGCATGATTAGGAAATTAAAGTAGGAATTAGTACCAGAATAAAAACTGCTGAGATGCAATGAGTCGACCGAATGAAGCAAATAGGATTAGAATGAATAAATGTAAAATAAGGGCCAAATGAATACAACATTGAAACACAAGGTGCAAAAGTTACTTAAGTCTAACTGATAAGTCCAGAATTGAGGAAGGTAATACAATAGAAGGAACAAAACATATTTTTGAGTTTGTGGTATGAACAATAAGTCAAGGAACCTATTGAATATCAATTAATTTAAATACTCACCAACAAAAATGAGTCAAGGTACTCCGGCGGTTAGTCACAACTGCTCAAACCAAATTCAGAATTTGTTAGATTACTGGTCAGGCGAAACTTCAGGTGATGCACCGACAAGAGATGATGCAAAGCATTCGGATAGTTTGAGCCATTTTAGCTATCCTTACCATGCCGATGCATATACCTTAGTTCCGTAATCGAAATAACGTTTTTATTTTTCAAAACAACCAATGGAAACCCCAACCTATTCTAAGAAATCAATCCTTCAGTAAAGAACCCGTGATTACCCAGAATTCAAGATAAAAGAAAGAACCAAGCTTTGGGAGTATATGTTTTCTTGAGGAACTCAAAAAGGGAATGAAAAGAAAAGCAAAGAGCGTAAAATGCAATATAAAAGAACGCTTATAGATAAGTTTTATCTTGTGGCCTAACTCTCTTGAACAATTGTTCTTAGTGCTCATCACCTAGTACCCTAATGCTATCCTGGTATGGGAGCTACTAACTCCAAAGTTCACTAAGAGTGTTAGAAGCTCTGCAAGTTAAAACATTGTACTCATCCCTGACCGCGACAAACAAAGGAAATTTCCCAATGGAATTACAAGTGAGAAATAAGGCATACACCAATCAAGAAATCAAAGAGATGTCCCAAACATGAAGTTTAGGGGAGTTTATTTAGTGAAACTACAAGGAAGAAAGGGCGAGATGAGAGAAAAGGTTCAGTGGTAATCTTAACCTAAAAATTCTTCCATCCTACCCATTACCCAGCCTAATAGGATAAGCTCCAAAGACGTGATTGATTCAAGGCTGAAATCACCTACTATTTAGTGGAGATCAATATGAAAAACAAAACCTATGGAATTTAAAATATAAAAGCAATCAAAACTTGAAGGACTTTGGTGGGAGTTAAATGACTCAAAGATGAAAAAGAGAAAGGAAAATAATATATTATTCAATGTGGATCCAATGATTATGTTGTTTGAAAAACAATTTCAATAAATTTAGTTTTGTATAGTATATAAAGAGAAACCAACCTCAACCTGACTTGAAGCTAGATACGTAAAATAATGAATACCTTGTATTTCAATTGAATTGAATGCCACTACGTAACAAATCGTAAAATGTCCTTAAAATTTTCTTTATTTTGTTCTTTGAGGATAAACAATTTCTTCTTTTTCTTGCTTGAGGACAAGCAAAACTTAAGTTTGGGGAGTTTGATTTAGCTGAAAGTCATCTATTTTTAGTCCATTTTTCCGTTGATTTTAATGTAAAAAGGAATAATTAAGACGCAGAATATGAAGAAACTCACCAAATTTGTTATTTCAGGTGAAGTATAAAAGAAAGAAGAAAATGCAGCGTGGAAAATGCAAGAATCATGAGTAAAATGCGTAAAATAGCGTGGCAAAAATGAAAGCAATCGCGAACTAATGTTGCAACTCGGGGTTACACAATCTCAGTATACGAGGTCTACATCGAAAATTGGAAGGAAATTATGCGTCATACAGTGGATCAAGCAAGATGTGCTGAGGATTGTTGCAACATAAGAAGTGATGTCGCGACAACATAGTAATGTCGCGACATGGTTGATGTCGTGACAAGGGATAGAAGTCGTGACAAGAGAATCGACTTCGCTATGACATGTTTGAAGGACAGCTGAGTTAACGCTCGCTGTCGCTGGCTGCAGGGACTCAAGTCGTGACACCAGCAACAAGGAAAATTCAAAAGCATAAGTCGGTTGGCCGCGACGTGAGATCGAGGTCGCCGCATACACTTGCCTTAAAATAGCCAGAAGAAATGAACCGTTGTCGCTGACGGCGGAGATCGGCGTCGCTACATCAAAACCACCATTGAAACCTCCTGCAGGATTTCAAAGCCGGCGTCCGAATATTGATCGGCGTCGGCCACCACGGCGACCGGGCTCAAAGATGCAGAGCTGGCGAAGTGATGTCGCGATGTTATTGATGTCGCGACATCGTGGAACGGTCGGGCTTGAAACCCGTGGAGTCATGAGCCGATTTCGCGACCGTGGATGGATGTCACGACAACAGAACCATCAAGTGAAAACCTCGTGAGCCATGTCGACATGTCACGATAGCGATCGATGTCGCGACATCAAGAGCAATCAATGGAAGCTTGTGTTCTGGGATCGATGTCGCGACAACAAGAGCAAACTGGGCTGAAAGATACAAGTGGCGATAAGATCAAGCATGCAAGACGTCACATGTCACGCCAATAGGTCATTGCTATAAATAAGAAAATTCGCTTGAAATTTACAAGAATAGGAATCAGTTGTTTGATCAGAGATTGATGTCGCGACACCAAGACAAAGTTGAATGTCGCGTATGACTCGAAATGGTGGTCGCGAAGAACATAATGATGTCGCTACATCGAGAGACCAATTGAAACCCGTAGCATGTCGAGGTCGCGACGAGATCGAGGTCGCTACATCGTGAATCATCGCTTGAAACTCGCAAAGGCATGAAGTGATGTCGCTGATAAGAGATTGATGCTGACATCGAAATCACAAGTCAAGGCCAAGAAGACTTGCCGATGTCGCGACGCGGGATCGATGTCGCGACACGGATGATGTCATGTATTAGCTGGGAATTGAAGTCGCGACTCAACATTAACACGTGGGCAACCCACTTGGAAATCCACAAAAACTGTATCGGATTAGGCCCAACCGAAACCCTATAAATACGCAATACTCCAACTTATAAAAGTATCATGCTACACGTATCGAGGTCTCGGTAGTCAAGGTTCATTTTTTCTTTTTATTTTAGTTTTCTTTCTTTCTTTTCTTTTCTTCAATGTTGATATTAGAGATTAGATTAGATTTATCGCTTTAGTTGCTTTATTTTCCGAACTCGGGTTGTTATCGCTGGGCGTAGTTCTAATGCGTAATTCCATTTCTTTCAAATTACTACCTGAATGCTCAAGTCTTATTAAATTTCTGAATTCGCCTCCAGCTTTCATAATGCATTTATTCTTATGATCGAGGAATGTCAGAGTGTGTAATTCGGGCACCGAGGAACCCGCCCATTAAGTGAATGCTATTTTCGTAAATTATCTTTCCCGTAGTTGTTTCCAAAGAAATTGCGAATTTCGCTTTTATGAATTTACTTTCGGCATGGGTTTACTGCTTTTGATCTCAATATCGCTTCTTATACTAAGCATTGTTTTCCTTTGCTCATTTCAAAGGAGGTCCTCTGAAAGGACACAGAGACACAACTGGGAGTTATGAACATTTCTTTCTTTTGAAGGTATATTAACCTCGCTATTAGAGATCTAATGAGCTTTGTGAGTTTACTGATAAATCCTCTTCTCACGAAATCAAGAATGAGCCAGAATGAGCTACCAATTTAAATAAGGTAGAGTTCACCTCGATTCGAATAGTGAAGCCAACCTGTTAGCCGAGATCTAATCAAGGAGAGGGTGATCTATTCGACTCGAGGAAGGGGTAACCCGGAAGTCAGACATCCTCGTCAATCGATAACTGGGAGCTAAGGTTTACAAATTCATAAAATGGGTATGAAGCATTGCAAAAGAAAAATAATCTGTGACTAGGAAGTCCCCTGGCAAAGTAGCATTCACCCCCAGACAGAGGATCAGTAAAGATTAGATAATGAAATGTGAAGTGCTGAGAGATCCAAATTGAACTACTAAACGCCTCGATGCATTTTGAAACCCGAAATACACAAGCAAAATTAACAAGTATTGACAATGTGAATTGATACTTCACAATAGCATTGATCTTAATGTGTATTCTAAACGATAATTACTCAGTTTCCATTTATTTTCTTAACTATTCTTTATTCATTATTCTTTAGATTCAGTTTATTCGATTGTTCATTTTTTTTATATACAATAGTATATTTCACAGCTTATTAGGCTGGAACACAATGTCATTTTATAGTCCAAATAGTATGGAGCTTGAGTAGTCAGGGTAGTTGATCTAGAATTCTTGAGATCTCTATGGGATCGATATCTGGACTTAAATCCAATTTATTACTGTCGACCGTACCCTATAGTAATATTAGGCCAAAACCAATATTGGAAAATGATTTGACCTGTAGTCTTTCGTCCTGCTAATGTTTCATGGCGTCATGAGCCGTGGATTAGATAATAGTCCTTGGTAATAACGTCATAAATTTGTATATGTGTTTTGGTTCAGTCAACACCAAGGACCATCCGGAATTGGGCAGAGTTTTTGAAAAAGTTTTTTAGTGCACACAAGACCAACAGTTTGAAGAGGCAAATTTATACATTTGCAGCCCATGATAATGAGAAGTTCTATCAATATTGGGAGAGATATATGGAAACCATTAGTGCATTCCCACACCATGCCTTTGATACATGGATGTTGGTCAACCACTTCTATGATGGAATGTCCTCACATGGAGCAATGATCGAGACTATGTGTGAGGGATTTCCGAGTAAGAACTGTGATGAAGCTACGATCTCCTCAACTATGTAGCCGAGACCTCCAAAGCTTGGGATGAGTCAAACCTAGGGAGACAAGATAAGATGAGGCCACCATCGAATCAAAGGGGAGGCATATACTCGCTCTCAGGACATGGAGAAAAAACAAAGCTGTCCACCTTGGCACGGAGGTTGGAAAAGCTTGAAATGAGGAATCTGCATGAGGTACGAGTAGTGACTGAGGCATCTCTACCTAACCAACCATGCTTCAACTGTCAGTCCACTGAGCACCAAGGAGAGCAATGCCCAAGTGTGCCTTTAGTAAGAGACTTTGTGGCTGAACAAGCCAATGTAGTGGGCCAATACAAGCCACCAGCCACAACCCCATGCAGTAATACCTACAATCCCAACTGGAGGAACCACCCAAACCTCTCCTGGAAACCAAAACCTCCTCCCTATGTGCCTCCTACTGCACAATAGCAAAGACGGATTGTCCAAATTTAAGACGCCACCACCATCTCATCTCCAGCTGAATGCTTATTATGAACTTGAGTAAGGTGGTGGGTAACTTTGTGGAAGAACAAAAGGTAATGAATGCCTAAGCCAATCAAATAATTGACACGGTGGAAAGCACACTCAATAAGAAAATGAGAAACCTGCACTTAGAAATTTCTCAAAAGCATGACAGCCTGTAAGCTGAAATTTCCCAAAAATATGACAACCTGTAGTATTCAATATCAAGGTTGTCCAACCAGCAGCAGGTGTAGGAAAAGGGGAAATTCCCCTCTCATACACAACCAAACCCCAGTGGACTGCATGAAGTGAGCTCTTCCAGTGAGCCAAATTCTAGGATGGATGAAGTTAAGGCAAAATCACCACATTGAGAAGTGGCAAGGAGTTCAAGCAGCCAACACCCGAAGTAGTAAAAAAGGGCTAGGAAGATGAAGAAACTGAACCAGAGGAGGTGGTGATCAAGCAGATCAGGAAAAATAGCACACCCCCACCTTTCCTCTCAAGCACCGTGCCAAAAAGAAGGCTATTAATCAGGCTGAAATGCTAGAAGTGCTGAGGCAAGTAAAGGTCAACATCCCCCTGCTTAACATGATTAAACAAGTCCCCACCTATGAAAATTTTTTGAAGGACTTGTATATAGTGAAAAGGGGGTTGGATGTTGACAAGAAGGCCTTCCCGATCGAACAAGTCGGCAAGACTCCAAAGTGGAAGTACAAAGATCCGGTCAGTTCAACCATTTTGCTAATGGCACTTGTGTAGAAAAGGCATTGCAAGACTTGGGTGCGAGTGTGAATCTCCTCCCCTATTCAATGTACAAGCAGCTTCGTTGGGAGGAACTAGTTTCACTCATCATATTTGTCTCTCATGATAGATCCATCAAGATACCAAAAGGGACAGTGGAGGATGTTCTCATCCAAGGCGACAAATTCTATTATCCAATGGATTTTGTTGTACTTGATATAGATCAGCTGCAACAGGGGCCAACTATGTGCCTATCATCCTAGGGAGACCATTCTTGGCCACCTCCACGCGACATCAATTGCCGAAATCGTTATGTAACCCACCGCACGACCCTCAATCCCAAGACTTACTCGGTGTGCTACATGCAACCGCGAAGATGGCTCAAAGGAAGTTTGCATCATTGACACAATCCCGGAGGAATGAGTTGACCAACAGAGGAAGCAGATCTCGCATCAAGAACCGGATGAGTGTTCGTAAGGGAAGCAAGTAAAGCCTGCGACATGAAATCGTGTGCGGCAGCGTGAAGAAAAAGCAAGCAATTTATTCCGTTGGTAATCGAGGGGAAGGAACCAAGAACCCCAAAATCGAGCTCAAAACCCTGCCTGTGGAGTTGAAAGGCGTCTATTTAGAGAAGCAGGAGTGAAGGTCCAGTTAGTTACTTTCACCCCGCCAAGACTCTCACGTGAGCAGGGCAGAGGCTGAAGAATCCGGTGGAGCCAAGTCTAAAGGTGGAATATTACTGATCTAAAGGGTATTAGCCCGAAAGTTTGCACCCATCACATCTACCTAGAGGAGGAGGCAAAGTCAATAAGGCAACTACAAAGAAGACTGAACCCACATATGCAAGAAGGGTTAGAGTCAAGTACTAAACCACTTGCCGGTATTATCTACCCGAGAGTCACAAGACTCGCGAGTCCAACCCAGGTGGTGCCTAAGAAGTCAGGGGTAACCACGGTGCCTAACGACAAAGGAGAAGAGATGCCCACCCGCCTTACCATAGGTTGGAGGGTATGTATTGATTATAGGAGGCTAAATGAAGTGACCAGGAAGGATCACTTCCCTCTACCCCTTCCGGCGGATCACCTTCAGAGGATTTCGCCAACCCTTCTACCTGTTTCCTGATGGCTATTCAGATGCTTTCAATGAAATTGTCGCAGAAGACCAGAAAATACCACCTTCATAGTGCCCATTTGGCACATATGTATACGTAAGAAATGCCTACCAGGTAATGCCCCCCCGCACATTTCAAAGTTGTTGTATGCTCGTGATTTTTAGTGATTTGGTAGAGCGCACATGGAGGCTTGGCATGGATGATGATTACACCCACGGGGGAGCTTTGAAGTGAATGCCTAATTAACCTAGAAACTCACTTCCGCATTGTGTGTATAGAGAAAAACCCGGTTTTGAACTCCGAGAAATGCCACTCTATGGTCACCAGAATAGTACTCAAAACATACTCGTAAAAGGGATTGTGCTTAGATAAGGAAAAATCGACGATTTCCGTTGCCTTCCCCACAAATATCAAGAATGTAAGGTACCTTAGGGCATGTGCTTTGCCAGAGGTTCATCATGGACTTCTCAAAATAAGCTGCCTGCATAAACTCGCTTGGAAAAAGATGCCAAATTTATTTGGGATGCAGGTTGCCAAAAGAGCTTTGAGGAGCTTAAAGCCTATTTGACCACTACACCAATAGTGAGAGCCCCTAACTGGAAATTACCCTTCGAAGTGATGTGCGATGCAAGCGATATGGTCATTAGAGCAGTTCTTAGACAAAGGGAAGGAGGGAAGCCTTATGTGGTCTATTATGCAAGAAAACACCGAATGAGGCACGCAGGAGTTATACAACCACGTAAAAGGAGCTGCTGCGTCGGGTCTCAGCCCCTAGACAAATTTCAGCTTATCGGCTCCAAGCTCGATATAATAGCATATTCACTTTATCACTGCCTTGCAAGCATTTGTTCACCAAACAAAATGCTAAGGCTAGGCTTATTAGGTGGGTTCTCCTGCTGCAAGAGTTTAACCTGCAAATCAGGGATAAAAAGAGTGTAGAAAATGTTGTTGTTGATCACCTATCGAGATCAACAATCACACACGACACTCACAACCCTCCGATCAATGATGAGTTCCCTGAGGAGTCACTACTCCTGGTTGAGGAGGCACCCTGGTATGCTCACATTACGAACACTTATTACGTGGGAGCTACCAACGCATTGGAAAGCAGACAAGACAAAGAAATTTTTCTTTGCAAAAATTAACCCTATTATTGGGGAGGAACCATTCTCGTACAAATACTCGTGCTCACCGATAATCAAAAGGTGTGTGTTCATAGAGCAACCAGAATCCTCGGCCACCGCATGAGAATGCCTCGAGGCCACTTTGCTTCCCGTAAAATCGCTAGGAAGGTGCTCCAACCGGATTTCAATCGTCTCTCTTTTCTTAAGATGCCCATACCACGCAAGAACGCGACAAATGCCAAGGCTGGGGCGATTTCTGCCGTCACATGATGCCTTTAAACCCGATTTTGGTAGGTGACCTTTTCGACGTATGGGGGATCGATTTAATGGGACCATTCCCTTTCTCCCTTAGATACCTCTACATTTTGGTGGGAGTCGACTATGTGTCTAAGGTCAAGGCCTTTACAAGGAAGAAACTGCTGTAGAGTTCTGAATTTTTTTAGCGGAGAATATATTCTCTATATTTGGGGTCCCCAAAGCCATTATTAGTGATGGAGGTTCGCATTTCTGCAACAAACCTTTGAGAGCCTCTCAATGGCATGGTGTCAAGCATAGCAGCCACCCCATACCACCTCGCATCAGGCCAGTCGAATCCAGCCAAATGTAGATCAAGACACATCGATGAAAGTGGTAAATTCTAACCGAAAAGATTGGCAGTGGTCTCTGGTCGCTTGATCATCTAGTATACAGATAGTCAAGACCATTCGGGCATGTCTCCCATCTGTTTATGGCAAAGCCCGCCACAGTACTTGCTCGTGGAAATTGGAATACAAGGCATGGTGGGCAAGAAAGAAATCGAACTCGAACACGGGGCGTAGCTTCGGTCTCAAAAGTGATCCTCGAGTATCAACGATTAGAAGAGCCGAGAAATGATGCCTACCTCAACTCAAAAATTTGAAAAGATGTCAAGAGGTGGCATGATCACCTGATAGCTCTAAACATTTCCAAAAATTCAAGACTGCTTCACGACTCCAAGCTCCACCCTTCCAAGTAAGCTTAAATTCAAGATGGACCGGGCCATTCTACCATCCAAGAAGTCTACCAATGGTTAAGTATCCCGTTTAATAAAGATAATCCAGTAACAAGGTCAATGTTTGTAGTGCTGTATTTGGTAACAACATCAACAATGTTCAAAGAGAAACTTCCTGTCTCCATGAAACCTCTCGAATTAATAATATTTAGGGAGTGACTTCGTAATATCTTGGTTACTATAATTTAATCTGCTTAATTTTTTGTAATCTTTATGTCCCTTGTTGTTGTTTGGTTTGTTTTCCTTTGCACTTCTTCTTTTAAGCATGTCTTCTAATATTTTCGGTTTCGCAGGTGTTGCAAAGGCTGGAAGAGGCCGAGTCTGAAATTTCGCAGGTTGCACTATCTGCCTCCCCGCCTCTTCATCTTCTGTCGTGACGCTCGATTCCCGCAACCCTCTAAAACTTTGCATTTATTTTTGAGCCAGCCATTTAATAGGCACTTAATGCCATTATTTGAGCAAGGCCTTCCACTTTACTCTCACCCCCCCCTCTTATACCTCTATATAAACCTCCACCTCCCATTTTCATTCCAAATTCCATTTCCCCGTTGAAATTCTTCCACCTCCTCTCTCCTCCCTTCAATCTAAACATGGTGAAGACCCACGGTGGTCATGCTTTCCACTTAGGGTGCTAGCCTCCTCCCCGCCAGCGGCTCCCCGCAGCCCCAGCCCCACGCCGCCGCGATCTCCCATACCCCCCAACTACCACCGCCCATCGTCGCCTCCGTAACCCACCGCCGCCGCCACTCAACCCACCACCGCCACCCGTGCGCTCCCGCAAGGGCCTCTTGACACCCCTACCCCGAGGATATACCACACTCGGGTTGGCCCCACTCTGCCTGCCTCATCACATCCTAGGCCAGCCCGTAGGGCCCCACCATCCAAGAGATCCAGGACCTCCGGCCTAGGGGAGTCTTCCAGGTCGAGGCCTGAGGAGCCACAATCACCACCCCATCAAGGCATTGCTAGAGCCCCCCATCTAGACTTATCCTCGGCCTCTATCATCAAGCGACCATATTTCCCCTACAACCCCATTCCACGCCGATCGTAGTTGAGAAGGAGTTACATGCGTAGGCTCATTATATCTCCCTGATTCTTTCCCAAGACCCGTGAGTTTCGAGGACCTCGATGCTACTTAGTACAAGATACTCCCTGGGGCCGTTCATGACACCTCGTTAGTTTTTCTACCCTCGGGTGGTCATTGAGTTCTATCACATGATGACATCTAGGCGCAAGCCCAACCCAACAGCTATTCATTTCTCCATAGACTCCGCCAAACCAAAGGATACTCAAGGCCTCGACATCACACCGCGACCCACCGGTGGTCCTCGCCACCCACGCCTTATAGGCAAGGCCCCATCCTCACCCAGTAGGAGTAGTCCGCCTTCTCCGGGACACTACCACCGTGACGATTCTGTTCAGGAGGCAGCTCCCATCGCGCATGCGTCTTATAGACCACATATTGCGGTCTAATCTCTTCCCGCTCCAGCATATAGTCCAGAGGAGAGGAGCCATCTTGGAGGCCCTATACCGCATATCAAAGGGCTTCTGGTTTAGCCCATCAGAGCTTATTATGACATCCTTGTTCCACTTCGAGGACAAGGTCCATCGCAGAGCTTACCCCGCCAGTCCACACCTCTATTATTCCTTTGTGACTCTCGTGGCTGTGTGTTAGAGCATATCGGCTTCCTTGGAGGAGCCTAGATTGGGAGCGCCGAGACCGTGGAGGTCGCTCTACCATTGATCGGTGGCACACTATGCCCCGTTCCTATCATCTGCCACCTTCAGACCCAATCGAGGACCAGCCAGCTGCCGATATTCCACTTGAGGACCAACTCCCCACAAGAAAGTATACATTGAGGAGCCTCAGCTCCGTACCCCCAAATTGCTACCACCATCCAAAGACTCGCTTTTGTACCAGCTATACCTCCTATGCCCTCGACCACCATGCCAACTGCCTATTCAAATATTGTTGGGCCGAGCACTTCTCCTCCGTCCCAGAGGTCCACCACCATCTCCACCGGACTTTGACCATCATGAATGCAACAGACATTCCTCCGCCACACGGCATCATTCGCACGCCTACGAGCCCCAATGCGATAGGATGACTCGCACTGAGGCCGCCATGACTCAGATCAACGCTATACTGGCACAAAATCAGGCCATCCTTATGCAGATCCAGAGTCACCTGGATCTCCCTGCGATCTCCCTATATGTGCCTGTTCAGCCTTTCTCGCTTCCTAATTCATCAGACCAGCCCTTCCTCTACTAAACTCTGAACCCCTAGACGTGCTAGCAACCACAAAGAAGCTTGTAGCCACTCCGCATGCAGCGCCTTAGCCCTTCCAGACCGAGGACACCTCTTCACCAGCTACTGACTGAGGAGGTAGCACTTCCTCCACTACCTTTCCAATCCACACCCCATTGCGGTCAATGATACAATCGTTTAAAGAGTTAATAAGGAAGTGATTTTCTATAATCGTAGATATCAGTTTGTTTTACACTTTTCAATCTTCTGCATGTATAAACAAAGCCCATTTTGCATGTTTAATGGCTTGCTTTTTGCTTCTTGTTGAGAAAGTTGTTTTTGAAAAAGCTGAAAATTTAGTGATACACACTGCTATACATATCAGACAGTTTAGTTTCTTAACTGATTTGCAACATTTTTTCCCCCATATTTTTTTTTTTTTTTTTTGTGGTTTTGCCTTTCCTTTAAGTTGAGAAATTGAAACACTGCCTAATGCCATTTATACTAGATTTGTTCCATGCATGATTAAGGGTTGGTCATTGAAGTCTCGATATTCAATCTTTTCTTCCACCTTTAGCTAGCCACACACCGTGCACATCGCCGCTCTTCTTTAATAACCTAAGAAACTCGCATAACTCCTTTTCGTGCAACCTACCCTAGTTTCAGTTAATCCACCGTAAAAGGTTATGGTTCCCCGTAATAGAAGGCAAATGTGTCTTCCAAAATGAAAGAAGAGAAAAAGAAAAAGAATAAAGAAAAGAAAAAGAAAAAGAAGAAAAGAGAAGAGAAAAGCCGCGACGCTTTACCCTGAAACCTAAGCACGGTCCGAGGGGTTTACGACGAAAGTCTTTAAAGCCTGGTGCCCTAAGCCTTAGTTGGTTGGGAGCCACCGACTTAGTGCTCGCTACATGGGTGGATGGGTGAGGTTTAGCGAGTCGTAGGTGCTGGAATTTCTAATTCATTCGCAGTCCGAGGTGAAACCGGGAGGAGCTAGTGGTCGAGAGATCCTCATGACTTGATGCCCTAAGCCTAGTCAAGGAGTCATCAAGTGACCCCTGCTACATGAAGCCAGTGAGGTCTGAGATTTCAGCATTGCATCCTTACTTTATACAAAAGAAATATGAAAAGAATGGAACCAGAAAGGTTTTAGGCTCGGGTCAAGGTGCTAGGATTTGCAAGTAACTTGGTCGGGGGAGCGCTTTAGCAGTGTTATCGTTGAAAACCGATCACATAAACACTTAGATTGGGTGTGAAGCTCGTGTCGATTCCTGGGAGGATGCATTCTCTAAACTTAACATGTATGATATTTTTTCTCCAAGCTTAGTTATTATGCAAGGTCTCAATCATTCACACTGAGGGAGAGCATTTGTCCATGCACTTTTTGAAAACAACCCCCGCTTGCATTAGCATAACTACCTCGGCCTTCCTTCTTTTTGTCAGCCAAGCAAGGGACTAGCAATGCCTGGCTGGGGGGAGTGATTACAGCTCAAATAAAGGTTTTGCCCCGTTGATTGTAGGTTTTCGAGCACTTTTGTGTACGAATCAACTTAAATAACCCACCACTACATTGAAGTCCAGCTATACTCATTGATCATATTTTGTGGATATTTTTATAGTTTTCGTATACCAATTACACTATATTCTTCTGTGTCGAATTCAAAAACGATGAACCCGGGCCGAACTCGGTTGCAAAATCAAAAGGCAATTGGAGCTAAAATGCAGAAGGAGAGAAGAGTAACAAGAATTTTGCAGTGTTGCGAAAATTTAGCAACCTGCTGAATTTCGCAGGTTGCGAATTTTCGCAACCTGCGAAAATTTCGCAAGTTACCATATATGTTGTTGACTGCTTTTTGAACGTATTTTTGTGGCTTTTTACCAAAATTCCCTTAATGTAACATTTTTTCTTTCATATTTTTATGTAATTTCCTTGACTCTGAGCACTATATGTACTCGCCAAGCTCATGTAACAAGAGTTTTAGTTTATCAATAAAGGCAAAGCTTTCAGTAGCTTTCCGCCCGCAACTTTCTCTTTCACTTTCTCCCTTCGTATTTTCTCACCTCCAAACACTCTTCAGGGATGACAATTCAAGGGATGCTTGGCTAAATCTCCCTCATCCTTGAAGAGGAGGACCACTGGGTTAAAGGTTGGAGGTAGTACACTATCCTCTGTTATTAACGCATGCATCTATATTCATTTATGTTTCTGCATCTCTCACGGGTTTAAACTCAGATGTACCCCGAGTGGTTAGGTACTTCGCGAACTTCGCGTTCAAAGGATACTTATTGCTAGATCCACTAATGCCCAATTAGTTGCCATTTATTAAATTTGCATGTTAGATCCAAGAAGGGTTTTAACTCCGCTTGAAACACAATGGGTCATAAATGTTGTATACTAGGGAAGAAACCTTAGGTTTAGCTTTTATAGCCAAACCCTAGATTCGGCTCGAAATGACTATAGGTCATCCTCCCCAACGTGAGGAAAAGCACCAGACATTAAGGCTACCTTAGAACCTCTAAGCCCAGTGGTCCGAAACTTCAAGGAGTTCTTTTACACTTTATTTCATCCCATAGCTACGCTTTACTAGCCATCAACCTCACTGTTTTTACCAAAGCCCCAAATCCAAAGTAGAAACACCAATTTCAATCAACTGTGACTCATTTAGTAAGAAGAAACCATCCTTGAGTTCGAATTTAGTCACTATTAATCGTAGTAGCCTCGCATTTATTAAATAAGAACTTCAGGATACAAATTTGCTGACCTCTAGACACCTATTGTGGTATGAATCATGAAGTGATAACTTCTATTGCTCATTCATATACTTTGTCTCCTCAACTTGGTAAGGCTCTTCTCCAACTAGTTCCTCAGCACTTCTTCTACTTCTTTCTTCCACTGGTCCCACTTCATGTGCAGTGTGCATTCTTCTTTCATTGTTTCCCATTTTGTTCATCAATGCATCCAACTTTGCTTCTATGGCTGTCATTCTATCAAGCCCAATAAGCATTTCCTTTCAACCTACTGCTGCTCCCTGAAGCTTCAGATGGAGCCTTGTAGTTGCATTTGGCAAGGTCTTTAATCAGTTGTCATGCCTCCTCTGCATTTCTTCTCTTAAAAGCCCCACAACAGGATGCATCAATTATACCCTTGAAGGCATAACTCATAGCATGATAGAAAATATCCATCTGGTTGTTTATATCTATTCCATGCATAGGACATTCTTTCAACATATTCTTTGAATTCTCCCATGCAATTAGATACTTCATCTTCCCCTTTCTTAAAGACAATTATTTCTCTTCTTCTCTCAGCAGTGAGAGCTAGAGGAAAGAATCTACTCATATAAGCTTCCACCAATTCTTCCCAAGTGTTCCCTGATCCCACTGGCAATGAATCTAACCATATTTCTGTCACATCTCTCAATGAAAAGGGGAAGAGTTGCAGCTCAATTACTTCTGGTCTCACCCCATTCAACTTGTCCTCGTGAATCTTCCCATATGCTCATTAGGATCTTCAGAGGGATGACCTGTGAATTGGTGTTGCTGCACCATAGTAATCAATGTTGGTTTCAGCTCAAAATTGTTTGCTTCAATTACAAGTTGTCTTACTGTAGAGTATTCCTCTTGGATAATAGGCCTCCAAAAGTCCTCCATAGTATTAGACCTTTGATTTCTCTCTACTTCTTCTTCTTTTGGAATAGCCTGCAATCTTTCTCTTTGATTTTCCATATTTTTGGATTCTACACTGGCGATTCTTCTCAGATTCTGTAGGGTTCTCTCAATTTCAATGTCCAGAGGTAATAGATTTGCTTCTGGTCTTCTATGCATTTAAATCCTTCTTGAAAGTAGAAACACACTGAGATCAAATGGAGCCTGATATCAAAAAATTATATATCCTACAGTTTCTAGAATATCATTGGTTTATCTCAAATTAATCGTTAAAACTGTTTTTGTTGTTTTTCTGAAATTTTTGTTAAACAAAGAAAAATGTCTGAATTAGCATCTCTCTTTTTTCAGAATATTTATTTTTAAAATCCTTTGATCCTCGACAACGACGTCAAAACTTGTTGACCAAATTTTAGACACGGGCTACCAAAGACTACCTAAAATCACCGGTAACGATGCCAAAAACTTGTTGACCAATATTTGTATAGAGATCAAATTTCTTCTACTCTTACCCAAGGACTACCTAAACTCTTAGCTGAAACCAAACTTGTTTAGACCAAATGTAACCTGAAGGTTCTCATAATAAAATGGATTTGTCAATGACCATTAAAGATTTGCCTGGGTCATAATGCCGCAAGTGCAGCTGTGTCACGAGTAATAAAAGGACCTATAAGTCCCGATATTGATCCTACTGAGATAAAAGAATTTAAAGTTCAACTACCCTAACTACCAAGTTCCATACTATTTGAACTTCCATTCATAAAATTTTCAAGAACCTAACTAGAATCTTACTCATTTAAATTTCACATCTATAATAAAAGGAAAATTTAAAATCCTAGACCTAAACCAATCTAAACCATATTATACCAAGTAGATACTCAGATTTCACCGTCGTGAAACTATCAATTCATGCAACATAATCTAATTTACACTTATCATCACTGGAATCAAATTGCTGCCAAAAGAGGCAAAGGTAGTATAGCTCGATTCTCAACCAAATATTTTTCACTGATGAGAGAGTCATGTTCATCAAAACATGCTCCAAATAATTACTTGTAATCAGTATTTCCTATAAGATATGAGTATTTTTTTTTTCCAATACTTTACACCTACTTTTATGATTGTAAATTTCGCTTCCAAGATAAAATATCACAGATTTTTGCTAAGATGAATGATGTCTCATCTTAAGATTTGAAAGTTCGCTCCTTTCTCATCTGATCTAAGCTAACACTTGGATTGAGATTATTCTCAAGACCGTTGAGACTTAATTGATTAAATTCGAGATCACTAAATTAATTCTCAAACCATGAAAATTTATAATTTATCTAAGTAATTCAGAGCTCATTAGTTCTTCAATATTAGTCTAGCATACCCCAAGTACCCCATCCATGCTCGTAGATCTCCAACTCTATGTCACTGTAGGGCCTCCTGAAATCGAGCTAGACAACCCACCTTTACTGCATAAGTTACTAATGTTGGGAACAATTCACTTCATGAACAACACCATTCAAATGAACTCAAAATTCTCAATCCAAGAAATCTCTTTCTGATTATGCAGGAAATACCATAACTAACATCAAATCTTTCCTAGTGGAAGTTGTGTTTCCCGAAAATAGAATCACAATAAACACTGAAATACTGATCAGGAAATTTCCAATGCAACTGTAATCAACTAAAAGAAATAAATTCCAGCTTTTATCTAGACTTCATTAGATTCAAACAATAATCGAAATTGATCTTCAACAATTTAGCTCTACTTTAAAACTTCTGAACAATTAACTGTTTCAAGTCCAGTAAACAAATTGAAATTCTACGCTAAATCTAATCTATGAAGAAAAGAAAAATAAAATATAATAAAAGAAAAATATAATACAAAAGAGTCCCCGCCCCCGCATGCTCTTGTTTTCCAATCAACCACCAATTCTTTTCCTCAAATTGTTTCTATTTATAGAGTCTCATAAGTTTGGGCCCCAATTCGAGGTTACATTCAGATCCCCAAAATCCGCCCATATCAGACTTCCGTCGCGATCTAAAAGTGTGGCTATGGCTGTAGCTAATTCTTATCGCAAGTCTCTCGCTGCGTTATGTAGTCCGTCACGACCGCCTCCCGTGCATTTTCTTTTGACCACGCGATGTAGCTTTCTCCGTCTCCTACGCATCTTTCTTGAATTTTAACAACTGTCTTGCAAGGTCTTTCGTTCTATCCATTCTATGTCACCTGAAATCTCATGTGTGATTATCGAATAAGTATGCCGCGACATTAACAATTGTGTCACGACATTAGTTTCGTGTTTTCTTCAATTTTGTGTCACACTCCAATTTTTATGTCGTGGACAAAGATTTCCGTTGGTTCTTGTTGCAACAATGTTTTCTCTTTGTAGGTCAGCGCATCTCCGCTGCAAACCAGAAAGTCTATCGCTGTACGTAGCCCTGTCGCCACTTTATCTTGATTTCTATTGCGCTTATTTCAATGTTGCGACATAGTCTCTTGGTGTTTTAGATGTTTTCTGTCGCGACCCAGTTTGTTATGTCGCGACAAGACTTTTTGTATTTAGCTCATCTTTGTGTCGCGACCAAATTTGTTATGCCGCGATAAGGCATGTTTGTATTCAACTCATCTTTTTGTCACGACCCAGTTCGTTTTGTCGTGATAAGGCCTCTCTTCCTTGTGTGGAAATCTTTATCGCGACATAGAAAAGTCTGTCACAACTTTGTGTATCTATGTTCAGCTTATTTCTGTGTTGCGACCTTAAGATCCTTGTCACAACATCGAAACCTATCTTCGGCTTGAAGTATGTCTCAACATTGAATTGTTTTGTTGCAACCAGGTCAGTTCACTAAATCAGCATCACTTGTTGGGACTTTGTTTCTCTCTTAGAACCAGAAACATTGTCTTTCAGTGTCACGACTTTCATTACCTTATCGCAATAGTACTTCTTCATACAGTGTTGTGACATATATTGCCTTGTCACAAGAGAGGTCTTTCTTCTGTGTGTTCTTTCTGTCTCAACAGGCTTTTCCAAGTTGCAATAATCAGTGTTGCGACAGGAGAAGATTTTGTCGTGACATATATTCTGCCTTATATTTCTCATTATGTCGCAACATAAACTGCTTTGTCGCAGTATTCTTCCTGTATGGCTCTTTAATTTCTTGTTGTGACATAAGATACCTTGTCACGACAGATTTTCTGCTTTCTTCTTATTTCCAGTGTCGCGAAAGGAGCTTTTATGTCGTGACAAGTTCTTCCTGGTGTTGACATCTAGCTAGCAAACCTTTTCGCAACATTATCTTTCTTTGTCTCAGCTGACTTGTTACATTCTTCCATGTTATGTCGCGACACGCTGTCTTTTGCCGCGACATAGTTCATCTTCTATATTCAGTCCTTTGTGTTGCAAAATAAGAAATATTGTCGCCACAGATTTCTTAGCGTTTCAGATTAGGACGCTTTGTCGCAAGATACATAAATTGCTATGACATAGACTGCCACAGAATTGCTCTTTTTTCTCTTATTACGAAATTTTCCTTATCATATTAAAACCTACAAAACACAAAGTCGTGAATACTCCATAATTTGGCATTAAAAATGAAAAGAATATACTCAAAATAAGCAAGAAAAATAGATGAGTTTAAGACTCATCAACTTTCCAATCCAATTATTTTAAATTTTTTATACATAGTTATTTAACTTTATTTAGTTTTTAATTTTATGTTAGTTAGAACCAAACCATTTTTAACTTTGGAGTTCAAATAGCAAGGATCTTGAGTAGATGGGGTAAATGATGTTTATATTTTTCATTAATCCTCGTGGGAACGATAACTGGACTTAAATCCACTTTTATTACTTGAATGACCTGTGCACTTGCAGTGATCTAGACCCAAAACACATTTTTCAATGGAAGCCTTCTCATCCAAGGCAAACAACATATTTTATAATTTTGTTCAATAGTCAACAAGTTTTTGGTGTCATTGATACAAGAATTGCTTAGTTCTTAGTGGTGGTACCAGAAGTTTGGCACCTACTGACTTCATCATATTTAGTTAATTTGGTCCTCAACTATTAATATGTTTTTGGTCTATGTAAAAATCAGTCAACAGAGGGATGAGTTACTGAAGATCCTGGAGGTAGGGGAGAAAGAGATAGAGCATAACATGCTATAAAAGGCTGATGCCTTTGAATATTTGTACAAGGAGCACCAAAAAGAGATAAGGGACACCACCATCCGTAGTGCGGATGAGGGATATGGAGCTCTAAATCCACAGTGGAGGCTGGATCGAGAACCTTGACATGGTCAATGTCAACATGATTAGGATGTACAATGCCCAGGGTGAGTTTGAGGGTGCTTTAAATTCTATAGGGGGAGACAAAATGAGCTGATCAAGTTTAACGCGAATGCTAGAATGGTTTACCAACAAGCTGGCAAGAGATAAAACAGCTGAAAAACCCTCATCCTCCATCTCTATCTTTACACCTTCTCAAGCTGGCTACCAATATGAGCCAGTAAAGCTCAAACCCTCCAAATCCCGAAGGAAAAAGAAATGAACTCAACTGCATCTCTCATTCTCTCTTTGTAATTCAATTCTCTGTAAATTGAAATGAAATGAAAATACAGTTTCTAAAATATGTGTGTCATTGTGTCTTCTTCACTTATCTTTCTTATTTCCTATTCATTTTCTATTTTGCGATATTTAAAGAATAAACAATTTTGAATTTATGGATTGCATCAATAAATAATTGAGAATTTAGTTGTACTGAATGCACTAAATTGTTGAGATTGAGTAATAAAAAGCTAAAATCTGAGTATTTAAGTAATTAAGGCAGAAAATCTGGAACCTGTAAATGAGAAAAACTAAGTTTCTGCAAGTTATGTAAAATGGTGTTTTGATTGAATATTTTTGCATTCTTGTATAATTTCTGAATGATGAAAGCTGTGATTGCTTGTTTGGTTGAATTGGAAAAATGTGTTGAGTTACTTGTGATGTTATTTAAGATGAAATGGGTTGAATTGGTGAATCAAAATGAACTTCTAAATTGTAAAATAGCACAATAATCTATTTTTTAACCAAACCAAGAATCTGTAAATGAAATTAGGCAAAATAAGTGAACAAAAATTGAAAGTTGTGATGCCAATGACAAGTAGGTTGATATTTTAGGTTCTAAAAGACTGAAATTGATGTCAATGAAAATGAAGCTAATAATTCTAGTTGATTGAACAATACAAGCCATAATGACCGAAAATCCAGAAACATCGGGTCATAAGTACCTTGAAAATTAAATTTTTCGTTAGGAACACCATCTGGATTCATCATAAGTTTAGTCTCAAAAGGTCTTAGAACTTGTTGTATTGTTATTCAACGTGAAATCCTAGGCATCACAACCAGCAGGAAATGATTTAGGTCATCCTTGGACAGTTTGAGCCTTTCATAGCTTACCCTATGATATGCTTCTATGCATATACCTTAGTACATTATTTTAGCCTAATGCCAATTTCATCATCTGTCAACAAAGAAAACCTTAACCTTTCTTTAAATTTTTATCCTTCAATAAAGAACCCTTAGTTTGCCCAAACTGTAAGATAAGTGCAGAAAAAGTGATCAAGAGGACGAGTTTGGGGGACTACAATTTTGAAATATGAATAAGGATGTGGAAGGAAAAGCAATTAAGAAAAGATGTACAAAAAGAGGTGCACAACAGCAAATTGAGAAGTTGAAAAAGATGTCATTTCAAGGATGAGTGAGTTTTACCTTGTATCCTTCCTCCCTTAAGCAATTAAGTCCTTAGGGGTGTTCTACACCTATCACCCTAACACCAACTGGTATGAGAGTTGTGACATGCACCGTAGAGGTTATGGAAAATTAATGTAAAACGTAGACCCGCAAGCATAAGTATACGCATCGAGTTTACGTAATATAGTGGCTTGTCAAGTGTCGTTCCCACAAGGAGAAGTGTGTTGAATACCATAATTGGATCTAGAATATTATCCGAATCTCAAACTCAAGTGAATTATGGCTAATATAACGAAAAGCTAATCCTAAATGAATTGTTAACTCAATTAATGGGGGCTAGGGTTTCGCCTCCCCTTGCCACACTCAATGGATTACTATCTAGATAGAATTGATCATTCAGTAAATTAAAGGATTCAAGTTAGCAAGTTGATCGTGCCTACAAGATATCCTCTCTCGAGGTATATTCACCTATCACGCTAGTAGGGTTTATTGCATCTTTGCATCAACCCTTAACTCCGAGACGCTTGATTGATTAAACCCTAATTGTCACACTTAGAACCAGGAGATCTCTACTCTCTGATTGACCATGTGTCACTCTACCCGGATCCCCGAGAACCTTTATCTCTAGATCTTAGATTCCCGACAAGAGCATCTTAAAGTTGGCCAAACACCACCATGTAGATAATTCACAGAAAATAGAGCAAGTCGATATCATATCCATGGATATACTGAATGAAATTGGATTAACAACTAATCCATATGAATATAACAAGGGTACAGCAAAAACCCTAGAAATAAAACTAGCACATCATGTTGTTCATTACAATCATTGGTGTTTTTAATCATAAGGAGTTCGAGAAAGAAAATACAAATATAGGAATCACACGATCTCTCGAATCACGCCTATGTCGTCTTCTTCGTCTCGTCTCTTTCTTCGTCTTCTCCTTCATTTTGTTCTTCTCTTTCTTATATGAAATTCACGCTGAACAAGTCCCAGCGATGTCGCAACGTCGCGACGTTGGGGTGTCACAACGTTGGGCTACGAAATTGTTTGACCTCAAATCTTGACGTTGGGCTAGGATCTTCAATCTACTCCTTCAAGCCTTCACATAGCCTTCAAACGCCGCCGTTTTCACCTGAAATGAACACAGAGCCAAGTATCAAATATAAGGCTATAAACACACTTATTAATGTACGAAATGACTCAAGAGCATGACAAATTGTGGGCATATGATGAGTGTTTTGGGCACTCATCACTCCCCCAAACTCAACTTCTTGCTTGTCCCCAAGCAAGAGACGGACTTATAACAAAACACACATAAAAACTAACACACCAAAATGTCCACGACACGAGTGTTATATACATGATACCAAACAGGAGAGTCAAAAGGAACCAAACTTTCAATTTGAGCCTTTATCTTCTAAAAACAGGGGATCCCTATGATTGTGAAACTTTCTAAGGAACCTAACTAAGCAAGGTCAGGTTGACCAAGCAACTAAACTCCCCAAGTTTTCAATGACCTTTCCCGGAAGTCTATGTGTAGTTGTTTCATGATCTCCAACATATACCGAGGGTCTAGCACCCCCAAACTTTAGGTCCACTCACCCATTTGAAAGACTCTAACCATAGAAAGATAAGAACGCACCCTTTTTATTCACGTACTACCTAAGCATGGAAGAGAACTAGTGCCTATAGGTTTCAGCTGATTGTCCCTATAGTGGGGATCCATTGGTGACTCCCCACCAGTTGGTTAAGAGCACTAGGAATTTAATTCCCCTCCAACTTCACGTCGAACACTCAACCAAACCTAAAGGCTCCAAACTGTGGGAATTTTCAATCTATTATCCCATGTAACGGGCATTGAAGTCAATGGCTCCCGGCCAGTTGGCTTAGGGCATTAAGCTTCAAAAGGCCCCTCAGACTATGCCCGGATTTCGATTGGAAACTCCCAGTTATTCTATCCACACACGTCTTTTTTATATATTTTTTTAATAAATTTAAGGCTTGATGGAAATCCTCTTTTCAAAGGTGTCTGTTAACCGGACCAAAACACATGTACAAATTTATGACACTATTACCAAAGACTATTATCTAATCCCCGGCAACGGCGCCATAAAACTTGTTAACCGAACCAAAGCATCTCCTAGAGTAGATCATTTTCAATATTGGTTTTGGCCTAATATACCGTGCGTAATGTGCCGACAAGTAATACTGGATTTAAGTCCAACATCATCCCAATGTGAGTTCCTCAAGAATTCTAGATCAACTACCCCGACTACTCAAACCCATACTATTCGACTATAAATGACATTGTGTTCCAAATTAAGAAGTCAGAATTATACGCGCATATAATAAAAGAATGAACAATCAAATAAACTGAATCTAAAGAATAATGAATAAAGAATAGTTAAGAACAAATGGAAACCGAATAATTATCGCTTAGAGTACACATTAAGATCAATGTTTACGTGAAGTATCAATTCCTCGTTGTCAATACTGCTAATTTTGTCTCGTGTATTTCAGTTTTAAAATCTGTCCAAGGCGTTTAGTAGTACAGCTAGATCTCTCCACACTCCACATTTCATTATCTAATCTTTTACCTCCGATCCCTCTCAATACGTGGAATTAGATAACTACTTTTTTAACAGTAATTCCTAATTCGTATTTTTCTTTTCGCAATACTATACCCATTTTATGGACTCAGAAACTTTAGCTCCTGCTATTTGGCCAAGCAAGGATATACAACTTCAGGCTACTCTTCCTCAAAATTAGAATAGCTCACCCTCTCCTTGATTAGATCTCACTAACACCTGGATTGGCTTCACTATTCGACCGAGGTGAACTCTCCATTGTTTAAATTGATAACCTATTCAACTCATTCTGATTTCAAAGTGAGAAGAGGATTTATCAAGTAAACCTACAAAGTCACTCATTAGACTTAATAGCAGTTAATATAGCTTCAAAGAAATGTCTATAACTGTGATTGTCATCTCTGTCACTCAGAGGACCTCCTTGAAATCAGAGCAATGAAGCAATTCTTAATACGGGTATAAGAAACTGATATTCAGATCAAAACATTAAACCCATAACTGAAAGTAAATTCATAAACTGAAATTTGCAATTTGCTGGAAAAAAAACTACAGGAAAGATAATTTCTGACAATAGCATTCACTTAATGGGAAGCTGCTCAATTAATGAATTACACACTACGCATTCTCCATCATAAGAATAACCGTGATTATGAAACCGGAGGGGCCGACCCCAAAATTTGTCCTAACTTCAAACCCACCCAGGTAATTTGAAAAAGAATTGAATTTCGTATCTCGCCTTCAAGCCAAAACGAGCAACATCCAATTCCAAAATAAAACGAAAGCTAAAACGATAAATCTAATATAATCTCTAACTATCAAATATCAAGAAAAGAAAAGAAAAGAAATAAAAGAAAAGAAGAAAATGAGCTCTTCAGCCTACCCACTTCGTCCCAGGCCGCCAAGCTACTTTTATGAGCCGGGTAGTCACAGATTTAGGGTTTTCAATCGGGGCCCTAATCCCAATGCGCTTTTGTGGATTTCCTGCTGGTCGGGCCCATGTTAATGTTCGTGTCGCGGCTTCAACTCCTCGCTGCGACATCATTCATGTCGCGACATCGATCTCACGCCGCGACATCGCCTTAAGTTTTCCAGCCAATCAGGGGCCCCGATGTCGCCGACATCGATCCCTTGTCGCGACATCACTTCATGCCCTTGCAAGTTTCAATTGATCTCTCCTGATGTCGCGACATCGATATCTTGTCGCCGACCTTAGTTCGCCACCGCGCCTTCGAACCAGCAGCGATCTTCTCGATGTCGCGATTATCAACTTCGTCGCGACATCTTATAGTTCCGTTGCGTTTCAACTTTGTCGCCACTTGCATCTTCAACCGTCGCTTCTCGTGTCATGACCTCACTTCTTTGTCAGCCATACATCTCATGAGCTCAAGCGTTCTTCAACTGGAAGCCGCTTCATGATGTCGCTGACATCAACTGTCGACATCAAAGCTATGGCTCGGAGCTTCACTCTGATAGTTCCTTGTCACATATCAATCTCTTGTCGCGACATCACCTATAACCCACAAACTTCAATCGTTAGTTCCCGATGTCGCGATTATCAATATCTTGTCGCCACATCAACTTTAGTCTCTGGAGGCTTCAACTGGTGTTCCTGATGTCGCGACTGGTCCTCTTTGTTGCGACATCACTCTTAAGGAACTACAACCTTCAACTGAGCAAGTCTCATGTCGCGACCTCGATCTCCTGTCGCGTCATCACTTTAGTTTCTGGAGACTTCAATCCAAGGCTCTCGATGTCGACTCATTCCGTCGCGACAAATGGGATCAGCTCAGCCATCTTTCACATCCGGCCATAAGGTTCAGCGCTTCTCGGTCGCGACTCTCCGCCCCTTCGCGACATCATTTCTAAGTTTCGTCAATCCTCGCCGCCATCTCGAGATCCCTGTCGCGACCTGCATCAAATTTCCTTCCTTTTTCCCCGATGTCGCTGATCTCATAACTTTGCTGTGCAAACCTAAACCGCAACATTAGTTAACTCGGGGCTTGTTTTCATTTATGCTCGCTATTTTCCGTAATTTACTCCGCGCTGTCGATTTTCCAATCGCATTTTCTTCTTTCTTTTATACCCCAATAAATGGTAGATTTTGTGAGTTTCTTCATATTTCAAAGATCTTACTATTCATTTTTACATTAAAATCAAACAGAAAATGGACTAAAATAGATGACTTTAAGCTCATCAAACTCCCCCAAACTTAAAATTTTACTGTCTCAAGCAAAGAAAAAGAAAGAATTGTTTGTCCTCAAACAAATAGGACATTTTTCTCGTTCGTTTAGTGCTTATCCTTCCACTCTTAAATCGAAATTAAAATATCATCAAGAGTTTCAAAATTCCGCTTTAAAATGCAAGAATAGAGCATGGTATACTTCTATTACAAAATCTTGAGCAAACTAATGTATGTAAATAGCTTCAGTTATTTAAGCCTTGTTTTGTGTGTGTGTGCAAAATGCTAATCCTTCTCAATCTTTTGTATGATTAAATAATCTTCCTCGGGAGTTTTCTCAAACTATTTATTAAAGTCCCATATGCCTGTTTTCATATTGATCTCCACTAATGTAGGTGTGATTCCAACCTTCAAAATCAATCGTGTCTTTGGGCTTCTTGTAATGTTGGTTTGGGAAAAGGGTAGGATGAATGGAATTTTTAGGTTGAGATTACCTAAACTCTTTTCTTTCTCCTCAACTCAGCTATTTCCTCTTTGTAATTCCTTTAAAAACTCCCCAAACTTCATGTTCGGGGATAACCACCTTGATTTTCTTCTTTTCAAAGCTGTATGCTCCCAATTTTTTTCTGTAATTCAAACCTGGGAAATTTTCCTTCTTATCACCATTCAAGAACAAATGTTCTTTGTCTTTTTAGGCTTTCAACACCTTAGCTTAACTGGGTTAAGAGTCTCTACACTTTATTTATTAGGGTACTCAGTGTAAACACCCCTAAGAACTTAATCGTTCAAGAGGAAGAATACAAGACAAAACCTATTCCTTTAAGCTTTCTTTTCTTTTTGTATTTTCCTACTTGATCTTTCTTCACTCTTTTCTCAGATATCTCTCTTTAGGTTCTTCAAAAAATTGTACTCCCCCAACTTTATCTCTTTTCTCCTATTTGAGTTTCAATCATAGTTCTTTATCGGAAGATTAGTGATGTGGCTGGATTTTCACTGGTTTATTTCGGAAGATATAATATCTTAGCTCAAATTTGGGACTAAGGTGTATGCAATAAGTTATTATGATAATGGTGGCTAGAATAGTTCAAACAGCTTCCAAGAACGGCTCTATCATGTCTCGTCAATGCCACCTAGATTTCGCTCAATCAACATTCAAACAAGTTCTAGGACCATGGATTATAATTCCTAAATTCTAGTGTTCTTCCCACTTTAATAAAGTTTCAAAGGTGTTGCCACCGAGGTGTATTATTTCCTCTAAGACTCATGCTCATTCACCGTCTGCTTACATTAGTTTAATCCAAGTATTTTGTTACATCAATAATAACCAATTTCAATTTTTCCACCTAACCGACCAACATCACAATAAATGCTCTTACTTCCTGGGCTTTATTCATGCCTCTATTCTTCGCATAAATCAACGCAATTGTGCGCTTATTTTGATTCCTAACAAACAACTAGCACGTAAACAAATTCAAACATCATGATCAACCAATTTGTAAATCAATGTATCTTTATTCAAATATCAAAAAGATTTTGATATTGTACAAACTGCTTATTTACAAACATTTTTGCAACTAAGTTCAAAAGAAACTCCCTATTTCCGCTTCAAAATCCTATACTCAAATTGCACTCTCGCTTAAAATTTGGTTCACTGCACCTGAGCTCCTCCAAGAGTGATTCAACTCTTAACAAAGTCGTTCAACAAATTGGGGCTGCTTCTCCCTTTTTCTTTGAGCTTTTGTCATGGATTCTAACTAATCCATATTCCCTTCCCATCAATGTTCCTGGATTTATACCACTTTATGGAACAAAGAATGGAATTGGTTTGTTTTCGACTCATTCATTCCATAAAACAGTGTGATTGCCATCCTTGGACTCTTTCTGCTCTCATCCTCCCTCTCTTCATTCTTTCTGATGTTCTTCTTCCTTATTCCCATCCTTTATGCTCGAAGTCAAGGCCTCTTTGAAGAACAAGGTCATTTATTATTTCTTCCAATTTTTTATGGGAAGATGTTCAGATTCCTAATTTATGCCTCTTCTTATATTTCCAACTACTTCATTTTTGCTTTTCTCATGGAGAATTTTGATCATAAATTTTCATGAAGATAAAATTTTCTTAACTCCTCGATTATGCTCCTTAGAAAGCAGAGAATTTTCCTTGTTGACTAGATCGAGAGATGAATTTTGTTTACGCATTTATGATATTTATTCTCACAAAATTGAAAAAATTTTGGTAAATTGTAGTTCCATGGATGTTGAATGAGACTAGACACTGGGTTCAATGTTTTGACATTCCCTTTTGAAGTCTATACCTTAACTATTGAGTCATTAAGTCACGACATTCGCTGCTGGAAGTCACGGCTTCAGATTTCTATGTCGTGACTTGAAAAGTGCATCATATTGAGGAATGTTCTTTCCTTCTTATATTTCAATTATGACTAAATTTCATCATTCTGACTTCGTACTCCAACATTCTTGGTGACCCCTCTCAAACCAGTGTTAGGTCCCAAAACAAAAAGCAATCCAATTCACAGCAAGATCAAATTTATTCAAAGATTTAAACTCCATTCTTTGCCACTCAATTTATTTTTATCATGTCACGAGGAATTTGACGGTTCTATTATGTCTCATATTCAATAGTTAAACAGTCAACATAAGATAAATTCCCCCAGACTTGCAATCATGCTATATCAAATATAAAATCTAACAATTATTTCGAATCAAGCGTAAGTAAAATAAAACGAGGAGAAAAGAATGAGAAACTCCCCACTTTTTGATTCCATTCATGTTATATCGGCTATCTGAAATGTGGTCGGAGATTCTTCTTTTTGTGAAATCATCATTCTTTCCACAATGCTGCTATTTTGATTCTAGTTGAATTTTCTTTTATTACCAGTATATCAAAATGCATCGACTTGGCCTCTATGTTTGCCAATTTGTTCAGCTCATTCCTTCCACTCTCTTCAGCTCTTCCATTTCTCTCTGAAGATTCAGAATATGGTCTCATGTCGCATCTAGCAAACTCATCCCCAGCAGTATACATACCCTCATCTTCCCTAAACTTGATAGTAGGAATTTCCATCCTTTGTTTAGAAATGAAAAATGGGGGAAGAAATCACTTCAATAAGCCTTAATTAAGCTCTTCCATGTTAGCAGTCCATATGTTAGTGAGTTAAACCATATTTGTGTCTCAAAAGAGAGAATGGGAACAGTACAGCTTGATAACTTCTTGCCTTAAACCATTCCAATTTGGCGTGAACATTGACTATCCTAAGATACGCACCAAATGTTCCTTGGGATCTTCGAGTGGGATACATGAATTGGTTCCTATTGAACCTTGGCGATGATGGATCAAATTTCGAAATCACTCGCATCTATTGCTGGTTGTCTCACTGCTAAATATTTATCTTGGATGAATGATTTCAGTAAGTCCTCATATTATCAGTGATTGGAGGCCTTCAGCACTTCTCTATGTGCTTCATTAAGTCATGCTTTCATACGCCATGGTTGAGTTTTACACCTTCTTTATCTTCTCAGTACAACGTGTTTTCTCTAATTCGATGGCGGGAATCAGATCAGTTTTCTGCTTCCTATGCATCAAAGTTTTTCTGAAAGCAAAACACACTTCCATTAATAGGATTAGTCTAAACAACAAACTATATTGATATGGTTTGTTAAAGGTTAGTGGTTAAAATAACCCTTTGTGAAAAACTTATTTTTTTTTTTTTTATTCTTTTCTTCAAAATGTCCAAATTAGTATTCCTTCTTTTATTAGAATATTGATTTACTAAATTCTTTCGATCCGACAGCGCCATAAAACTTATTGCTTAGGACCAAAACACATGTACAAATTTATGACATATTCACCAAAGACTATTATCTAATCCCGACCAATGATATAAAACTTGTTAGCAGAGACAGAAGCATCTCCTAGAGTAGATCATTTTCAATATTGGTTTGGCACAATATCTTTGCAAGTGCACGGGTCGACAAGTAATAAATTGGATTTAAGTCCAAATATCGATCCCACCGGAGATCTCGAATTTCTAGATCAACTACCCTGACTACTCAAACTCCATACTATTTGGACTATAAAATGACATTTGTGTTCAAGCTTAGAAATGCAAATTATCTAGTATATAATAAAAGAATGAACAATCAAATAAACTGAATCTAAAGAATAATGAATAAAGAATAGTTAAGAAAATAAATGGAAACTGAATAATTATCGTTTAGAGTACACATTAAGATCAATGCTATTGTGAAGTATCAATTCACGTTGTCAATCTTGTTAATTTTGTGTGTTTCAGGTTTTAAAATCTCTGTCCAAGGCGTTTAGTAGTGCAACTGGATCTCTCCACACTCCACATTTCATTATCAATCTTTACACAAATCCTCTGAATCTGAGGGAATTAGATAACTACTTTTTTTACAGGGACTTCTAAGATGCAGGTATTTTTCTTTGTGCATCACTTCATACCATTTTATGAATTTGTAAACCTTAGCTCCCAGAGTTGCTCCCGGTCAAGCAAGGATATCTGACTTCAGGTTACTCTTCCTCAAATTAGAATAGCTCACCCTCTCCTTGATTAGATCTCGTGACTAACACGGCGTGGCTTCACCTATTGATTGAGGTGAACTCTGCTTGTTTAAATTGATAACTCATTCAACTCATTCTTGATTTCAAGTGAGAAGAGGATTTATCAAGTAAACTCACAAAGCTCATTAGATCCAATAACAGAGATTAATATACCTTCAAAGAAAATATTCATAACTCCTGAGTTTGTCATCTCTGTGTCCTTTCAGAGGACCTCCCAATCAGAACAATGAATCAATTCTTAATACGAATTATAAGAAAGCGATATTCGGATCAGAAACATTAAACCCATAACCAGAAGTAAATTCATAAGCGAAATTTGCAGGATTTCTTTGAAAAAAAAAAACTACAAGGAAGATAATTTCGACAATGGCATTCTGTAATGGAAGGAGTAAGTTCACTCAATTCTTGAATTACACACTACGATTATTCCTGCGATCATAAAATAAATGCATTATGAGCTGGAAGTGAGATTCGAGAAATTTATGCGAACTGAACATTCCGAGGGTAGTAATTGCAAGAAAAAGAATTGAATGCGCGTTAAACACGCTCAAAAAGCGATAACATCAATTCCGATAAAGCGAAGCTAAAACTGATAAATCTAATCTAATCTCTAACTATCAACATTGAAGAAAGAAAAGAAAAGAAAATTAAGAAAAATAGAAAATAGGCCTTAGGCTACAGGTTCCTCTAAATGCATTATGCTTGTAAGCTTCTTTTATGAAAATTTTGGTATATTTGCATATTTATAGTTCTCGGTTGGGCCCTAATCCCAATACGATTTTGTGGATTTCCAGTGGGTTTGGCCCACAATGTTAATCTTCGGTCGCGACTTCAACTCCTTGTGGGTATCATCCATAATACATTGACATCGATCTCCCAGTGACATCGACTTAAGTCTTCATGACCTTCAAGCTTGGTGTTCGATGTGGCGACGCCGGTCATAGCCGGCGATATTCCACCATGCCCTTCACGGTTTCAATTGATCTCGATGTGCGACATCGATGTCTTGTCGCGACCTCGGATGATCTATCGCAGCCAACTATTTGACCGTGATGTCGCGACATCAATCTCTTGTCGCGACATCGACACCGTTCTGCGAGTTTCAACATATGCCCGTATCTTTCAAGCTGGTTGCGCTCTTAGTGTTGCGACCTCACTTCTTTGTCATGACAACTCACCGTGAGTTCTTGCCTTCAGTGGTGCCATGATGTCGACATCGAAATCTCTTGTCGCGACATCAACTTATGGCTCTGGAGTTTTCACTTGATGGTTCCTGATTGGCCGGCGACGCCGATCTCTTATTCGCGACATCACTCTATAACTCCACGGAGTCTCGGCTGTTGGTTCACGATGTCCCAGCGACGCCGATCATCTTGTCGGCGACATCGACTTTAGTCTACGTAGGCTTCAAGTTAGTGTTTCACGATGCCATGACCTCAGCCTCTTATTTAAGACATCACTCTTAAGGAGCGCAACCTTCAACGAGTGATCATGTGGCGACCTCGATCTCTGTCGGCGTCATCACTTTAGTTTACGGAAGCTGACTAGTGCCCAGCACGGTGTCGCGACCTCATTCCTCTGTCGCGGTGGCAGTTAAGTCACAAACGGTTTCATCTTTTCGCCACGTCGCAGGTGTCGGCGCTTCTCTTGTCGCGACCTCCGTCTCTTGTCGCGACATCATTTCTTAAGTTTCTGCTCAATCCTCAGCTGCCTATCTTGAGATCCCTGTCGCGACCTGCATCAAATTTCCTTCCTTTTTCCTGATGTCGCGACCTACGCCTTCTTTGTCTGAGCAGCTATGACATTAGTTAACCAGTTGCTTTCATTTATACTCTGCTATTTTCTGCATTTTTACTCCGCCAGTTGCTGCATTTTTCCCCTGCATTTTCTTCTTTCTTTTATACTCCCTATGAATATGAATTTGGTGAGTTTCTTCATATTTAAATCTGATTATTCATTTTTACATTAAATCATGAAAAATGGAATTTAAAATAGATGACTTTTAAATATAGTGTCATGTCACTTAGGTGTTAAAAATCCTCTAGGCTCATAGAATCCTTGTAAGCAAGGTCCGAAGCCTTGATATACCCTGGAGATCACTAATGTGTGTGTGTGATAAACTACTTGGAAAATGGCTTCTTGAAGTGCAAAGGAGATGACTAAACTAAGTCACCCTAACCTTTCTAGCATACCATTCTAGATCATGGCATAACCTAAAGGTCCCTTTTCACTTTTTTTCTCGATCTTTTTGAAAAAAATTGGCTCAAATTGACCTCCCATAAGCGATCATGGCATCCACTCACACACAATACCTAACACAAACCTAAAACACACAATACTACAAAAATAATCTAAAACACGCAAACACATCAAAACTGAATATAAAAACAAAGACACAGAAAACCAACCTAATCACCCACAAATGAGAACAAAAAACCAAACCAATCACCCTTCCCTCAATCCACAAAGAGCAAAAATAAACGGTGTCCTCGATATCGTGAAAATGAGATGAGGGTGGAGGAACTCCACAGTGATCTCTCGAATCAACTGCGATTGGTGGTGGCATCGTACGAACAGAAATTTGGGTAAGGCGATGTTGGATGGACTACTAGTTGCTAGAATGAATTGCTGGTTCTGCCAGTTGTGTTCATGTCGGCCCACTGAGCATGTCCATGTGTCTAAATGATGGAACTGGTGCTCTGGGTCTCCATCCGAAGTGTCGGATCGGGCGGTTTTGTCATAGACTTGTTCCTCTAGTTTAGTGGAATGACTAATCGGGTCCTCCTTCTAAGATGGTGGTGGTAGTGGGGGTTGGGTGGATGATTGTCAGAACATCTCCTGGGCTTTTCTTTGGGATCCCCGAACCTAGGCCGGGTAGCCCTTTTCGCTCATCCTCATGAGGGATCATTTGCTCAATCATTACACTTTCTATGGTCTTAATTTTTGGGTTTGTCTTTCTTAACCATTATCGCCTTGATCGGGTGTATCCAAGCCTCATTATCCTCTAAGGGCACCTCGGCTTGCTTTCATAGACTGTAGATTAGGAAGGGATGCCCAAGATTCATCTTCGCATCCTTGTTATGAGTTGCATCCTCATAACTTTGTAGAACCCAAATGGGATGTCCTTGGTGATCTTTATAGTTGAGGTAGGGCCTCTTGGCTTTCACCGCACACATTGGTCGTCGGGATGGGATGTGATATGAGTGAGTGAGTCATGCGTGCAGGAATACTAGGCTAAGTGTTTGGCCTTGAAGTGCACTACGGGACCTTCATTGTTCAATTTCCACTCACCCTACTCGTTGATCAACATCCTAAAGACTTCGGGATCGTTGAGGTTCTTATGGAGCCTATCATAGGCTTTAGAGTTTATCAGCTCCAAGTTATAGTATTGATTGATAGACTTCGCACTGAAGTCTACCAAAACCCTACGCACCCGGACCCTTTTCAGTACATGGGAGGCTAAATTAGCGTAGAATTCTCGTACCACCATTGTGGCCTCCGGCCTCTAGGGTTTGCAAAGCGTCCTCTATCCCTTATTCACAATGGTTTTGTGAAAGAAATCATCGGGGTAGTGAAACCCCTTCTCCTTGATGAAGGACTAGTTCTTCGAGATTAGGCCAAATTTCTCGGCCGCACTTGCAGTAACAAATTTCTCATGATCGTAATCATAAGTAGGCTCTTCACTTGCTTGGTTTCTTTTCGAGCTTAATTTCTGCTTTTTGCTCAACATTGGGCACTTAGTGAGGTAGGGGGTTGGATGATCTTCTAGGCTTTAATCAAACTCTACTTGGCCTCCTAACAAAACTCTACTTGAATAGCCAATAAAATCACACAAATCTTACTTAGGAAAAAAATCAAACACCTAGTGTGCACTACGTGAGATAGTGTTCTTGGCACAAACCTAAGGCTTCTGTAACCACCACCTACTCACAGGGTTCCTTCTCTAACTCAACCAACCCACGAACCCTAATATAAATCGAATCTGCACTTAACTTACCCGAAAACCAGATCATAAGGAGATATGAGATGGTGGAACTGAGTTTTCAGATCTAAATTAATGCTTAGGACACAGGGGTGCTAAAAATCGGTTAGGGCGAGGTTGGATGGGGGTTAGGCGTATTTACCATCAGAGAAAGGTAGTTAGGTTTCAAATTTATAAAGTGAGAATAACAGACATTCATGTTCATAAAAGCGAGGAAATGACATCGCGGCGTTCAGGGAGTGTAGTTCAATTTTGCAACGTTGGGAACCCGGCCTGCGCGGATTCTAAAGAGTTATTCTTCCAATGTTGCGACGTTGACATCCAACGTCGCGATGTTTCAAAGTGTGGAAATTCCAATCTCGCGACGTTGAGATCCAATGTCGCGACGTTCTCGAGAGTAGCTCCAATGTCACGACATTATAAAGAGCTAATGTTTCTACTTTTCCTCAACGGCGCGACGTTGGGACACCTCGACATTGCAACATCGCGAAGTTTCTATTCAATGTCGCGACGTTACAGAGGGTAACTCAACCTTTTTGATAAAAAAACATTTTTAAGTTAAGGAGCACTCCCCTATTGAGGTTTTGATCCTTGTCCAACCCCGGAGTAGATTCCCTGAGCTATCTCCCTGTCGCTGCTGTTAGGAATAGTGCCCTCTAAAGCATGAATTTATATTTATGTTTTATGAAATTAATAAAAGTGTCGTATTTATTATTTCTTCTTTTGTGCATAATGTATGAATGAACGTCAGAAAATACAGATTTATTAGTATGACCTTAACCCCGGTGTACTTGGAGTTATACACGAGAGAATCGAGTTATGGGTTTTAAATCATATTATCGTAATAAATTGGTGAAGTTTGGGGATCTTCAAATTAAATATTACTAGGCGATCCGCTATCATTGAGGGACGGAAGTGACCTTGTCAGGGTCACTAATGTGGCGACATTAAAGTGGAGGCTCCATATATAATATAAGATTATATATGGGACCAGGGACCAAGGCACGATTTTCGAATTCTTTTAAATATGTCGTTTGTCTCAGAATTCCAAGCAGTATAGCTACATGAGCGTCTGTAAGTCAGTCTCAATCCTGAGTAGTCATAGACTCGAGTTTGAGTCAGCCCCAGGCCTTTTGAGTCATGGGTTAAAGCTTGGGTATGAAATGGAGCCCAATACTTGTGTCTTGGAGGCCCATTGATGTATGCGGCCCCAGGAATGTGAACTATGGACATGAATCCAACCTTCCTATGGCCGGACCCAGTTGGTTCCCTTAAGTGTTGGTTACAGGCTGAGCAGTTTGGCGCTCTAATTTATAACAGGTTTATAAATTAAGCTGTTCACTAGTGGATTAATGGAACAGGATCAGATATAATTAGAGGCAAGCAGTGCATTTCACCCGACTCTAGTTATGAACCACTTCTTGGAGGATAAAACTACATGTAATGATTAAATCAATGGACACTCTAAATTTAAGATTAAAATCGATCTTTATGGGAATGAGAGTTGATTTGAGTTTTGTGGAATAAATCTAAGAATTAATAGATTAAATCAATTGATTAAAGAGTTTAATTAATTATTGAATTTGTGTGAGCTTGATATAGGTCCATGGATCCCAAATTCCACCTCTATATTACTCGATGAGCGATTCATGATTTGGAATAAAATTGCACTCTGTGTGGTAAAATAGTGAGATTATTTTAAATTACAAATAACAATTAGTTTTTATTTAAATTTGAATTTCATTCGTTTACTCATTGAATAAGGAAATAATCTGTAAAGGGTAATAATATTTGAATTGTTATTATATAATTAATTCGTTTCCTTATCTGATAAGGATTTGAATTAAATTTTAAATATTATTAATTCATTTCCTTATACGATAGAATTGAATTTAAGAATAAATATTATTAATTCGTTTCCTTATACGATAAGGATTTGAAAGCGTCTATAAAACCCGAGCGAGGAATATATTTAAAGTGAGTCGATCTTGAAAGCCAAAAGAAAAAGGAAAAAAAGAGTTTTTTTCAAACCCTAGTTTCCTAGAGAGTCTCTTCCCCTTAGAGATCCCTTGCCTCATGTGTTGAGATACGCAAGGTAGATCAGGCAGAAAAACCTAGAGTGTATTGTTCCGGATCGGAATGGTTGGTGCCCACACCTCGAGGAAGGAGGGCGGAATTGAAGACCACTCAGTGCGAGGAGTTGTTTCAACCTGCTAGCCAACAAATCTCCTAACGATGCTTGGTGGAATCGGTCTTACCTTTTGATATTAATATGTGTTTGCATGGGTTCTGCTAAAATAAGATTTTACGGAAAAATTTTAAAACCCTAATTAAGTTGCATTTTGATTTTATTTCCATCGATTGGTATCGGAGGCGGTCCATGTAAATTCATATTAATATATAATACTAATGTGTTTAAGAAAATTGTTTTCTTAATTCATGCATGAGTGGGCATTCTTGCATATTTTAATGTGATTATTTATGTTTGTATGGATGGATGAGATTAGTTAATTATATATGGTGTTTTGGGTTAGGTTTTTCTTATTTCCTATATCTTGTGTAAGCCATTAATGGCATAGGATTTTGTAATTTTTTTTTTTGTATTATTGGTGGATCGGAAATTACACAACGGGCTTGGACATGAAGATGGAGCGACTTTGGGGTATGTAATTGCGAAGCCCGTATGTAATTTAAATATTTTGTTTTCCATTTTTTTCCAAAAAGTTGTAATTATTAAGCCTTAAAACAGGCCCGCCTTTATTTATTTATTTACTTGATGTTATCAAATGTATGAGATGCAATTCGAATAACATGCCCATGCATATAACATGTCATACATGAATGCCCACCATATTGTATCATGCATACCATCCTTTAGAAACATGTTCTATTAGGAATGTTTGTTTATTTACTTATTGAATAATAAATTAAATAATGGATATAGTTTAATTGTTAAACTTGGTAATTTCCAATTTAATATTAATTTGGGCTTGCGCGGTTAATAGTTAGGCCCGTTTAACCTAGAATATTCAATTTTAATAAAATGATTGCTTATGTTAAAAAGATGGTAAATAAACAATAGGCCCAATTAGATTGGATTAGTTTTAACTAATAAACCTAGGCCCAATTAGATTGAACTCTATACGCCTATTTAATTTAATAGAATTATATTCTCATCACCTAGTGGTTAATTATATAGGATATAATAATTTGCTAGAAGTTATAAAACATATGATGTTTTATAACTAGAAAAACATAAGTTTAAAATATTGGTGGGAGAAGGGCATGTGACAATGTGCCCTATGGTCTCCATCGTTAGTCCAACACCATGAGGTTTTAGGTGACGCCTTGATTACGTCCTCCCTACGGAGGGTGTCCACCTGGGCTAATATCATCGTTGCACTTCCTTTGCGATAGGGTTTGGATGATGTATTCCAAGATTGACCTACCCTACGGCGGCAATCTTGGGTTAAGTTGTTAGAACATGAAACGATGGGTCACACTTAAGAAGATACAATTAAACGGTTAATTGTATCTTGACCCGAAAATAAAGGTAGTTAATAAATGAGGAAAATATATGAGATATTTTGAGTCTCATTTATTAATTTGAATAGTCTGAAATTTAATTTATAATTAGTATGACCTCTACTACGGCATATTAATTGTAGGTTAACACCTTGGATTAGTATTTTTGTTTTATGTTTTTTTAATTTCTATGCATTCATGCATCACGTTTACTATTCCAAAATATATTTGATGTTTCTTACATTACATATAACCATCGTTTATTGTTGTTTGACGACAATAACAACGCCTCGGAAACCCCATAATTGCTTTACTAGCGAATGAATCCTTAGCAGGCGATAATTTTGTAAGTTGAAAAGTAATATATTATGTCGTCTTTGATGCGAGAACAATAGATTTGTTCTCACTAAGGAATGTTATGAATCTGCGGCGGCCAATGCTCGTAGTGTGCGCGAACCATATGAGCGTTGGATTGAGCGATATAATCCCAGGGCTTATATGCTAGCGACGTGTCGGACGTGCTTAGGCTAAAACATGAAAGGATGGAAACTGCCATTGAGATTATGGATTCCCTCCAAAACATGTTCGGGAAACAATCCAGGAACGGTCGCGCGTGAAGCTACTAGTATAAGCGAAGATGAGTAAAGTACTCGTGTTATTGACCATGATACGAACATGGCTAATTATATAAATGGTAGTACACTTGCGCGACCGTAATAGATGGCGCACCCAAGTGAGTATAATACTGGATTCACTCACTCCTGATTTCCTTCAATTCACCAGCAACTATGTTATGAACAAGCTGGACTGATATGTGTTTGTTGAATGGTGCAAATGCCGAGGCCATCTCGAAAGCGAGGACTAAAAAGGGAAGCAAATGTTCTTTGACGAGGCCTCATCCTCTTCTAACGATAAGAAGAGGAGAAGAACTATAAAGGTGCCTCTGCGGGAAGATTGAAGAAGAAGCGAGGCTGCTCCCACAAGCAAGCGATAAGAAGAAGGGCTTGAGTAAAAGAAAACTGAAAGGAAAATGTTTCCATTGCGGAGTCGATGGGCATTGGAAGAGAATCTGTAACAAGTATCTCTCCGAACTGAAGGACAAAAAGAAAGGTAAATTTGATTTATTGGTTTTAAAAGCCAATTTAGTGGAAGATAGTCAATCCTGGATAATTGATTCAGGGTCCACTAACCATATTTGTTCTTCTTTCGGATGCTTAGTTCTTCGGGGAGCTGGCGATGGGAGTGCTCGATGGTAGTCGGAAATGGGCGACGTGTCGCGATTGCGATGGGAGTTGTTACGTTTAAATTAGGAATAAATTTCTTGTTTGAACAATGTTTGTGCATTCCTGGATTTAGGAAATTTGATTTCGGTTTCTAAGTTGTATGAACAATTGTTCTTGTTTCATTTGATAATAATCAGTTGTTATTTCGAAATGGTTTAAACATTTGTCATGCAAATAATGAAAATGGGCTTTACATTTTAAGGCGAACAATTGAGCGCTCCTTAACCTTTGAAGTATTTAGAGGTAGAACATCCTAAGCCTAAGAAGCCAGATTCTTGATAATGATGGCCGTACCTATGGCACACAGGTTTGGACATATAAGCTTTGGATAGGATTAACGGTGGTAAGGATGGTCCTTTAAAGAGCTAAAAGTTGGCAATCTTCCGATCTTGTGAATCACATGCGGAAGGCAAAATGACTAAGAGATCTTTCTGTGTGAGGCTTTAGAGGCGAAGGAACCACTTGAACTTGTACATTCGGATGTGCGGACCTACGAGATGTCAAACTAGGGCGATTCACGAATACTTCGTCACTTTCATTGTGACTATTCTAGGTACGAGTATGTTTACCTGTCTGAAAAGGAAATCTGAAACTTTTGGAAAGTTTAAGAATTCCTAGCATAAAGAATTGAGAAAAAACTTGGTTGGGCAAATCATTGTTATTGCCTTCGATCGGATCAGTGAATACCTTGATCACGAGTTCAAGGATCCACCTAATTGAGCATGGCATTGTATTCGACTCACGGCACCTAGAGAGCGCCACAACATAGCGATTGTGTGGCGAAAGAAGAAATCGAGCTGATGCTTGACATGGTTAGGGTCTATGATGAGCTACTCCTCATTGCCACTATCGTGCAGGGATATGCGGCGCAAGCTGCGATCCTACATTTGAATGTAGTTCCCTCTAAGTCTATCCAACATACACCCTTAGAGTTATGGAGTGGTCGTAAGCCCAGTTTACGTTCATATCCGATATGGGGTGTCGCAGACATGTCTTTGAAAGGGAAGGCGGGAAAATTTAGAGACCTTGAACAGAAGTATGTTTGTTTATTTGGTTGCCCCCGAGGCATGAGGAGGTTTGTTCTACAGTCCTCAAGATAAGAAAGTATTTGTATCGACAAATGCTACCTTTCTTGAAAATGACTACATGGAAAACTTCAAACCTCAAAGTAAGGTTGTACTAGAGGAATTACAATCTGATCATATCAGACCCGACCCGATAGCAGATTCTTAGGGAACATAACAAAGGAAGCTTGCAGATCCTACTCCACAGGGATGTCATTGCACCTCGGCAGTAGTGGGAGGGTTTCTAAACAACCCGATTATTTACGGGGGCGGTGAAGCAAATGTTGTTGTAGCCGTACTAGTGATGACGATCCATTGTCATACAGAATCACGATGGATGATCTGATAGAGACGAATGGCTAACGACCATGGAGCGAAATGGAATCTATGTATTCCAATTATGTCTGGGAACTTGTAGATCTTCCTGAGTCAGTCAGGCCCATTAGGTGCAAATGGAACTATAAGAAAGAGAGGTGTGGATGGGAAAGTGGAGACTTTCAAAGCACATTAGTAGCCAAAGGTTATACACAAAGGAGAGTCGATTATGAAGAGACTTTCTCCCGATAACTATCTTAAATCCATTCATCCTTCTTTCATTCTTGCATTGCTCATGATTGAGATATGGCAAATGGACATCAAGATAGCCTTTTGAATGGTTATCTTGATGAAAGCATTTATATGATGCAGCAGGGTTTCATAGTTGAAGGCCAAGAGCGAGAAAGTGCAAGCGCAGGTCCATTTATGAGGCAAGCGAGAGCTTTAAGGTCTTGGAACCTAAGGTTTGATGAGACGATCAAACCTTCGGTTTTGAGCAAAATGTTGATGAACCTTGTGTCTACAAGTACATCAAGGAAACTAAAGTAGTATTTTTGGTGTTGTACGTAGATGATATCCTACTCATTGGGAATGATATAGGATTATTGTCTGACGTAAAGAAATGGCTAGTTGAAAAGTTTCAAATGAAAGATTTGGAATGACGAGTTATACTTAGGATCCAAATCATAAGGGATGTAAAGAACATACTCTTAGTCTCAAGCATCTTATATTGATAAAGGTGCTGGCTCGGTTCGATGCGGGGAATTCGAAGAATTGACTACCGGCCAGGCATGAAATTATATCCTCTCTAAGGAGCAGTGTCCTACGACACCTCAGGAAGAAGAGGACATGAGACGGGTTCCTTACGCCTCAACAGTGGGCAGCCTCATGTATGCCATGCTGTGTACAAGACCAGACATCTGCTATGCGATAGGAATTGTCAGCCGTTACCAATCCAACCACAGGTTGGCCTTTGAATTCTTGTTAAAGCACATTCTCGAAGTACCTTAAGAAACGAGAAACTATATGTTGATTTATTAGTCGACTGAATCCCATAGGATATGCGGTCGACTTCATCGGACAAGGGCCGGTGAAAGTCGGCGTCTGGGTGGAAGTATTCACTCTTGGTGGTGGGTATGGTATGAAGAAGTGTCGAACAATCAGCATCGCGATTCTACCATGGAAGCTGAATATATAGCAGCTTGTGAAGCAGCTAAAGCGGTCACGACTCCCGAGAAGTTCATTCACAGTCCCGGAAGTTGTTCCAAATATGGATAAACCGCCCATAGTACTTTACTATGACAGTGGAGAGTGTGGCAAACTCCAGAACCAAGGAGTCACGAGGGAAACATATAGAGAGGAAGTATAATCTAATTAGAGATCGTGCATACGGGTGGCGTGGAACATTATGAAGATAGCATCGCCAAGACAACCTTGCGGATCCAGTTCGCAAGGCGTTACACACTTAAAATCGTTTGAGGTCACTTATCACAGGATGGGTTTAAAGACATGTCTCACATGCTTTAGAGCAAATGGGAGATTATTAGGGATAGTGCCACATAAAGCATGAATTTATATTTATGTTTTATGAAATTAATAAAAATTAATCGTATTTATTACATTTAGCTATTTTGTGCATAATGTATGAATGAGAAAGCGTCGGAAAATCCCGATTTATTAATAACCATAACCCGATTAATATATGATTATACAGAGGATCGAGTTATGGGTTAAAATCATATTAATAAAGTAATAAATTAATTGAAGTTTAGAGGTCTTAATTAAATATTACTAAAGGCGATCCTTATCGTGAGAATGAAGTGACCTTAATCCGGGTCACTAATGTAGCGCAGTAAAGTGAGCTCCATATATAATAAGATTATAGAGACGGGACCAAGGCACGATTTTGAATTCTTTTTAAATATCGTTTGTCTGAAATTCCAAATGTGCATTTACATGATCATATGCAGATCGGTCTCAATCTGATGGTCATAGACTCGGGATTTTGGAGTCAAAGCGGGCCTTTTTAGGTCATGGGTTCGCCCACACGTTATGAAATGGGCCCAACACTTGTGTCTTGGAGGCCCATTGATGTATCGTGAGAATGAACTATGGACATGGAATCCAAACCCTTCTATGGAAAATTTGGGCCAGTTGGTTCCCTTAAGTGTTGGTTCTGGAACTGAACAGTTTGAGCGCTCTAATTTATAACAGGTTTATAAATTAACTGTTCACTAGTGGATTAATGGAACTTAAGGATCAAGATATAATTAGAGGGAACTTAAAGCGGTAATTTCACGAGCTACAGTTATGAACCACTTCTTGGAGGATAAGCGCATGTAGCCAGTTAAATCAATGGACACTCTAAATTTAGAGTAGAATCGATCTTTGTAAGGACAAGAGTTCAATTCCAAGTTTTTAGTGGAATAAATCTGAAATTAATAAATTAAAATAATTGATTAAAGAGTTTAATTAATTATTGAATTTATTAGACTTGAAATTCTGAGGTCCATGGGTCGTTCCACCTCTATATTACTCTGATAGACGATTCATGATTTGGAATAAATTGCACTCTGTAGTAATTTAAAATGATGAGATTATTTTAAATTACAAATAACAGATAGTTGTTATTTAAATTCAAATTTAATTAGTTTGCTCATTGAATAAGGAAATAATCTGTAAGGAGTAATAATATTATTTGTTGTTATTATATAATTAATTTGTTTCCTTATCGATAAGGATTTGAATTAAATTTTAAATATTATTAATTCATTTTCCTTATCTGATAAGGATTTGAATTTAAGAATATTAAATATATTATTAATTAACTTCATATCTGATAAGGATTTGAATTTAAGAATATTAAATATAATTAGTCGTTTCCTTATCGATAAGGATTTGAAAGCAGTCTATAAAACCAGCGAGGTATATTTCCGTGGTGGTCGTCTTTGAAGAAGAGAAACCCGAAAAGGAAAAAAGGGTTTTTTCAAACCTTTAGTTTCCTAGAGAGTCTCTTCCCCTTAGAGATCCCTTGCCTCATGTGTTGAGTACGCAAGTAGATCTTGGCAGAAAAACCTAGAGTGTATTGTTCGGATCTGAATCGTTGGTGCCACACCTCGAGGAAAGGAGGGGCGGGAAATAGAAGACCTGCAGTGCGGGAGTTGTTTCAACCCTGCTAATGACAAATCTCACATACTTGATACTTGGTGTAGATGTGATCTTCACCTTTTGATATTAATATGTGTTTGCATGGGTTCCTGCGAAAATAAGATTTTCTGGAAAAATTTTAAAACCTAATTCCGATGCGTTTTGATTTTATTTCCATCAGCTGCGTCAATCTCGGAGCCTGAAAACACAATAACACACATAAGTTCACAGTCTTCGAGAAAATGGCCATCTCTAAAATAATCACACATGTTCAAAACTACACTAATGAATGAAAAACTTTAAAATGCTTGGGTTGCGTCCTAAGTAGCGCTTTGTTTAATGTCGTTATCTCAACTTCCCTGAATCTCAATGTCCCCGAGACAACGAGGTTGCTCGAACTCCTTACTGCACTGTATCTGGTGTGCTCGGATTGATGGCCTGCTTGCTTGCATGAAAGTCACCTCCAAAGTATGGCTTCAATCATTGTTCGTTAAATTTAAAACTCCCCTTCTCTGGATCTATGATTTCCACCCCTCCATACTGAAAAACCTGAGTTATAGTAAGAGCTTGAGTCGTGAGTTAAATAAGAGGACTCGTTGACCCTGCTAAAACTCTTTCTTTACAATATGTTTATCATGCTAGGCTTTCGTCTTTTCTTAATAGATCTTAGCATTTTCGTAAGCCTCATTCGGAACTCTTCTAATTCACTGAGCTGCAGTATGCATTTCTCGCTAGCCATCTTACTGTCCATATTTAACTACCGAGTTGCCTAATATGCTCTATGTTCCAATTCCACAAGCAAGTGGCACGCTTTCCTAAACACAAACCTAAATGGTGACATCCCCAGGGGTGTCTTGAATGCTGCTCTATAGTCCCAAAGCGCATCGTCTCCACTCTTTCTTCGAGCAATTGACCATTTTTCTCGAATGGGTGCGGTTCTCTATTTGACACCTCAGCGGCCATTAGTTTGTGGGTGGTATGCAAGTGCGGTCACGATCTTAGAACACCATATTTTCTCAAAACGTTGTCTCTGAGTTTTGTTACAAAGTGTGTTCAACCGTAAGTGTCAGCGCTTGTGGAGTTCCGAACCAGGTGAATATATGACTGCGAAGGAACTTCGCTACCACTCTGGCATCATTAGTTAGGGTAGGTATGGCCTCCACCCATTTAGAAATGTAGTCTATGGTCAGGATAATGTATAGATTGCTTAATGATGAAGGAAAGGGGCCCATAAAATTCATCCCCCATATATCAAACTGCTCTACCTCTAAAATAGTTTCCAACGACGCCTCATCTCGTTTTGATATTGATTCGCGTGCTAGTTTGAGGTGTCCTAAATCAACAAAATTTATACCTAATACCTCCTACTGTCGTAGCATTGCTACTGCAATATAGTGGCTCTAGGATCGTCCACAGGGATGGGTTTTCTTCGCATAAATGACTTATAGTGAAGCTCAAATTGGTGAATTCATTTTGGATTTTGGGTTTTCATAAAAACAGTGGGGTGAAATGTTTGGAAACTAAAAGTAAAATGAAGTTAAAATGTAAAAGAGAATTCCTTGAAGTGTTAGGTTACTGAGCTTAGGTTCCTAAGGCAAATGAAGGTTTCTCGGGTCTTTTCCTCGCGTTGGGGAGGATGACCTATAGTCATCTCTCGAACCAGATCTTCATTTAGCTATAAAAACTAACCAAAAACAACTATCCATTTGAAAATGGTATTCCATGAGCATTAATGGTCTTAGGCAGTGAAAAACAATTCTCCTTGACTCACCTTCCAATGACTAATAGATGGTAACTAACGAATCTCAGTGGATCTAGCAATAAGCATCCACTGAACCCTAAAAGATTATCAAATACGGATCATTCAAGGTGACTCGAAGGGATCTAACCTAGAGTTTAAGGAAAACATTGATTGCAGTGAATACCTGCATTGAGAACATGAAAAACCTTTATTTACCTTAGATCCTTTACCTAGTAGCCTTCCACTTCAAGGATGAAGGGGTTTTAGCCGCTCATCCTCTGAGTTGTCATCCTCAGAGGCTGTTTGGATGGTGAGAAAGTGGAAAGAAAAAGAGAGAAAGTGAGAGAAAATGAGAAAAGCGGGAAAATGCTGAAAGCTTCCCTCCAAAAATCTGTACAAAGTGAAAAAGTCTCCTACAATGTCTTGTCTTAGGGCTTTTATAGCCAAACCACATTACAAAATACCAAAATAACCAAAACAATAACTATTACAGGGAGACAATTCGGGAAGAAATTCAAAAAGTGACAAAAAAAGTCAAAAAGTCAAAAGCAGCAGGAATAGTGGCATGAAGGGCAATTTCGCAGGGGTTGCAAAATTTTGCAACCGCGTGAAAGATACCCGAAATGTGCATCTCTACGTGCAGCTTACGGTTTGCCTTTTACGCTCTAATTCAATTAATTGATTTCTTCATGCTTAATTTGAATCTATCTATGGTATAAATGGCCTGTAGAAATAACAAAAACTTGCCATACCATTTGATTGAAGTAACGTGCGAGGTCCTTAACATCTTGAGGTTAATTAGGTTGATTACTACACAAAAAATGCTCAAAATCTGTATTAATAAGGGTGCAAAATAGCACAATTTGGGTAGCAATCAAATATGCTCCCCATTCTTTGGCATTTATCACGGGTAGACACAAACTGGTGAGCATCCTTGAACAAGGTGGGCAAATAGAATCTCGATTGAAGTACCTTTGCAATTGTTCTATATCCCCTAAAGTGCTCCCAACATGGTAGAGTGTGGCAGTGATTTAGTATACTTTCCATTTCCTCCTCTAGGACACACCTTCTTATCACCTGATCGACACAATGCTTATACAGAATGGGCTCCTCCCAGTAGTAATGCTTCAACTTTGCAAAAAATCTCTTCTTCTGCTGATAACTAAACTCTGGTGGGAGCACTCTTGCCACCAACTAGTTCACAAAATCAGAAAACCAAGGTACTGGCTCTTTGTCTTTAATCGCCAAGAGTTGTTCATCGAGGAAATCATCATTGATCGGAATTTCTTTACTCTACCCTTCTAATCGTGAAAGATGGTCGGCTACTAGATTTTTAGTCCCTTTCTTATCTTTAATTTCCATATCAAACTCTTGCAGTAGTAACACCCACCTTATCAGTCTCGGTTTCGCGTCCTTCTTAGTCATCAAGTACTTTATGGCCGAATGGTCGGTGTGCACTATTACCTTGTTACCAATCTAGTAAGACCGAAACTTGTCAAATGCAAATACTATTGCCAAAAGCTCTTTTTCAATTGTTGCATAATTTAGTTGAACATCATTTCAACATCAGGCTAACATAATAGATAACACGAAATGTTCTTTCCCTCTTCGACCTAAATCTTTTGCTCTATTAGTAGTCGCTCACATTGCACATTAGTTCAAAAGGAAGATTCCAGTCCAGTGTTACTACAATAGGTGCTGACACTAATTTCTCTATCAAAAACAAGAACGCTTGCATACACTGATCATCAAACTCAAAAGACGCTCCTTAAACATGTAGATTTGACAAGGGTTTGGCTATTTTGGAGAAATCCTTTATAAATCTCTGCCCAGAATCCTACATTGACCTAGAAGCTCCGCCTTCCCTTTCCACTTTGAAGATGGGGGGGAGGTAGCTTCTCTATTGTTTCAATCTTGGTTTTATCTACCTCGATTCCTTTTTCTAAGATCCGGTGCCCCAGTACAATGCCTTCCTTCACCGTGAAGAGGCACTTTTCCCAATTCAGCACAAGGTTAGTTTCCTCACATCTTAGTAGTGCTTGTCTCAGGTTCTCAAGACAATTATCAAAAGACTTTCCTAGCACAGAGATATCATCCATGAATACCTCAATTGTTTTCTCGACCATGTTTGAGAATATAGCCATCATACAACGCTGAAATGTGCCCGGTGCGTTACATAACCCAAAGGGCATTCGCCTAAAAGCGAACGTACCGTATAGGCACATGAATGTTGTTTTCTCTTGGTCCTTTAGTGACATAGTTATCTGATTATAACCCGAATACCCATCTAAGAAAAAGTAATACTCATGCCCGACTAGCCTGTCTAGAATCTTATCCATAAACGGAAATAGGAAATTATCTTTTCTAATTGCCTTTTGATGAGTGCAAAACTCATCTATGTTTTGAGTTCATTTCACATGCTATTTTATGCATTTTGTATCCATATTCGTGTAAAACTCATAAAATTTCCTCTAAACTTGGTTTTGTAGGATTATTGATGAAAATCAAGTGATTTGGCAAGAAATGAGCAATATATTTCCAAAAGAAGAGTCAACCGGGAGTCTCATAACACGCCACTGGGAAGATAAATTTTTCTCTACCATCTGGAACATCAAATGGTTCAAAATTCCTCATGGTTGCATTCTACATTCAAAAATCTTTCCAACGAGTACTCATACACCCAAATCCGAGTTAAAACGAAGAAGTTATGGCCCCGACAAGTTGGAGAAAGAAAAACTGATTCTTTGTCGAAGCTGAAATCCCGACCAAGCAATTTGTCACGACCAGGAAACGGTCGCGACCCCAAAAAGCGTGTGCGACCAAAAGCGCCATAACCAGAGCTAGTGTGACACAAAAAAGCGTGTCGCAACCAAAAACGCTGGAGAAACCTAAAAAAAGGCCGAAAATTGATATTTTGACCTATTTTCAAGCCCATTTCTCCCTATGACCATATATATACTCGTTTTCTAGGTAAAGAAGGCAGCGGGAAGATTGGAGAACCTCTCTCCTGGGGTTTCTCTCTCTAAACTACCCATTTTTCCAGTTTTTCTACAGATTTTGATTTTTTTTGTAGATCTTAGAGTAGTTTTAGAGCATATTTTTATTTCTATTGAAGAGATTTCGGTGCTGTACTCAAATATTCAATTTATTCTTGTTGAGGCGGGTGGAAATAAATCTGGATTTTTCTCTTCTTGTCTCTTGATTTCTTTCTTCATTTTCTTACTTTTTGTTTGATTGGTGATGATTGGAATCCAGTAATGGAACATTAAACACCCTCTAGGGTTGGGGATTAATTGTTGAACATTCAGATTTGCAGTTTCTCAGTTATTTTGTGGGTTTGAATACTGAATTTATATAATTGGTACTGTTCATATAATGAACTGTTTGGAATATTAATGTATACCCGAGAGAAAAGGTTATCTTTAGTCTGATTTCAAGGAGGCCCTACGGTGACACGAGAGATGGAGATTCACGAGTAAGCTGGTAACTTAGGGTATGTTAGGCTAATATCTTGGAACTAATGAACTTTGAAAAATTACTTTGATAGATCACTAATTTACTCATGGTGTGAGGGTGTAAGATGATGTATCAATTTAGTTAAATCGAGAGGTTCTCCTTAGTCTGATGAAAGGATCTTGATCCATGTTGCAAAGATCTATTCAAGGAGATAGAAATTTTATTAGATTTGAGACCCCGAGATACCAATTACATTGGAGAAGGCTGGCATTATCCTTTCTATGAGGCGAAATTCTTAGGTCACGAGAAATGGTTGTGAAGTATTGAAAAAGAAAAACAATCAAATCTTAAAGAGGGCCAAATTTTACAAGTAGCTATTTAGACCCATTTTTCCTGAAAAGGAATATGGTGTGTTTGATAGTGAAATGTATAGTGCCAGGACAAATCCAAGCTATACTACATTACTCTTGGACAAATCCGACCCATTCCAACTCCTGAAAATGTTGCGCGTTCAAGAAAATGAGCGTTTGTAAATATTATCCCTCATCCTAGTGCCTCTCTTCATACCTTTTAGAATTAAGTAGTTGTTTATTTGGTAGATTTTAGGATTAGTTTTAAATCAGTTTTTGTTTCAATTAAATTGATTTTATTCCACATCTGTTGATCGCCTAAAATAGTGAACAGCCACTTTGTGTCAGGTGATCAAATTCCAATTAAGAGAGAACCTCGATCCTCGTGGGTACGATATCCGGACTCATAGAGTTCACTTTATTACTTGTATGACCCGTGCACTTACGGAAGGGGTTGAGTGTTGGTAATACTTTTCATTTCAGTTTTGAGTACACTTACTTTTGTTTCATCAGTTTTAAGTATTTACCACATTCCTCCTTGACCATGTTTTCACATATACATCATTTGGTCTTTACAAGTTTTGGCGCCGTTCTTAGGGTTGGCGCGGTCACTTTCTCATTGGAAGTTGACATTTTGAAGAACGGGTGATTTTTTAATTTAGGCAATTTTTTTTTGGTTGTGAGTTGTTTCTTAGGTAATTTTTATTTTTTTTACTATTAGTGTTTTTGTACTTTATTTTCTTTTGTTTTTCTTCTTATTTGTGGGTACTCATGGAGGAATATTCAAGTGAAGATGAAATTGCCTCCATAGAAGCCAAACTTGACTTCCTTATTCATCATTGAATCAAAATTCGGAATGACTCATATGGAACAAGGGTGTGCCTTATCAAGGGAGTTCAACCCTCACATTTCAAAAAGAATAAGAGTTGTTTCTTGCTAAGGAGCATAATTTTTTTGACATGGATGAGAACAAGAAGATGAGTAGTCTTCATGAGCATAAATTCCCAGATTTAGATACCTTCCAAGTCAACACTAGTGCTAGATTGAAAAAAATAGAAGGTCAAATTGGACACTTAGTCCAAGCATTCAAGGATCAATTTTCTAGGACCTCTCCTAGTAATACTTTGAAAAATCCCATTGAATGCATGGATGCTCATTTGAAGCAATGTGCAGAAATTTCATATCTTGAAATGTCTATTGGAAAGAAGGTGAAAATGGTATTTGGAAATTGAGAACGAAGACACTTCTAAACAACTTAGAGGATGAACAACCATTAGTGGATAAACTGAAATTTGAAGGAAAGTCAAGTAATGGCTGGTAGAAAACATTTTGGTGAAGATTGACACATTTACCTTCCCCATGGATTTTTTATGACTTGGGGCATTGAAGAAGGATCTACAAAATTCTCATATACTAAAGAAGACCCTTCTTTCCTCCCGAAGCCAAAGCATGGATTGGCGTCAATGAGCTCACCTTGCTTGTGGGTGAGGAGAAAGTAAAGTTCAATCTTCACCAACCATTACCTTTGACAGAGCAGAAGAGCCAGTAATGCGAAAAGTCTGCGACTTAGCTGTCAAGAGACACGTGTTTGAGCAGTCCATAGCATAAATGTGTTTACATCTACTTCACATAGAGGGGACTGTTTTGAAGAAATTGTGGCTAAACCACCAGCCATAATTAAAGGGGATTTTGAGTTTATTTCCCCTATTCAAAATCTGAAAGAAAACATCAGGCTGAATGGTTATAAAGAGGAAGTGTTTTCCAAGATGAATGATTGGCCAAATGGAAGCACTAGTACTTTTCCAATGAGTCTAGCTGGACTCTAAAAACGGAGCAGCTTCTTGGGAGGCAACCCAAGTTAAGTAATAAGGATTCTATCCACTCTCTTTTTCTTTTTCTGTTTTTTTAGTTACTTTATTTGTTTATGTTTTTTTTCTTTGTGATGAAAATTCCAGCAATGTTTAACTTTGTTGTTAGTGTTTTGAGAATAAAGTGAGTTTCAAGTTCAACATGTTGTCATGACTAGTTTGCAAGAGCGAAGGCAAGAAGTTTGAAAGTGGTTGATGTAATTATAGTGCTTGAAGTGTGAAAAAAAAATGGAGTGGAGATGTTCATCAAATTTCAGGTTTTTGAGATGAAATGAACCAATTTGAACTAAAATATAAAGTTGGAAGGTTCATGATCATGTAGGGAAAATTGAAGACAAGAGATGAGAGTTTAAGTATGAATGAAAGCATTAAGGGGTTGCTATTGGGAGGAATTTTGAGAGAATATAATCATGAAGGATTTTTGAAGGATAGCGAGTGACATGGGCAGAGAAAAGCAAGGGAGAACCTAAGGAGTCAGAAATCATCACACTGGATAGCATTGAACATTCTGATTTTTTTCTGTATTGATTGAGGCTCCAAATGGTTCACCTCATCCCCATTAGCACATTCTACATTGAAGGGCTTTCCAAACGAGTCCTTACACATCAGTCCAGAGCTAAAATGAAGGAATGGTATAATAAGTTGGATAAAAGAAAACGAGGGTCTTTGACGGGTGCGACGTGACCAGCACCACAGTCACGAAAACAAAGGCTCTTTAACCCTTTAAAACCTATTTTTCTTCTTCCTACTTTATACTCTATCCTGCCATACTCTTTCCCTCCAACCCTTGCAACTTCTAACCACTTTCAAATTCATCATCCACTCGAATCCTAAATCACATTCCTCCCGATCCATCTCCATCATCTTGAAGCTTGAAAACCCATCACAAACCCACAAGCTTACCTTTGTTGAACCGATTTTCCATCCATCATTCCAAGCATCGAGGAGTTACAATGGAAGAAAATTTGTGTGCTTGGTTGTTTGTTTTTGGGTTCTTTGTGGATCATTGTTGATTGTGGAGTGATTTTCATGTATTGAAGGAGGTTTTGAAGAATCAAAACTCACTCATTTAAGGTGAAGGAAGTTGGTGCACACCAAGTGTTTGAGAAAATGCCAAAGCCACGTTCATGGCTCCAAAGAAGCAAAAGAGTGTATCAATGGGTAGTACACTAATGTCAATGTCTGAAAATCATCAAGGTTCCTATTCAAAGTGGCCAAGACTACAAAGGGAGTTCACTTTTCCCAACTCTCTTTATTACCCTTTTACTTTATTGCTTCCTTTTGCTCATTGCTAGACATTTAGGACAATGTTCATCTCAAAGTTTGGGGGTGTTTATTTTTGGTTAGTTTATCATGTCACACCCCACATGTTGCAAATGACAACTTTGAGGATGAAATTTTCTAGTGCTTTTATGGATAATGACTTTGTTTGATGCTTCCTAACTTACATCTTAGTTTGGTATATTTTTTTAGTTAGAGTTTATTGAGTTAATTGAGTTTTGCTTGGATTTGTTGTGATGTCAATAAGGACCATAAATGAACCCTTGGCATATGGACAATATTAGAGATACTAGGACTTAATGTAATGAGTTATCTCTTTAATAGATTTATTTAGTCATTGGTTTCTCATAATCCATGCGCGTGGTCACTAAGTACTGCCCTTGAAAAGTAGTTTTTGCTTGGAGTTAGAGAAGGTTTATGAGATCCATCTAATTTTGATCTCCATAGGTTCTAGAACTTGTTCTATTATCGAAACGAGGCGAAATCCTAGGCAACACGACAATTGAGAAATGATATAGGCCATCCTTGGAAAGATTGTGCCTTTGAGAGCTATACTGATATGCATGCATATTCCTCTAGTACCAAGATGTTGACCTTAAGAGCCAAAATTCTCATTTTATTAAACCCAAGTTTAAGTAGTGCTTCCTATACATCACTATCCTCATCAGAATTAGTGCCCATAACATGAGGATTTGAACATAATTGAGAAATGTGGTGAGGAACGAGTTTGGGGGAGTTATTTTCCATAGGAAAAATAACTCCAAATTGAATTGAAATGAGTTAGAGATTGAAAATCAAAGAGGTTGTCAAAAAAAAAATTAAAAAAATATCAATTGTAAAAGAAGCAAAAAAATACAATAAAAGTCAGGAGAGTGAGTCTAGCCTCGTGGCCTTCTTCCTAGGCAGTAAATCCTAAGAGGGTGTCTCGGCGCCCTAGTACCACCAGACGATTGGTCTAGGGCTATTGATTTAAAGCTCGTAAGGGTTTGGTGAAAGCTTAAGGGGTTTTGACATTGCACCACTCTAATAACCTTGTCTTAAAGAAAAAGGCTTCTTGTTGTTTGTTGAAATAATGCGAATTTGTGCGAAAGGTGATATAGGGTATGAAAGGATGCACCTAAACGGTTACACAGGGTGTTTGAAGTGTCACTATGCGATGGTAGAATCGAGGATGGAGTAGAGACATCAATCTTGAGAAAAAATGTATGTTTGGGTAAGTTTAACTAAAATGATACTCGACTACCCCTTACAAAGCCTTACATTTACAAGATTATAAAGACCTACTTGATCTTGAGAGTTGTGCCTACATTGGTGGAAGTGATAGAACAACAAGCCTATGGAACCTAAATAAATTATCTTAGGAGATCCATGTACTTATCTCAATTCTCATAAACTCATCTAGCTTGCAATTGTTTGGATAGGGGAAGACCACACACACACACACTAGTGAGAACCATGATCTAAATTTGTCTATTATGAGATTAATTCACTATTAAAATGAATAAAGTATCTTGATCATATTCTCTATATTCCTTGTAAGGGTAATTCTTGAGACACATATCCCTTACCCCTTGCAAAGCTTGATTACTTAGTTTGGTTAAATAAAAGATTGAAATGAAATCTTCTCTTCCATTGCTTGGGGACCAACTGACTTCTTTCTTTCTTTGCTTGAGGACAAGCAAAACTTCCAAGTTTAGGGGGTGTTTGATGAGTGCAAAACTCATCTATGTTTTGAGTTCATTTCACATGCTATTTTGTGAATTTTGTATCCAAATTCATGTAAAACTCATAAAATTTCCTCTAAACTTGGTTTTTTAGGATTATTGATGAAAATCAAGTGATTTTGCAAGAAATGAGCAATATATTTCCAAAAGAAGAGTCAATCGGGAGTCTCATAACACGCCACTGGGAAGATAAATTTTTCTGTACCATCTGGAACATCAAATGGTTCAAAATTCCTCCTGGTTGCATTCTACATTCAAAGAGCTTTCCAACAAGTACTCATACGCCCAAATCCAAGTTTAAACGAAGAAGTTAGGGCCTCGACAAGATTGGAGAGAAAGAAAAGCAGTTGCTGTCGAGAAGCATCGCGGCCCAAACAATTGTCGACCCGAGAGAAAACTTGGTGCGACCCCAAAGCGTGTCGTGACCAAAAAAATTGTCCCGACCAAGAAACTTGGTCACGACCTAAAAAAACTATGTTGCAACTAGCTTGCTGTGTGTCACAACCAAATATTTGGAGAAAGCGAAAAGGCGAAAATTGATATTTTAGACCTATTTTCAAGCCCATTTCACCCTAGGACCATATATATATATACTCGTTTTTTAGGTAAAGAGGGTAGCGGAAGATTGGAGCCTCTCTCATGGGGTTTCTCTCTCTACATTTATAATTTTCCGGTTTTCTGATTTTGATTTTTGTAGATCTTAAGTAGTTTAGAGCATATTTTATTTACATTGAAAGTTTGATTGCTATACTCAGATATTCAATTTATTTACTATTGAGGCGAATATTGAAGCTCAAATCTGGATTTTTCTCTTCTTGTCTCTTGATTTCTTTCTTCATTTTCTTACTTTTTGTTTGATTGGTAATGATTGGAATCCAGTAATGGAACATTAAACACCTACAGGGTTTGAGGTTAATTGTTGAACATTCAGATTTGCAGTTTCTTAGTTATTTTGTGGGTTTGAATACTGAATTTATATAATTGGTATTGTTCATATAATGAACTGTTTAGATTATTTGTAGCTTATACCTATAAAAGAGTTGTATCTTTGCTCTGATTTCAAGAAGGCCCTACAGGTAATCTGAGAGATGGAGATTCTGAGAGTAAGAAGCGGTAACTTAGGGGTATGTTAGACTAATATCTTGGAACTAATAGACTCTAAAAAATTACTTTGATGAATCACTAATTTGCTCATGGTGTGAGGATTAATTAGATGATGTATCAATTTAGTTGATCGAGAGGTTTCTCCTTGATACGATGAAAGTCTTGATCACGTGTTAGCAAAGATCTATTGAGAGATAGAAAATTTTATTAGATTTGAAGGATGAGATACCAATTACATTGGAGAAGGCTTGCAATATCCTGTCTATAGAGGCAAGAATTCTTCATTCCTGAGAAATGGTTGTGAAGTATTGAAAAAGAAAAACAATCAAATCTTAAAGAGGGCCAAATTTTACAAGTAGCTATTTAGACCCATTTTTCCTGAAAAGGAATATGGTGTGTTAGATAGTGAAATGTATAGTGCCAGGACAAATCCAAGTTATACTACATTGCTCTTGGACAAATCCAGCATTCAATTCACAAATGTTGCGCATTCAAGAAAATGAAAATTGTTTGTAAATAATTATCCTCATCCCTAGCGCCTTTCTTCATACCTTTTAGAATTAAGTAGTTATTTATTTGGTAGATTTTTAGGATTAGTTTTAAATCAGTTTTTGTTTCAATTAAATTGATTTTATTCCACATCCTATTTGATCGCCTAAATAGTGAAGAGCCCTTGTAATCGGGTGATCAAATTCCAATTATAGAGAACCTCCAGTACCATTAGTGCGATATCAGGACTCTAAGTCCACTTTGATACTTGTATCCCATGCATAGCGGAGGGGTTGAGTGTTGGTAATACTTTTCATTTCAGTTTTTGTGTACACTTACTTTTGTTTCAAATCAGTTTTTGAGTATTTACCACATTCACTTCCTTGACCATATTTTCACATATACATCATTTGGTCTTTACACCTTTTTCAATTTCCAATGGTCTATGCAGATTCTCCCCCCACCATAACTGCTTGAGAAGGAAGCAGTGTGTTATTCTCTGTCCTTATCACTATGGTCCCTCCCTTTTTTGGAACAACCTGTACTAGACTTACCCACAATATGTCTGAGATGGGATAGATTGCTCCTGCATCTAACCACTTCAATACCTCTTTTCTTACCACTTCCTTCATTGTCGGGTTGAGTCTTCTCTGAGCCTCCTCGTGAGTCTTAAACTCATCTATTTTTAATCCATTTTTCTAGCATGTTTTTAGCAATTTTTGTTCTATTTTTATGCCAAATTATGGAATATTCACCAACTTTGTGTTTGCGAGGTTTAATTAAAATAGAGATAATTCCAACATAAAGAAGATAAAGAGCAGTGCGGCATTCTTTGTTGCGACAAATTTCAAGCACACCGAGAGGAGAACTATGTCGTGGCAAAGCTATATGTGTAATCAAAGTCAGTACTTCGAGGCATAAATAGAATCTCTGTCACGACATTACTAAATAAGTATGTAAAGAAGACTATCACGATACTCTTAACTCTATCGAGACAATGATCAAGGCAAATGGCAAAGGAACTTTGTCGCAATAATCCTTCTTCTATCACAACATAAAAGGGTGAAGATTAGCAGATGAATTCTTTGTCACGACAAGAATTTGAAGAGCAAAACAAGAGGAATGGTGACAAAGAAATTCAGGTTGCGACATAATAAAGAATGGAAGGTAGAATCTCTATCGCAACAAAGAAATTTTCTGTCTCGACGATAAAAGCTATAGAATGATAGAATTATGTTGTGACAAAAGAAACTTTGGTCGCGATAAAAACTGAATGAGAACTGAGATTAGCCAAGTCAAGTCTGTTGTAAAAAATATTTCTATGTCACAACAAACATCTCAACCAACGATAAGGAGTAGATAAAAAAAGTCTGTAGCGACAAAAGAAAATTCTGTCACGACATAAATTGTTAAGGAAGCAAAGAAATCCTGTCGTGACAGAGTAAACAAGTGGAAGAGAAAAAATGGCTGTCACGACAAAGAAAAATTTTTCGCGACATATTCCAAAAGCAGAAGAAAATGAGAAAATTTAGGCTATAATGAAATTTTATTATTGACACAAAACCCATTCTGTCGTGACAAGAACAAGACTGCTAGATCAAAACTCTGTCGTGACATTATCAAAGTCTGTCATGATAGAATCTAAGAAAAGCTGGGGAAAACAAGTCGTATGTGAAAAAAGCCCAGGAAATACGTGAGGAAGCTGTTATAAGGCAAAAGACTCTCAATGAAGCGACAATTAAAACAAAAATTTAGGGATCCACAACACTGTCTTGAAGTACGACCCAACATTGGAAAGTCTATAAGAGATGCATCTAGGGCCTTGTGTAGCCGGCAATTCAGAGATAACTACAGGTGGTTAGGGAGCTCTTTGTATATTATTTTCTTTCATTTTTTTTAATTATTTTTTTTTATTTCCTTTTTAGTAGATTTAGTTTGAGCATAGTTTTTAGTTAGTTTTTCTTTTGATTTTCGAGTGGTGTGAACCGTGAGTGCGGCTTGAGCTAGAATTTCTTGTTAAATTTTCTCTTTCATTCTTTATTTTGAATAAAATGGAGTTTGAAAAATTGTGGATTTCATTTGGCTGGTCGTTTACACTTTCAATGAATTTTCCTGATCAGTTAGTCACTGACATGAGTGAACCATTTTTGAAAGGTTGAGCTCCCTCTGGGAATGGGTCGATGATGATAGTCATTTTTCTACACAAAAGTGGAAGAGCGCATTAGTTAGAATTCTTGAATTTATTTGATTGGTATTATTTTTTAACTTAATTGTTCCTAGTACTAGTACCGTGTACCCAATCAAAGTATTGTATCTTGCTCTGATTTCCAGGAGGCCCTCTAAGTGACACAAAGATGGAGAATCCTGAGGGTAAAGAGCAGTTCTTTGTGGGTATGGTAGACTAATACTTTGGAACTAATGAACTCTGAAAGATTACTCAGATAAATCACTAACTTACTCATGGTTTGAGGGTAGTCTAAAGAAGTATCAGTTTAATCACTCAGAGGTTTCTCCTCTCTCTGATGAAAGGATTATGATCCTGTGTTAACAAAGATCCAATCAAGGAGATGGAGAATTTGATCAGTATTGAAAGATGAGGTTCCATCTAAATTGGAGAAGGGTTGCAATATCCTGTATATGGGGGCAAGAAATCTTTAGTCCTAATATCTGGGTGTGAAGTACTAAAAAGGAAAAATACTCAAATCTTAGAAAGATGATTAAATCTTACAAGTAGTTGATTAGATTCATGAGTCAGAAATGAACATGAATCTACAATTAGTGAAAGGTATGGTTGAGGAGAATCCAAACTATACCCTGATACATCTTTGACAAATTAAGCTTTCCAACATGAAGCAACAAGATTCAAATGATCACGAGAAATTGACAATTATTCATTGGTCTATGTCCTAATGTTTTCTCACTCAGTGAATTCTCAACTCCATTCTTATTAATATTTTATGTACACTAGTGAAATGACTTTAGTATTATTTTATTCGTTTTCCAATCATCTTAATATTGGAGTTCAAATAGTAAGGATCTTGAGTAGTTGGGGTATTTGGTTTTATGATTCATCCTCAATCCTCGTGGGAATGATATATGGACTTAATGAAAATCCATTTTTATTACTTGTATGATCTGTGCACTTGTAGTAATTAAGACCAATCAAAATCTTTAATGAATCCAATTTACAAAAATGGACAAACACATGTTTTCATCACATTCGAAAACATGTTTAAACAGTTTAGTCTATACAAAAAAGGTCTTAACAAGTTTTTGGCACCGTTGTCGGGGATAGATGATTGATGAATTTAAAGATCAATATTCTAACCAAAAAGGGAATTACTAATTTGGACATTTTTCTTTATTTTATCATAAATTTGGAAAATCACGAAAATAGTTTTAATGATGGCGGTGCTGCTGCGAAAATTTTCTTTTGGGCCTAAATTGAGATAACTATTTCCCACATATTTCATTTGATCTCAACGTGTTTCTATTTTAGGAAAACAGTAAATGTATAGAAAACCATAAGCAGATCTGCTGCCTTTAGATTCAGAAATAGAAAGAACACTGAGAAATCTGAGGAAGATAACAAGTGCAAAATCTAGAAATATGGCAAATCAAAGAAAAACACTGTAAGCCATTCCAGAAGAAGAAGAAGAAATAGAAAGACCTCAAAGGCAAATGACTATGGAAGATTTTTGGAGGCCTTCTATTCAAGATGAATATTCTGGTGTAAGACAACCTGCCATAGAAGCAAATAATTTTGAACTAAAGCCAGCCTTGGTAACTATGGTACAGCAGTACCAGTTCACTAGTCATCCTTCTAAAGACCCCAATGAGCATATGTGAAGATTCATGAGGATGGCCGATACAATCAAGTTAAATGGGGTGAAACCAGAAGTGATCATGCTGCAGCTCTTTCCTTTCTCACTGAGAGATGTGCCAGAAACATGGTTTGAGTCACTGCCTGTTGGATCAAAGACAAATTAAGAAGAGTTGGTAGAAGCTTATATGGGCAGATTCTTCCCTCCAGCCTTAACGTCTAAAAGACGAGAAGAGACTACTCAAAAGATGTCCTATGCATGGAATAGATCTGACCACTCAGATGCATATATTCTACCATATGCCTCAAATGGTATAATTGATGTAACCTGCTATAGGGCTTTCAAAAGAAGAAGTGCAGAGGAGGCAAGATGGCCCGATTAGAACCTTGCAAATGCAACTACAAACTCCATCCCGAAGCTTTGGAAGCGTATCAGCCCAAGGGAGTGGTGTAATCGAGCTTAATCAAATGACTGCCATTGTAGCAAAGTTGGATGCATTCATGAACAAGATGGGAAACAATGAGAGAAGAATGCATATTGCACTTGAAGTGGGGACAATAGATGAAGGAGAGAGAAGAAAGAGTGCTAAAGAGGGATCAAACCATGAGGTCCCTACCATGTTGAGTACGATTGCCTCGATACTTAATAGGAGCTGTTTTCGGCCCTGACCTCAACTTGCCCACTCACTACACACCAGCACTTAGGAACCATGAGAACTTCTCATATGGAGGAGGAGCACAATAAGGTCAAATACGTGGACAAAATTTGTAGCAATATCATGCTTCCCGGGGTTCAACAGTAGCTGTAACAGCGGGGCGACTAAGCGGGACAAAAGAGCATAAAATTAGGAATGAGAGGAGATCTAATTCCTTTGAGGACCAGATGCTTGCTTTCATGGGAGAAAATAAGAACTTTGAGTATACATGACGGATTCTTCCGAGCTATCAGCATTCGAGGAAAACTTCTGTTGTGTTTGGGCCAATACGATACTTTCTTTAAAGAATCTAGAGACTCAAGTAGGGCAGCTAGCCCTAGCAATGCAGAATGAGCCTAAGGATGCTTTCTAAGTGACAAAAGGAAGAATCTGAAGGATTAAATGGCTCTGATCTAGAAGAGGATGAGTGAAGTCGGGGAAATTTAAATGAAGTTGAGATCCATATTTTGAAAAGGGAAAAGAGTTTTGCTGAAATGAAGACATTCTATAGCAAATGTCTAGATAAAGACATTAAATTGAGCAACTTCTTGGGAGGCAACCCAAGTTGAATTTTAAATTTTATAGTTTATTTAATTTTGTGCTTAATGTTCTAGTTTTAATTTTGTTTGAAATTTTATTTTGTAGTTTTTGCTGAATTTTCAGGGACAGGGAAGATGAACTAGAAATGGATGTTATTAGGAAGCACACTTTCTCAAACTGAAATATGCAGAAAATATGCTACACGGGGAGTATTTCCATTTCCCTCATTTTGTCCTTAATAATAGTGCATAGTTGAAGTTTGGGGGAATGTGAAAATTTTATTGTGCAAATTGCTTGTATGCATTGTTGAATACGCGATGGTAGTATTGTGTGAAGAATGAGAATTGTTGTTCATGCCCAGATTGAGATTAATACGTGTAAAGTGTGTTTTCACAAGTATGAACTAAGTGGAAAGGCTTTACTGCATAATGTCATCTGGGTTGAATGTTTGAAAGTATAAAAATATGAAGAAAAAAAATTTAAGTAGGACAAAATTCTGTCGCGACAAACAAAGTTATGTAGGGACAAAATTTTGAACTTTTGTTGCGACATTGGTCTTTATGTCACGACAAAGAAAAATCAAACTTCAACGCAAGTCACAGGAAATTCTATCGCGACACACTTTCTTTCTGTCTTAGAAATCATGTCGCGACAAGATTTCTCTATGTCGCGACATAATATTAAAAAAGGGCACAACTTTAGGTCAAATTTTGTCGCGACAAATATTAAAGCCCTATGACTCTTGGCTATAAATGAAAATGTTTGAAGGCGAAGGAGTCACCAACTGATAAACCTTCAACCCAATCCTTCCTTCACAAATCTCTCTCACTCCTTTGAATCCTAGATCCACACAAATCTCACTCTCAAAAAATGTTAGAACCAGCAATTTGGCTCCAAACCTCAATGAAATCATGGAAGAATATGCTAAGAAGGAGGAAGAAACAGTTCAAGCCGCTTAGGCATAAACAAGGAAAAGTGAAGAAAGGGCTAAAGTAAATAGAGAACCTGAGCAGCCAGTGGAAGAATCTAGAAAGAGGAAGAGAAAGAGAGGAGATAAAGAAGGAAGCGAGAGGAAGCGATGGAAAAATTTAGTGGCTTGGGTCTACGTGTAAACTATGTCACTGGAGGGATAAATTATAGAACAAAAGACTTAATCGGGGAGAGGAAGCTGTAGAACAGTTCTCCATTCAAGAGATATCGAGAACAAGGGATTACTTTGTTACGTGAGCACGAAGTGCTTGACAGGCACAGTCGAGGCTGGTTGGCAAATCCCGGCCAGAAACCCTGGGGACACTCGGTTAATTCTTTTATTTACCTTTTATTAAATTTTATTTTCCAAATTATGCTTAACTTGAATCCCGACTCAAATCAAAATGGCTGTCCAGACCAGAGCAGGTTTACCTCTGACGTTTCTTTTATCTTATCAAAACATTTTTGTTTATGTCAATTCCTTTTGAGTTTTAAATTCGTGGAAGCATTTTCAAATGGTAGGCCCGTAAACATTTACTCTTCACAATTCGTTTACAAAATGGCTTGCCCGCCTTTACAAATAATTAGAGATGGGAAAGCGGGCTAGCCGTATTTGGCCCGACCCGCTCAGTGCGGGCCCAATGGGTTAGTATTTCAGTAAATTTTTTTCGAGCCACTTTTAGTGAGCTCGCCGACCCTACATGGGTTAACGGGCTAAGCAAGGTCAAAGCAGGCTAAATTCTAAAAATACTAAAAATGTTGAGCACTAAAAATATGTATATAGAGTTTTTTTCTTATCTAATTCAATATTTATCATTCTTAAAAGTCTAAAAGCTAAAAGCAAACCCAAAATTGCATGCAATCATATTAATATATATAAAAATTTATTCTCATCAATGTTATATGGTTAAAAGTTAAAACAAGCCAAAAAAATCTGCATACTTTTTAATTACACAAAAAGAAAGCTAGGAAATGGGAATGAAGGGGGGCTGCTGGAGGATGGAGGCTGGAGGCTAGCCGTGGAGCATGAAGTTGTGGTGGAGCCAAATGGGTTTGTGAAATGTAGATTAGGGTTTTATCTTTTAGGTCATAAAGGTAATATTTACAATTTTATCCTTAGCCTTTAAGTATAATTCCAAAAACAAAAAATCAAAATTAGGCCAAATGGGATTTGGCCAGCCTGAACTAATGTGCAGGCTAATTCAGGGCTGGAATATAATCCGAAGTCCCTATTCGGGCCTTGATTTTTAAGACCCAACCCTCCTAAATTTCGGGCCAACCCACACTAGCCCATCGGGCTCAACCCATATTCCCATCTCTACAAATAATACACAAAAACAATGGTTCAGAGTTTAACTCTTTTGTTCATAAAATATCACATGTTCAAAAGATATGATATCACGAATAATGAGTATACTTATACTCACGCTTTCTCATATTTCTGCTCTTCTTACTCTTGGCCTCGCTTCTTGTTTACTCATAGCTTTGCATAGACAAAAAACTATACGCTAAGCATTTTCATGTAGCAATAGTTTGTATCTGAGTTCTATTCAATTTTCAATTTAACATGACATGCATTTATCATTAAATCATGCTTTATATCAACAATGCTCATGCTTATTCATTTTCAGCATGCTTTCACTTTACAAATCATTGATCATATCAAATATGCATTTTCACATACAACAAATCATACCACAATTCAATTCATGAGATTCAAACATACACTCTTAAAGATGTGTTTAGTTTACAAATCCCATTTACACTCATCAAGTTCATTATTTCACTTTGTCTATGCAATTCACATTCATAGTTCCACGTTTAGTGAATCCAGATCCTTTTATCGACCCGGTAATGTGCTTACACATTTCACAATTTCGGTCTCCCATTTTTCCGGATGTCGGTTGGTGTACCCCGACATGTGGTATTTAAATGTCATACGCCATCAAGACAGATGCTAATCGGTGCATCCCGCCAAGTGGGACATTGGACAATTTCGGGGTGCCTTCATGACGGATGCCGATTGGGGCATCCGCTGTTCATTCGATATATCGATTCAATTCAAGATGTCAAGAATTGACCAATTCGTTTACAATTCGATTAATCTTTCACATGCAATTAATTGTCAATCATTTCAATTATCACATTTTCAAATCCATATACACTTTCGTAATATCATTTCAAAAATATACTCATTCCATATAATCATTTCATATTTATTTGGTATACTACCAAAACACTTGAAATAAGGATAGAGTCAGTGAACAAACCAAAGCTATCGGCTCTAGTTTCCATTCCCTTAAGTTCTCGGAGTCCTAGGTTAGGTGATCCTCACCGTCCTAGTCAATAACAATCATGCCACTCTTAGTGGATAAACAATTATTATACATTTTTATTGAATGTCGATTAATTTTCGTTAAAGGTCTTAGGTTAAGACACTAAGTCTGCCCGAAGACGAACGCTTCGCCAAGGAGGCGAGGTACGGTATGTTTTTCATTTAGTTTTATCCTTATTTGAACCCCCATTAATCATTTATTAGGGTCCTTAAACTATCGGGGTACGAAAATGAGGTGTTCGAAGCAAAATCGGCGCCCACTATAAATAGTGACCGCCGCGTGACGGGATTCCCATGGTAGACTGCCTAAGAGGGGGCTTTCTAATGACCGGCCTCCATGGCGAGGCGGCCTTCAGCTGCGACGTAGAACTTTACCGCGATGAGAGATTGCCACTTGGCTGCGACAAAGGGAGCTCGTGATGCCCAGTTTTAGTTTCCTTTTGAGATTTTTCACCAAGAATTCCTCAAAAACTCAGAGCACATAGAATCACTCCCAGACATTCTAAGTCATCCTAAACCAACCATAGTATAAAACCCGTGGATGGATTAGGGTTTCTTCGAACTTCATTTAGAAATCTAGGGTTTTGGTTCTTACCTTCAAATCTTTGAATCTTCTTCACCCCAAAGATGCTTGATCATTTAGAAGCAAGAAATGGAAGAAAACACACAAAATCACCTCTTCTTGCTTTCTGACCCTAGCTTATCCTCTATAACATACCGAATGATTTGCTCAAATGGTATGGGCCGCCTTTGGTCTTTTAAGCCTTTATTTGCTTAAAGCCTTGTTTGGCTTACCTAATAAATCCCATTCCTTATTTTTGGCATTTTAACTCTTCATTTATCATTTAATTCACATTAGCATTTGAGCTATCATTTGATATGAGTCCTCATTTACAAATTTCAAATTTATCCTTTTTACTTTGGTTTATTTAGGGTTCCATCAATTTTCATTTAGCATATAATATGTCTTATGCTCACATTTTCATTTCACTTTTCACTATTTAACAATTTATCAGTTTTCCCGAAAAAACCCAAGTTGGCTCAATTTATACCCGGAATATATAATAAAAATTATTATAAAAATTCTAGGGTATTTTTGGGGCGTTACAACAAGGCTCCTGGATTCTTGGACTTGGTAAAGGAGTTCTATGCCAATATGGTGGGAATGAAGGATAAGGCAGTTTATGTTAGAGGGAAATGGATATCCTTCGGAAGAGAGCAGATAGACCAGACGTACAATCTTCAGGAGAGGAAGAATGGTTAAAGTTTAAGAAACTGAGTGGGAGCTTTTTGATTTCGAGGAATATTGTAAACAATGGCGATGGCAGGAAAGTGGAATGCCACCAGAAAAAACCCACATGAGTCCATTTCCAGAGGAGCATTGACTGAACCAACAAAGGTGTGGTTCTATTTCTTATGTTCAGTCATTCTGCCTTCTAAACACCTATGTACAGTCAGGGATAAGGAAGCAGTCTGGTTGTATGCTATCCTAAAGGGTTACAAATTAGATCCAGTGAATCTACCTTCCTCCCATAGGCATGAAAGAAGAAGAAAATAACTCACCCTACTCTTCCATCTCTTTTCCCTCTCTGTACCTAATATCACATCCTTGAAAAATTCAATAAAATAGAAAATTCTTTGCAAAGCTTGGTGTTCACTTTTATTTTTTTCATTTCTTGTTTGTTTTTGTTTAAATTTTCTTTCCTTCATGTTTAATAATTTGAAATTGTGGACTTGTGGTAAATAGCTAAGTTGAATGAATGAGAAACCAAATTTCCAGTTTGGAATTGCTAAATAAGCTGTGAATGTTTGGTGTGGGTGAATTGTTAATGGGATTGAGTTGTTTCTGTGTTACATTTTTTTGAACTAAATGGTTGATCTAAATGAACATTCTAATTGTTAAATAACACAACAACATATCCACAAAACCAAACAAACAATTTGATAGATGCATTGGGGTAGGATGAGATGAATTGAAAGGGAAAGTTGTATGGATATTAATAAATGTGTTGAACTTCAAGAATAAGGAAGGTTTAATAAATTGATTGAATAGCTAAGACCTATAATTCTATTTTTGTAAACAGTGTGGTTATAAAAATCCTGATAAGCTTTGCACATGATCAACAATAGCTCTGAAACAAATTGTTCCAAGATTTAGGACATCTTCTGTGATCCATCACAGTAATCTCTCCAATGTCCTAGAACTTGTTGGATTAGATCAAGGCGAAATGCTAGACAATGCCTAACGGAAATCATTTAGGCCATCGTTGGAAGTTTGAGCCTTTCAAAGCCTACCCTAATGATATGCATAAGCATACACACTAGTTCCTTATTTGAGCCTATAGCCAATCTTATCATCAACCAGCAAATGAGAAGCCCCATTCCTTCCTTAAACATAATCCTGCATTAAAGAACCCTTATTTGCCCAGATTACAAGACAAAATACATCATGACAAAAAAGGACAGGTTTGGGGGAATATTATATAGAGTAATAGAGAAGGATAAAAAGGGTTGAAAAATAAAAATTCATAGAGATAAGAAGAAATGAAGAGAATTAAGAAATAAGCTATGAAAAGGAAAACATCAAGGAAGAATGAGTTTGGTGTTGTAACCATCACACTTGAGCAATTAAGTTCTTAGGGGTGTTCAACACCTAGTACCCTAATGCCAACTGGTATGGGAGTTACTGACCCAAAGTTCTTTAAGGGAGATAGAAAGCTTAAAAAGAAAAAACATTACACCATTCCAAAAAACCTTGATAACTATGAAAAGTGAAAAGCACGAGATAAGGAAGAGGTATACTACGATTGGAAGTGATAAATGAAAGGGAAATACCAAAGTAGAGAGTATGCAGAAAGAGGCACAAAACCTGATGGGGAGGTTAGAAACTTAAAATCAAGATGAATCAAGGATGCATGATAAAGGCAAGAGTGTAAGTTGTCAATGGAATATAGGTGAGTGGGCCTAAAGTGTCCAATTATCTACCTAATTACCCAAGCCACACATTAAAATCCTAAAAGACTTATTTGATCTTGAAGGTGGTGATATGCCTACATTAGTGGAGATTAATATTACAAACAAGCATATGGGACTTAAAAAAAATGAAAGAGAAGTATGCTAACTAAGTATTATCCCAAAAGATTAACTAATCTGCAAAGGAAAAAAAGGGAAAACCAGCACAAACTTGCAAATCAAGGCTAAAATATTAAATTGTTTACACCATATGAATTATTTGTTTGGTCGGTGAACTTAATTGAAAATCTTCGATTCTAGATTGAGCATGTTTATAATAACCAACTTACTTATATTTCTAGCAATTGAGTTTTAAGCAGAAAAATGTCCTTAAAATAAAAGCTAAATTGTTTGAATGGAAACAAAAAAATATTTCTTTCCTTTGTAGGGACAAGCAAAACTTTAAGTTGGGGGAATTTGATGAGTCTTAAGCTTCATCTATTTTTAATCCATTTTCTAGCATGTTTTTAACGATTTGGATCTATTTTATGCCCAAATTATGGAATATTCACCAACTTTGTGTTTTGCGGGTTTAATTTAAAAATGAGATAATTCGGCTATAAAAAGAAGAAAAAGTGCAGTCTGACATTCTCTAGCGGCATAGTTTTTGTTTATTAGCGACATAATTTCAATATTAGAGAACTATGTCATAGTATGACTATATGTCGCAACAAAATTAAAGACTGAGCGACAGAATCTACGTACGACAAAAAGTTTTCTATCATGACATTGCTAAAGAGTATGTAAAGAAGACTGTCGCAACACTCTTAACTTTGTCATGACAATGATCAAGGCAAATGGAAAAGGAACTTTGTCGTGACAATCCTTCTTCTGTCGCAACATAAAAGGCTGAAGATTAGCAGATGAATTCTGTAACACCCCGTCAGAAAGTGTTATGACTCTTTGTAGGGGTGTATAAAACGCTAAATGTCCACATAGTAGTATTTTGGAGACTAAAATAGGAAATGATAGGAAATGATAATTTATGGTATGAGCATAAAGGGTATAATGGTCATTTAAGCAAAGGATGTAAATCATAATCAAGTTAGAGATGGGGCCACGATACAAATAAATAAGTTACAATTGCAAAATTAAAGTGTTGAAGGCTATTTGCAATTAAAGGAAATGTTAAAATATAATAATAGGAAAATAAAAGCCAAGAGTCATTTGGTCTCAAAATTTTGCCCTAGCAAACCCGTAGGAGAGAAAGGAAAAGGGAGAAAAGGAGAGAAAAGAAAGGAAAGAAGAAGAGAGAAAGGAAAGAAAATTGTGTAGCAAGGTGGGGAGATGTGATTTTTCTTCTCATTCCACGAGCTTTCCCAAGTCTTTCTACAGTGGCCTTGAGGGAGAGGCAGGAGGCAGAGCAGTAAGTTTTTAATGGTGGGAAAGTTAGGGTTTGATGTTTTTCATGTCCTAATGTCTTGAATTTTCTAGTATGGATGTTAAATTGGTGGTATTTAGGTTTAATGAGTCATGATTTTGATATCAGTGAGAAGGAAATGGATAAGGTTAGGTTTGAAAAAAGAGTGAAATTGTTAAGTTTGATAATTGGTGTGTGTGATATGTTGAAATGGGTATAAGCAAGGATTGAAATTTCCGATATATCGGCCGATATATCGGCGATATATCGGATATCGAGCTTTGCCATAAGCGGCGGTGCACTCTAGAAAATGGGTTCAGAGGAAAAATCGAAAAACTTCGAGGAAATATCGATGATATTTAGCGATATATCGATATCGAGATTTGAAATTTAGGCGAAATTTCGGTGAGTAAAACACACGCGCGCGTGGCTGATTTTTTGCTTCAAAATATCGAAGATATATCGGAAATATCGGTAAAATACCAGTGCTCTCGGAAATATCGGTAAAATATCGGAATATATCGAAACTCTCGGTAAAATATCGGAGATATATCGAGATATATCGGAAATATCAAAATGACCATATTTGCACAAAAATTAAAATCAATGGCTATAATTAAAATTACAAATATATTTTGACCATCCAACGGTTATTTTGACCCAAAAATCTATAAATACCTCTAAAATCATTCAATTTGATCACAAATTCTCTCTACTGATATCAATCTTCATTTCACTCCAAAAATTTTCTTTAATGATATCTCTTAAATAACTATATATTAGTTTAATATTTTAAATTAGTTAATTTAGTAATAATATATTAATAAATTAACATTTCATGTTAGTTAATTTTAAAATCAAGTTATATATTAGTTAATATCGTATGCATATTATAAATTTATAGTATTATATAGGATTTTCATATTTTAAATTAGTTTAATTTAGTAATAATATATTAATAAATTAATTTTTTTCCATGTTGATTAATATTTGAAGCAGTATGTGGATGAACCCCGGAATTTCCTATCCATGGAGGAAGTTGTGAATCTAGTGAGAGCGTTTATTGACATGTTTGATCTTATAATCAATATTATGGACACCATGTCTTGGTATGAGTGTTGTCTTTAAAAATTTGATCTATCAATCAAATGTTGCAATTGAGTCACATCAATCTTCATTTTGATTTTAAAACTCATTGCAATGTATATATTTGATTATTAATGTCATTTTACACTTTTAAAAGTATTTTTATGAATTTCAAAGTATTTTGTTAATTTTCGAATATATCGATATTCATAAAAAATATCCAGATATATCTCAGATATATCAGATATATCCATAAAATGCAAGTACCGATATATCCATCGAAACCAGTATTTCCAACCTTGGTATAAGGCATCAGATTGGAGTGTTTAGAGTGAAAAAAAGTGGAAGAAACATTCTGGTCATTTTCTGGGCAGCAGTCTCGGTACAGGAAATGCCCTGTTTTCTGTTTCGACCAATTTTCGTATTTTGACCATAACTTGCTCATTTCTGATCCGATTTGAGTGATTCAAGTTGCTGGTTAAAATAGACTTCAAGGAAAATCATACATATAGAAATAGGCATCGTCAAATTCCGATTATAAGTGACTAAAATTGACTCGAGTAGAGGCGTGTGCAAGCCAAATTCTGGATTAGTTTTGAACATAGGTGGCAGGTTGTTTGGACGTAAAGTGAGTTTCGGTGCTCCGATTTGGGTGATTCCAATTTGAGAAGAACCCTTAGCACCTTAACTTTTAAATAGTACAAAGAGATAATGTCAAATATGAAGTTAAGACCCTGGAAAAAAAAATGGATATGTCAAACAGTCCCGAGTGTAAAATCGGTAAAATGACTAGTTTGGCATGAAAATGCCATCACTTGAATTTGGAAGAGTCAGTGGAATGATTCCAATTTCTAAGTAAAGAAATAGATTCATAGAGGAACAAGAAAAGGATTTGAATTGATGGCTTTAAAATCATTTTGTAAAGAAAAAGGTAATTTGGTCTTTCCTTGATTATGTTTTTTTAAGTATGGTTAAATGGGATTTAAGTGAATGTGATGTGGTTGGGTGAAAATGAATGTGTATGATGGATTAAATGGAAGTTATGGTTAATGGTTAGTTATGGTTTTCTTGAAAAGGTGAAAAGGATTTATCGGAAGGGGCAGGGAATTGACGGAGCGCGGGATTGAGCGGTGAACGGTGAGTGAAAATGATATTTTGAAAATTGAGTTTCTAAAGTGAATGATTTAATATTAAGCGAAAGTTTAATGGAAATGTTTTATCTTGCATCAATATATATTTATATGTATATGAAATATGTATGCATATGTTAGGTATTATGAAAGTTTAAAAATGTGTAAAGAATACGTATGTGTTTTAATAATAAAGTAAAGGATTTAAATAGTTTATAAATGTATTTTGAAGAAATGTTTGCGATGGACACCTAAACCCCCCTATGGCGTATGGCGATATGGCGAGGTACTTTAAGCGTGTAAGGATTTAGAGGAGTAAAGTTATAGGTTACTAAGCGAGGAGGAAATAGGTGTCTAGAGTAATATCCTTGCACGTGATAAAGTGCTATGGCCCCGGAACCACTATGCAAGCGTGATTTCTCACTTGACGTAGTGGTTATGAAGCCCCGGAATGTGGTACACTCCCTCGCGTCGGTACCCGAACGGTTCGGTGTGTTTTATTAGGTTCCATCAGAAAAGAAAGAAATAAAGAAAGAAATTTAAGGCATAAATGATTTAATTGTATAAGTATTTATTATAAAGAAAGAAAGAAAGTTTAGGCATAATGTTTAAGACATAAATTGATTTTAATTGTAATAGTATGTATTACTTTGATATATCTTTGAAAATGTTATTTAAATGAAAATGTACACTCCTTTAGGCTCACTTTAGCTCATTCTTTTAGTATGTTTCAAAAACATTTTCGAGGACCGAGATAAGGTGCGGGTAGAGCATCCCCGGTACGTGGAGTCGAGCCATCGAGCAGCTGTGATTTCATTGTATATATAATTTTCCATCTTGTATATGTTGAATATTTTATTTATGGATATATATATATAAAGTTGAAAAGGAACTTCGTGGGCTTTGATCCTCGAGTGGACGAAATACGTGGCGGTGGCTAGAGTGTCGGCTTAAGCCCAATCTTTTGATAAAAACAAATGCATGGATTTGAAGAAGTTTCAAATGTTTTGATGATTGAAATGAATAAATGTATATATGTATATATTGTGTTTGATTTGGTTGTGGACGAGGTCTAAAGCGGATGTTGAGAAGTTGAGGATGGAAAAGATTAGAAGTGTTTTTAAATGTTTTGAGGTTTTGTAAATTTGGGAAAGATCCGAGAAAACAGAGGAAACTCTGGCCAATTTTTCTGAAAAAAATCCAAGCGTTTGAAAAAGAAAAGAAAAAAAAAAAAATTGACCGCCGACGCGTATTTTCTAAAGATATGTTAAGGATTGAAAAAGGGGGTTCGGCTCCATGGATTTTATTTGTTGTTTAAGGAAAAGTTTCTATATCCATTGGAGTCTTAGGAGGTCCCTGTTTCATGAGGTTAATCGTTGGGATCCTTCAACGTGGTATCAGGCACGGTTTTGAAAATGTTATAAAGATTTGAAAATTTTATGTTCATATGATTGTTTTAATGTTTATTTTAAAATTGCATAAATTATTTATGTGATTTAAAATCATATATACATTACATGACATATTAAATTTTTGAATTCACGAAGAAAAATGCGTCGTCGAGGCGACCCCGACCCGGGAGGCTCCACGAGGCGGTAGTACCACCACGAGAGGAATATGTTGATGAGTGCCTTATGTTCCTCACGCCTGATGCTGAGTGACCCTATGCCACCACGAGGTGGGACCGCCACCACCTCCTGAAGTGGGAGGACAAATACCGTTAGACCCCGAGATGGCTCGACTTTTAGCCAACTGCGTTACGGCTGACCCCAGAGGCGGTAGCTTCTATAGAGAGGAAGCTGGTTAGGAGACAGGCTATGATGGATTGGGAGACCGGAAGGCCGTCATGGTTAGAGGGAAATGAAACGGGCCTACCCGGGTGATGCGGTGTACGGATGAAGCGAGATGGTCACTTTTACGCCTTTCTCACGGGATAGAGCATTGGAGTGGTGGAGGGCGGAGTTGAAAGTGCGGAGGAGTGTCACAGGCCTGATTTAAGGAAGAGTTCTGAGATAAATTTGTTCCCGGCCCGATTCTGCAGAGATCACGAGGCTAAGGAGTTCTTTAAATTGGGCAGGGACCTCTGTGACAGTTATGGCGAGTTTTTACGAGCTCGTCGAGACATGTCCATTTGCTCGGGGATAGCCGAGTTTGAAGACCCGAGATTTGTTGTAGGTCTTCGTCGAGAGATTAGGACCATAGTGGCGTCGGCGGCCCACACGATCTGGCCAGGGTGGTTGAGGCTGCGGTTAGGGTTTAGAGATGAGCATGGGGTTGAAATCGGGCTACGACCGATTAAGAGACGAGAAGCGAGTGGGTCGGCGTGGGTTCGAGGAGGTTCCGATGCGCGATTCGAAGGAGGAAAAGACACGGTGGGTAGTGGCGGCGAGCGGTCAGAGCCGCAGTCTAAACGGGGGTTGATGAGGCCCGCAGGCCGGAGTGGCTCGAGGTCCAAAGCGAGGAAGTGTGCTAAGTGCGGGAAGAACCATTATGGTGAGTGCAGATTGGGGAGCCAGGAGCAGTTTGCTTTAAGTGCGGGCCAGTAGGGACACTACGCGAGTGCCTGAGGATGGTTCGCGGTGGATCGAGTGGGACGGACCCGGGACGAGGCGGTTCGGTCTTGGTAGGGTGGGGTCGGAGTCGGAAGGAGGGTTTGAGACCAGAGGCCCTGGGCTACTAGATCACCGGAGGACCGGCGGGTGAGGTCGACGTCGAAGGACGGATGGGACCACCTCGGACCTGGTAGGGTGTTTGCGGGTCACTCCGCGAGGAGCGGATCTTAACATAAGAGGTCATGACGGGTACTATCAAGTTTTTGAGTGATGCTTATGTCTTGATAGATCCAGGGTGCTACTGCTCGTTTATTTACTTGAAATTTATTGCCTGAGTGAACATAGAATCTGACCCATGGGTGTAGTATGGTGGTCTCTCTTCCCTCTGAGGGAGATTCACTTATAGCGAGATAGAGTATACATGGGTTGTAGAGTGATTATTAGCAGGGCATGAGTTTATGGCCAATTTGGTATTATTGGACATCAGGGACTTAGATGTGATACTAGGGATGGGCTGGTTGTCTCGACATGCGCCACATGGATTGTTTCGAGGGAAAGGAGTTAAGTTACATTAGGCTAGGAATCGGAGAGATTACTTTTTGTGAGAGTAAGAAAAGATGTTGTCCTCGGTATGATGTACGTGATGATGGGGGAAGATGTAAGAAAATCATATCGAGAATTATCTAGCCTGTGCGGTTGAGGTGAGATGATGATATGAGATTGGAAGACATTCGGTAGTCAAAAGAATTTAGGATGTGTTTCGGATGATCCAGGACTACCCCGAGATAGAATTGATTGGACAGAGGTTGGCGCAGGGCGACGGAGTTAGTCGCCATATAGGATGGCCTGCAGAATTGAAAGAACTTAAGGTGCAGATGGAAGAAATGGTCAATAAGGGTCGTCGGGCCAGAACACATCTCCTTAGAGAACCTGGGTTTATTTGTGAAAGAAGAAGGAGCGAGAATAATGCGATTATGTATTGATTATAGAAAGTTGAATAAAGTAACAATCGTAGTAGACATCCTCTTAGGATTGATGATCTCTTTGATGATCGATTGAGGAGCTAAGGTATTCTCAAGATTGATTTGAAGATGGTATCATCGGTTGAGAGTTCATGATGAGAGGATGTTCCCAGGCGACGACCGAACCGCAGTGCGGGCATTTTGAGTTTCTAGTCATGCCATTTGGACTTACGAATGCCCCAGACGCTTTTATGGATCTCATGAACAGGATTTTCAGGCCTTACTTAGATCAGTTTGTGATCGTGTTTATTGACGATATATTGATCTATTCGAGGCGTGGAGAAGAACATCGGCACTTAAGGATAATTCTGCTGAGCATTGCGGGAACATCGGTTATATATAAACTTAGTAAGTGTGGGTTTGGCTCGACCGAGTGTAGCCTTTGGGACACATGGTTTTACGTAGAGGGTCTCGTGGATCCGCGGAAGATTGACTATGCGAGATTGGAAACCTCTACCGAGTGTTCTGGAGATAAGGAGTTTTTTAAGGTTGCAGTGTGCAGTAAGTTCGTTGGGGATTCTCGAAGATAACCGCACCTCGACTAGGCCCGACGAGAAGAGGAACCGTTTTTATGGTCGAGCTTGTGAAGGATTCGATGAATTGAAAATGAGGTTGACCTCGGCTCCGAGTACTTACACTTCCATCGGGCGGGATGAAGCTGCGGTATGTTGTGATGCCTACAGGCGAGCCTAGGTTGTGTGTTAATGCGGAATGAGGTGATTGCATATGCTTCTAAGCGATTAAAGAAGCACGAACGAATTATCACACACCGACCTTGAGCTAGCGGCCGTAGTATTTGCCTTGCGGGATATGGAGGCGTATATGGAGTGCAGCGGTTTTACGGATCATAAGAGCTTGCGGTATCTGACTGCAGCGAGAAGGGTTGACGCTGACGGAGGAGATGGATTAGGCCCGATCCAAAGTTATGAATGCACCATTGAATATCATACGGAAGGCGAGGCGTGGTAGCGGTCACCCTTAGTAGAAGACCGCGGGTTCCCTATCGCGCGAGGTCGTGCATCTTCCTCGACTCATAGAATTGAGGTCCTTGAGTGTCGGCTGGAGCGTGGGTCGGGAGTGCTTGTTAGCCACATTTCATCGTCTGTATTGATGGGGCAGGATTAGAGCTTGATTCAAGATCCACAGGATAATGGGGTGAGGGTGAGTGATACGGGCGACGAGAGTTGTCATTGAGAGAAGATAGTGCGTGGTCATGGGACCCAGGAGGTTGTGTACGGATGTAGGTGATGTGAGGAGATTATGGAGAGGAGCCGTTTCTCCGCTTGTGTGTCAGAAGCACAAGATGTATCACCTAAGGAACACTGCGGGTGGAAAGGTATGAAGGGATATTGCGAGTTCGTCTCGGATGTCTCACATGTCGGCGGGTGAAAGCCGAGGCATCGAAGCTGCACTTAGTATTACAGGTGCTCAGGTCCTCGGTGGAAATGGGAGAATCATGGATTTTGTGGGACTTCACGTTGTCGGAATGGCCATGATACGATATGGGTGGTGTGGGCCCAATTTGTGAAATCAGCCCATTTCCTCCACTATCCAAGAATAGTGATTCATTGGATAAGTTAGCCCAATTATCGTTAGAGATTATTAGGCGCATGGTCGCGGTTTCATTGTTTTAGGCAGAGATCGGGTTTACCTCACGGTTTTGGCCCAGTTTACAGAATGCCCTTGGCACTAAAGCGCATTTGAATGCGGCTTTTCATCCACGAATAGATGGCCAATCCCGAGAGGACTATACGAGACTTTAGAGGATATGCTTAGGGCATGTGTGCAGGGGGTTTAGAGGAGAGTTTGGGACACCCGTCACACCCCTTTGATGGAGTTCGCGTACAATAACGGTTATCGAGACCGGTATTAGTATGGCCCCTTATGAGGCTCTTTATGGGCCAAGGAAATGTTAATTCGATTTGTTGGGGCGAAAGGTGAAAGAAATTAGTAGGTAGGAATTGTTCAAGTGACTTGTGATAAGATCAAAGTTATAAGGGATAAACTGAAAATGGCACAAGACAGACAGAAAAGTTATGTGGACAATCGCCGTCGAGACCTAGAGTTCGAGGTAGGGGACATGGTATTTTTGAAGATTTCCCCATGGAAGGGCGTACTAAGATTTGGGAAACGTGGAAAGCTGAGTCCACGATATATTAGGCCATCTGGGGTGTTGAGAGGATTGGAAGTGGCATATCGATTGGGTTGCCATCGACCTCGATCATTCACGATGTTTTCCATGTTTCTATGCTCCTTAGTACATACGGTTATCATGCCATTGACCCGAGGCAACCGGTGGAAATACAAGAGAATTTGACATATGAAGGAACCGGTGCGGATCCTCGTGAGTCAGGGAGCAGGATTACGCAGCAAGACTATTCCGTGAGTGAAGGTATTGTGGAGAGTCATCTGATAGAGCGCCCAGGAGCAGAGGCCCGAATGCATCATCGATTACCCCTCACTTGTTTTCGGATGAGGTATGTTCCTTTCTTTTCTTTTGGAGTTTAATTTATTCATTCGAGGGCGAAATGTTCAAGGGAGGGAGGATTTTGTAACACCGGAGTCAGAGGTGTCTGATACATGATCTTGTGAGGTGTAGAAAGGCACTAAATGTCAGTAGTATTTGGAACTAAAATAGGAAATGACGGAAATGATAATTTATGGTATGAGCATAAGGGTATAATGGTCATTAAACGAAAGATGTAAATCATAATCAAGTTAGAGATGGAGCCGCAGTACAAATAAATAAGTTACAATTGCAAAATTAAAGTGTTGAGAGGCTATTTGCAATTAAAAGGAAGGATTAAAATATAATAATAGGAAAATAAAAGCCAAAAGTCATTTGGTCTCAAAATTTTACTTACTAACAAGCCATTAGGAGAGAAAAGAAAAGGAGAAAAGGAGGAGAAAAGAAAGGAAAGAAGAAAGGGAAGAAAATGGTGGAAGCAGGTGGGAGATGTGATTTTCTTCTCCTTTAAGAAGCTTTCAAGTTCTTTACAAGTGGTAGCAAGGGAGGAGAGGAGCCAAAGAGGAGCAGAACAAGTAAGTTTTTAATGGTGGGAAAGTTAGGGTTTGATGTTTTTCATGTCTAATGTCTTGAATTTTCTGGTATGGATGTTAAATTGGTGGTATTTAAGGTTTAATGGTGCTGATTTTGATATCAATTGAGAAGGAAATGGATTAGGTTAGGTTTTGAAGAAAAGAAGTGAGGGAATTGTTGAGATTTGATAGTGAATTATTGTGTGATATGTTGAAATGGGTATAAGGCATCAGATTGGAGTGTTTAAGTGAAAAAAAAAAAGTGGAAAGAGAAACACATTACACGGTCATTTAAGGCGACGGAGTCTCGTGCAGGAAATGCATTTCTGTTCGACCAATTTTCGTATTTGACCATAACTTGCTCATTTCTGATCGATTTAGTGACCTAGTTGCTAGTTAAATAAACTTCAAGGAGAAAATCATACACACATATAGAAGTGCGCATCGTCAAATTCTGATTATAAGTGGCCTAAAAATTCACTCAAAGTAGGGGGCCGTGTGCAAGCCAAGTGCAGTTCGGGTTTTGAACATAGGTGCTTGAGTTGTTTGGACGTAATGAGTTTGATTGCTCCGATTTAGGTGATTCAATTTGAGAAGAACCTTAGCACCTTAAATTTTAAATAGTACAAAGAGATAATGTCAAAATATAGAAGTTAAGACCTGGAAAAAAAAAAAATGGATATGTCAACAGTCAGAGTGTAAAATCGGTAAAATGACTAGTTTGGCATGAAAATACCATAACTTGAATTTGGAAGAGTCAATTGGAATGATTCCAATTTCTAAGTAAAGTAGATTCATAGAGGAACAAGAAAGTGATTTGAATTGATGGCTTTAAGGTCATTTTGTAAAGAAAAAGGTAATTTGGTCTTTCCTTGATTATGTTTTTTTAAGTATGGTTAAATGGGATTTAAGTGAATGTGATGTGGTTGGGTGAAAATGAATGTGTATGATGGATTAAATGGAAGTTATGGTTGTGATTTGGTTATGGTTTTCTTGAGAAAAAGGTGAAAAAAAGGACTATCGAGAGGAGCAGGGCAGACGGGAAGCAAGCGGGATGAGCGGTGAGACGGTGAGTGAAAATGATATTTTTAAAATTGAGTTTCTAAAGTGAATGATTTAATGTTAAGCGAAAGTTTATGAATGTTTATCTTGCATCAATATATGTTATATGTATATGAATATGTATGCATATGTTAAGGTATTATAGAAAGTTTAAAAATGTGCCAAAAGAATGCATATGTGTTTTAAGCAATAGTAAAGGATTTAAATGGATTTATAAATGTATTTTGAAGGAAATGTTTTTGCGATGGTTACCCTAACCCCTATCATTGTTATGATGATATCGACGAAGTACTTTAAGCGTGTAAGGATTTAGAAGAGGTAAAGTTATGAGTTCTTAGCCGGGGAGGAAATAGGTGTCTAGAGTAATATCCTTACGTGATAAAGTGCTATATTTGGAGACTATGCAAAGCGTGAGTTTCTCGCGCGTAGTGGTTATGGCTGGAATGTATTTGTCCTCACCGTGGTACCGAGGAAGCTGTTCGGTGTGTTTATTCCTGGGTTCCATCGAAAGAAAGAAATAAAGAAAAGAGAAAGTTTAAGGCATAAATGGATTTTAATTGTATAAGTATTTATTGTAAGAAAGAAAAAGAAAGTTTAAGGCATAAATGTTTAAGACATAAATTGATTTTAATTGTAATAGTATGTATTACTTTGATATATACGAAAATATTATTTAAATGAAAATGTACACTCAACTTGGGCTCCTTTAATACATTCTTTCAGTATGTTTCAAAAACATTTTCGGGACCGAGATAGGTGCAGCGGTAGAGCGTCCCCGGTCTGATGTAGTGAACCATCGAGCGGCGCTGTGATTTCATTGTATATATAATTTTCCATATATGTTGAATATTTTGTTATGGATATATGTATATGTATAAAGTTGAAAAAGAAAGGAACTACGTGGGCTTTGATCCTCGGTGGGCGAGGAATGCGTAGGCGGTCGGCTTAAGTCAGGCTTAAGCCCCCGATCTTTTGATAAAAACAAATCATGGATTTGAAGAAGTTTCAAATGTTTTGATGATTAAAGAAATGAATAAATGTATATATGTATATATTGTGTTTGATTTGGTTGTGGACGAGGAGTCCTAAAACGGAGTTGAAGTTGAGGATGGAAAAGATTAGAAGTGTTTTAAATGTTTTCGCGAGGTTTTGTAAATTTGGGAGAAAGTCCGAAAAGCAGAGGAAACTACGGCGATTTTACGAAAAATCTAAGCGTTTGAAAAAAGAAAGAAAAGAAAAAAAAATTTACCACTTAAGCTTCGCATTATTTTCTAAAAATATGTTAAGGATTGAAAAAGGGGAGTTCGCTCCATGGATTTTATTTATTGTTTTAAGGAAAGTTTCTATATCCATTGGAGTGCGGAGATCCCTCGGTTTCATGAGGTTAATGGGTCGAGATCCTTGACATTAGCTGAGTTGGTACTAGAATGCTTCCCATTGGACTAAGACCCTAGGTCTGGGTTCGAATCCTGGGGAAGCGAAGGAACTCGATTAGAATGAGGATATCCTATGAGTGGGACCGCTTTGAAGGGTACCACTGGCGTCCTGGGTGTGGACCTACTGATAAAGGCGCTTTTTATTGTGGGGTCCACGCCTTTCCTTGTTTCAAAGTACCCACCAGGTGTGTGAGGTCCACCCTTCGTAACCAACTGGGTGCCTTCGGGTGGAGTCCCACTCACGGAATATCATATAGGCATTTTATTTCGTTTAAAGTAGGGCTCGAGCCGGGGCCAGGGGCAGGTCGTGGGAGGCGTCTCACTACGGCGAGCTACTAGCTCGGTTGGTGTAAAGACACTCCCGTGGACACTCGCTCCCTGATCTGAGTTGAAATGCTACGGCGAAAGAAATAGCTACAGGAAAGGCATGATATTCTGTGAGGGTGGACCCTGGAAGGTGAACCTGATGAGCAAATGAAAGGGCACCCGTGGTCACGAAGAATTAATGGACCCCACAAATTCTCGGTCGTGACAAGAGTTGAAGAGCGTACAAAGGAATGGCGACAAAGAAATTCGGGTTGCGAACATAATAAGAATGGAAGGAAAGTCTCTATCGAACAGAAATTTTTACGTCGCGACAATAAAAGCTACAGAATGATAGAATTATGTCGTGACATAAGAAAATTCGGTCGCGACATAAACTGAATGAGAACTAAGATTAGGCAAGTCAAGTCTGTCGTAACAAAGATTTCAATGTCGCAACAAACACCTCAACCAGCGATAAGGAGAAGAGAAGAAAAGTTTGTCGTGACAAAAGAAAATTATGTCACAACAGAAATTGTTAAGGAAGTAAGGAAATCCTTTCACGACAAAGTAGACAAGCGGAAGAGAAAAAATGCTTGTGACGACAAATTCCAGAAGTGGAAGAAAATGAGAAGCTAGCTACAACAAATTTTGTGTCACGACATAAGACATTCTGTTCGCGCGAAACAAGACCCATTTGGATCAAAACTCATCTCCACATTATCAAAATTACGTCATGACCCAGAATCAGAAAAAGCTCGGAAGAAACGGAGTTCTGATAGCGCAAGGCTGCGATAGAAAAAACTGTGACAAAGACTGAAGACTCTATCGCGACATAACTTTCTATGTCACAATAGAGCGACCAATTTGGGCAAGAAATTTAGGGATCCACAACACTGTCTTGAAGTGCAGCCCAACATTGGAAAGTCTATAAATGGACGCATCTAGGGAACTGTGTATATCTTCGGCAATTCTAATACTTCTGGGTAGTAGAAGACTCTTTGCATATTATTTTCTTTCATTTTTTTTATTAGTTCCTTTTTAGTAGATTTAGTTTGAGCATATTTTTTAGTTAGTTTTTCTTTTGATTTTCCAGAGTTGAGTAATGAATTGTAGTGCAGCTTCGAGTTGGAATTTCTTGTTAAATTTTCTCTTTCATTACTGTTTTGAATAAAATAGAGTTTGGAAAATTTCTAGATTTCATTTATTTCAGTTCATTTACACTTTTAATGAATTTTCCTAATCAGTTAGTCACTAATATAAGTGCACCAGCTTTGAAAGATTGAGCTCCCTCTAGGAATGGGTCAATGATGATAGTCTTTTTTCTGCACAAAACTAGAAGAACGCCTTAGTTAGAATTCTTGAATTTATTTGATTGGTATTATTTTTTAACTTAATTGTTCCTAGTTTAGTACCGTGTACCCAAGAAAAGTATTTTATCTTGCTCTGATTTCCAGGAGGCCCTCTACGTGACACAAAGATGGAGAATCCTGAGGGTAGAAATTAGTTCTTTGTGGGTATGGTAGACTAATACTTTGGAACTAGTGAACTCTGAAAGATTATTCAGATAAATCACTAACTTACTCATGGTTTGAGGATAGTTTGATGAAGTATCAGTTTAATCACTCGAGTTTCTCTCTCTACGATGAAAGGATTACGATCTTGTGTTAGTAAGATCTAATCAAGGAGATTGAAATTTCATGATGAAGAGATGAGGTGCCATCTAAATTGGAGAAGGCTTGCAATATCCACGTCTGTAGGGCCAAGAAATCTTCAATCCTAATATTTGGGTGTGAAGTACTGAAAAGGAAAAATACTCAAATCTTGGAAAGAGGATTATACCTTACAAGTAGTTGATTAGATTCATGAGTCAGAAATGAACATGAATCTCTAATTAGTGAAATGTATGGTTGAGGGAGAAATCCAAACTATAGCACAATCCATCTTTGACAAATTAAGCTTTCCAACTTATGGCTTAGCTAAGATTCAAAATGATGCAGAAATTAACAATTATTCATTGGTCTATGTCCTAATGTTTTCTCACTCAGTGAATTCTCAACTCAATTCTTATTAATATTTTATGTACACTAGTGAAATGACTTTAGTATTATTTTATTCATTTTCCAATCATCTTATGATTCATCCTCAATCTTCGTGGGAACAATATCTGGACATAATGAAAATCCACTTTTATTACTTATAAGATCTGTTCAGTTGCAGTGATTAAGACCAATCAAAATCTTTAATGAATCCAGTTTACAAAAATGGACAAACACATATTTTCATCACATTCGGTCTCAACAAGTCTTTAGTGTTGTTGTCAGGGATTAGATAATATTCCTTGGTAGTAGTTCCATAAATTTGTATATATTGTTTGTCCACTAGTCTATCTATATCACAAATGGGTCTTAACAAGTTTTTTGCGCCATTACCGGGGAGTAGATAATAGTCATTTGGTGGCAGAGTCATAACTTTGTTTGAGCAGTTTGGTCTATACAAAAAAGGTCTTAACAAGTTTTTGGCGTCATTGCCAGGGATTAGATAATAGTCCTTGGCAGTAGTTACATAAATTTATATATATATATATATATATATATATATATATATATATATGTTCTTGTTTGTCCACTGGTCTATCTATATCACAAATGGGTCTTAACAAGTTTTTGGCGCCATTGTCGGGAAGTAGATAATAGTCCTTTGGTGGCGAGTCCTGCTTTGTTTTCACGAGTTTGAGTACATGCAAAATGGTCTGCTTACCTCCACTGAAGGTTTGTGCCCATCCTCTAATAGGATCTGGTGCATACACATGGAGGGGCAGATCCTCTTCAAATCGGCTAGAGACCATCCGATAGCATCTTTGTGATGTCGAATTACTCTCATAATCTTATCTTCTTCCACTACTATCAAAGCTACTGATATGATTACTAGTAAGGTTGAAGATTCCCCTAGATAAGCATACCTCAAGTGACTAGGTTATGGCTTTTGCTCTAACTGTGGTGATCGCTCAATCGAAGGCACTACAGTCTGGGTGTTCTTTCCCAACGGCTCATAATACTTTCTTCTTATCGATTGGAAGGAGTCCATCCATTTCACATACTCTTCAGCCTCTTCACTTAGTTCCTCCTAAGCATTCTGCACAAAGCTAGTCTCTAAAGGGTCAATCAAACCACTTTGGCTAAACACTATAGCCTCTACTGCCTCTATCATAAAACATGAATCGCACTCTGCTGGATGCCGCACAGCATTAAATACACTGAATCTAACCTCATCGTCTTACACTCTTAATTTTAGTTCTCCGCCCACGCATCCAATCATAGCCACATAATTGCTAGAAATGGTACACTTGATATAATGGGTATCTCCTTATCTTCCTTCATATCCAACACTATGAAATCTACTGGGAAGATAAACTTATCTACCTTTACTAGCACGTCTTCTATCACTCCCCGAGGATGTTTCAATGATCTATCAGCCAACTGCAGGGTAACAATCGTGGGTCTAGCTTCACCTAACCCTAACCATCTGAAAATGGATAAAGGCATGAGGTTAATACTGGCTCCCAAGTCACATAAGGCTCTCTCGAAGATCGAGTTCCCTATCTTACATGGGATTGTGAAGAATTTGGCAGGTCCTTCGGCTTAACGTGGTAATTTCCTCTGTAGTATAGTACTGCATTCTCAATAAGGTTCACTGTCTCAAAATCTGATAACCTTCTTTTCCTTGACAGTATATCTTTCATAAATTTGACATAGCTGGGCATCTATTCTAATGCATCTGCAAACGGAATGTTGATATGCAGTTTCTTAAACACTTCCATGAATTTAGTAAACTTCTTATCCAGTTTATTCTTCTTCAAATGCTAAGGATACGGGACTAGTGCAGAGGGTTAATTTGTAACTGCCTGTTTCTTAGTTTCTTTCCTTTCATCTTATCTCTTTACTAACTTCTTCTCTTGGGGATGCTCCCCGTTCATCTGATCTCTCGAGATGAATTGGTCTACCTCAGTTTCCACTTCTCTTACTACTGGTGGTTGCCCCGGTGTAGCTAGTTCTCTACCACTTCTTAAGGTGATAGCCTTAACATGTTCCTTACCTTCTTCACCTCTCGGGTTTATCTCTAAATTGCTAGGTAAAGAACCTTGTTGTCTCTCAGTCAACAGATTGGATATTTTCCCCATTTGCACCTCCAGGTTTCTCAACTGTACTGCCTGGTTATTCAATTGGGTTGACTGATTCTGCATATTCGCCTTTATTTCATTCATAAAGTTTATATAGGAACTAAGCATTTGAGCTAGTGCTTCTTCCAAATCTACTTTTTTTTCTCTACTAGCAGTTTGTTCACTTGGGGAGGTGGCATGTTATTCTGATTGTTCCTCCAGCCATAGTTCTGATTATTTTGATTATTCCACCAACCTTGGCTCTGATTTTGATTCTGATAAGTGTTTACCCCATACGACCACATTTACGGCGATTAAATCGACACATACTATGCTGCTCTACTATCATACGTGATTGTCATTACAGTATTGTTGTCCTCCTTGAGTCACATATCTCCCAAGGGTTAGCCTGAATAGAATTTACAACACCTTGTTAACTTTGTAACCGTTTGGTAAGTTATGCGACATGATTTACTAGATTGCTCAAGACCTCTATGTACGCACCTCCCACTACCTTCCTCGGTATCATCAATCACGGGCCCTTTGGTTACTATTAGTGACCATATCCTGCAGGATTCCATATGCTTGGTTTGTAGTCTTCATCGTGGCAGCCTGGCGGGGCATCTATGCTTCCATTACAGTGAATCACTCAAACCGTTGTAAAATGTATGGACTTGCATCCATCTCGTCAACTTGTGATGTGGACACCTCCTTAACAGTTCATGGAATCTCTCGAGCTTCGGCTAAATGCTCACCACTCGATTGTCTAAAAGTGTTAATCTCTTGCACCAAGCGTAGATCTTTGATGTGAGAAAAACTTGGTCAAATTTGCACCGTCATTCCATGAGGTAATGGAATCTAGTGGTTGGCTTGTCAATCAATGTTTAGCTCTATCACCCAGTAAGAGCGGGGACAATCTTAGTCTAAGTGCTTCTGCTATCACTCCATTGTACTTTACCGTGTCTCATACTTCAATGAAGTTTGTCAAATACGTGTTCGTATTCTCACTTGGCAGTCCATGGAACTGAATGTTCTAAAGCATTTGCAGGGTTACTATTTTCAGCTAAAAATTGTTCACTTGAATGGGTGGTCTTTAGATAGTAGATTAAACAATCGTATGCGGTAAGGCAAACTATTCTAGCATCATAAAAGGATCATCTGGTAGTATAAATGGCCTGGGGGCATAATTCCTATCGTTATTCCCATTTTATCCCCCTTGTGGCTCGTTTTGCTCTTGGCCCAGATCTTGCCCTTCCTGATTTTGCATAACTGCTAGATTTCTCTAGTGTGCTTCTCTTTGCTCTCTGAGTAATCAGTTTAAGGTTCTCTCTGGCTTAGGATTGAACAGGAGTAGTTCAACTTGACCCCGTATTCGCATACACACATAAAAACCTTTACTGTAATCATACAAAAAAACACAGAGACGAAATTACAAGCACTTTTGTAAACATAATGAGATGAAAATAATTCCAGAGTAATATCTAGTTGTGCTATTGTCAATATCAACACGAAACTTCTCCCTAGAAACAGAGCCAAAAAACTTGACGGGCACTATAAAGGTTATGCAAAATTAATGTAAAACATAGGCCCGCATGCGTAAGTATATGCGTCAAGTTTACGTAATATAGTGGCTTATCAAGTGTTGTTCCCACAAAGAGAAGTGTGTTGAATACCGGAATTGGCTCTATAATATTATCCGGATCTCAAACTCTATTGAATTATGGCTAATATAATGAAGAGCTAATCTGTAACACCCCAAACATTTTTTTTTAATGATTTTTTTTCATGGAATTTAAGTTTTAGGTGTTTTAAGGTCCATCATGAATTTATAATAATTTTTAGGAATTATTTCTCAATTAAATGGAATTTTAGGAAATATACCCAGTAAGGTCAAATTACGAAGCGGAGTTGACGGAAATAGAGATTTACTAAAAATACCCAATGAATGAAATAAATTATGGAAATTTTTATGAAGCAAATTAAGGTCCAAATATATGTTATAAAAATAAAATTGATGAAAATACATGAATAAAAAAAAACAAAAATACGTGAGCTTGATGAACCGGGTAGGGAAAAGTCAATTTTATTGACCAAGGGCCAAAGAGACATTTTTAATAATTCCCAGGGCCTTAAAAAAATCAAGAAAAAACCTCAGGGACTTAAGTGCAATATTGAATTAATTTTAAAAATATTAGGCCTCAGAAAATCGAGCAGAAAACAAAAGAAAAAAATTGAAGAACCCTAGGTTTCTCCATTCGACAAAGCTGCAGGGAAGGAAGAAAATTTTGTTGCGACAATTCCCTTTGAATCAGCCTGTGATTTTCATGGTGGGAGACTTCTGAAGTTATATTAAAGCACCATGGTTGCATGGTGCTGTATTGGAGGAAAGGGGCTGAATTATTAAATAGTTTGTTGTTTGGATAGGTAATTAGGGATGTTTGGAATGAATTAATTGTTCTAATGTGTATGTAGGTTGCAATTGCATTTTGAATCTATAGAATGTGACCTAAGAGGTATGAATTAGGTCTGGTATGCTTTAAAATTTGGGGAAAATGTATTTAGAATGAATTGGGGGTGGTAATTAGTGGAATTAAGGGTTGAATCGATTGAATGTGAATTTACATTTGAAGGTGGACTTGGACGGGAATAATAGGAGGACCTAATGGACGAATTTTGGGGCCAATTTGACATCATTGGAAAGATATGGATGTTAGTAGAATTTTCCACTGGTTTCAGGTCTTTTGATGTCGGTAGAAGAAGATATAGGCAAAATACTAACTGATGCGCAATCTGCCAAAAAACGAGTTTAGTGATTAAACATTAGATATCAGAGAATTAATTGTGAAGTGAATATTAAAATTATAATTTTGGTATTTAGATGTTAAAAGGAAGAATGTTGAAGGTAAGGAAAGTAAAAGAGTTTAAAAAAATTATTTAAAAAGCTCAAGTTAGGCGATTAAATAGAAAGCGGGTAAATGGCTGGTGGGTAGTGGATACTGAAAGGTATGGCTCGTTATGATTTTTGACGTTATCTTTATATTTCTTTTCTTGCATGAATATTGGTATAACCAGCGAGAAGTTGGGGAGGCTCCTGCGTTCGGGGTGAATAGCCTGGCGAGCACGGACTAATAGGGAGGTGAGTAAATTTATATCATCGTACTTACTTGCCGAAATGTATAGCGGTGTTTTCATTGTTTGACTTGATCGTAGTAATTGACTATGATTAAGACCCTTATTCTTGAGCATTCATTGAATTGAATTTGTCATATGCCACAAGTCGTGTCTGATGAATATTCATGCGAAGAGCACGATTGGCTCTTCTTATTGTTGAGGTGTTATCTCTTGTTGCATGCTGAGTGCGGCCCGGTATAACTATGTCGTTAATGTCATTGATGGTATGAATCACGAAAGCCTAGCGTGGGGAGTCATCGAGGCTATGTGTGCTATGGTACCCTACGGTGCGGGCAAAGCGGTGCCTTCCTAGAGGTGGTAAACTCTGAGGCGTAGAACGGCCCGTTCACGGATCTTTGGTTGGAGCGTATGGATTCAGGTATAAAGGTAAAAAGGAATGTGCGGTTCACGAATGGTAAACTATATTTTACGTGTTTCAAACCTGCAAATCTCATTTGATATTGTTGTTCATATTGTATTTATTTGTTGCATAACCTGTAATATGGTGATTGATTGATTCTTAACCATCCTTGTGAGCGGCCTTGAGTACTAGCCTCTGAGTATGGTGATATATTTTACTCACGAAGGTTATCTCACCCCAGTTGATTTCCTCCTTTCGGGTAGACGGAGAAAGGAGAATCCGGAACACTTCTTGACACTTGGATTCTATTTGAAACATGTAATGGATTATTATTTTGTTTATTTGGTGAATGAGAGTCTAAGTTTCGAAGGCTCCATGGTGAATTCTTGTTTATTGGGTTAATTATTTGGTTAAATATCGATAAATTTTGAATAGTTGAGTTGGATAAATTTTGCTTTTGATGAAACCTTATTGATATTTTTGATGAGACCGTCAGTCGTTTTTGTTAGTGGATGACCACGGAGTCTATTTGTTATGTTATTTGAGATAATATCATGATATGAGATTTTTGAGTTAATTAGTAGATTTTAGATTGATATTAGAATACGAGTTTGTCATTAGTTATAGAAGCGAATAGGTCTTCTTAGAGATTTTTCGGTAGAAATTATGGGACTTAGGCTTGCTACGGGTTTTGGTGGCCTTAAGCCTACCCATTCCCTAGCGCCGGTCATAGCCTATAAAAGTGGGATGTGACATAATCCTAAACGAATTGTTAACGCAATTAATGGGGACTAGTGTTTTGCCTCCCCTTGCCACACTCAATGGATTACTATCCTAGATGGGAATTGATCGTGTTATATTAGCAGTTCACGGCAAGTTGATCATGCCTGCAAATATCTCTCTCAGGTATATTAGCTATCTTGCCTAGTAGGGTTTTATTGCATCTCTGCCAAACAACCCTTAACTCGAGGCAGCTTGAATGATTGCATACAATCGCCACATAGAGCAAGGGAGATCTCTACTCTCCAATTGACCAAGTGTCCCTTTGGGATCCCGAGAACCTTTATCTCTCAATCTCATATTCCTGGCAAGAGCATGTTAAAGTTAGCCAAACACCACCATGTAGATAATTCACAGAAAATAGAGCAAGTCGATATCATATCCATGGACATACTGAATGAAACTAAATTAACAACTAATCCATATGAATATAACAAGGGTATAGTAAAAACCCTAGAAATAAAACTAACAAATTATGTTGTTCATTACAATCATTGGTGTTTTTAATCAAAAGGAGTTCGAGAATAAAAACACAAATACAAGAATTACACAATCTCTTGAATCACACCTGCGTCATCTTCTCCATCTCATCTCTCTCTTTCGTTTTGTTCTTTTCTTTCTTATTTGAAATTCACATTGACCAAGTCCCGGAGACGTCATGATGTTTGGCTATGGAATTGTTTGACCTCAACATTGTGACGTTGGGACATTGGGACGTCACGATGTTGGGCCACACGTCGCGGTGTTGGGCTAGGATCTTCAATCTACTCCTTCTAGCCTCCGTATAACCTCCAAACGCCGCCGTTTTCACCTGAAATGCACACGAAGCCAAGTATCAAATATAAGGCTATAAACACACTTATTAATGTACGAAATGACTCAAGAGCATGACAAACTACGAGTATATGATGAGTGTTTTGGGCACTCATCAAGTTGCTGACCCAAAGCTTGCTAAAGGGTGGTAGAAAGCTTAATAAGGCAAAACATTAGTAGAGAATAATTTGACCAACAACTATGGGACCTAAGTCATTCTAAAGAGACTTTCATCCTTTGCAATAAATATCATAAGGTTAACTAATCTACAAATTAATCAAAAAGGGAATACTAACACACACTCACTGAGTCAAGAACTGTAGTTGTTCATTGGCTATGAATTATCTGATATATTGAATTATCTGAATTGAAAATTTTTAGAATTCGGAAATCGAAGCTTAGTTACAATTGATATCATAACTGAAATTTTACTTAGTCCAAACTGCTGATATGATTGAAAAGATGATTAAAAATAAAAATATCCTTTAAAAAAATCAATTTTAATTGTTTGAGGACAAACAGATAGTCTTTTCTTTGCTTGAGGACAAACAAAACTTTAAGTTTGGGGGAGTTTGGTGAGTCTAAAACTCATCTATTTTTAAGCCCATTTTTCATGTATATTTAAGGCTTAAAAGTTCAATTTAATTTAAAATTATGGAATCTTCACCCAGATTTGTGTTTTTTAGGAATTTAAAGAAAATAAGCAAAAATTAGGAGGAAAGTAGAAAAAGGGGACTAAAAATGCAATGTTGTGACATCGGCTGAAAAATGTCACGACATCAAGTCAATATCGTGACATCGACATCAAGACTCAGAAGAGAAAAGTTCAATGTTGTGACATCAACAATCAATGTCGCGACATTGACAACTAGAGTCACGACATTGTACGGGTAGGTAAAGAGAAATTTCGCAACATCAGTCGCAACACCAAGAAATGAGCCACGACATCACAACTGCAATGTCATGACATTGGCCATGACATCAGCACGACAAGGGTGGAAAATTTTTACTTTTCAAAGTCCATATTTTCCGCCTCGTTTTTAGGGCTTAATGATTGGGGCCTATAAACAGCAGCTCCTAGGATGGAGTGAGCAACCTTCAGGCGGTTTTGAGCTTTGGGAAGAGCTGAAGTCTCTTTTGTACATATTTTTATTTTCTTTTCATTTTATTTTCTTTTTATTTTTGTTCTAGATTTAGTTTTCTTTCTTTTGGGATTAGAGTAATCAATTTGAGCTAAAATCATTGTATATTAAAGCTTCATTTATGTTTGAACTTAAGTGGAATTTGGAATTTTTTTTTTTAAATCTAGTTTATTCAATGTGATTACAATTTCAATGAATTTTCCTGATCAATTAGTCATTGTCTTTTGTGATCCGATTATGGAAGGATGGGCTCCCTCTAGGAAGGATTTTGGTGTTTTGATGATTGTTTGTAGTATTAAATGATGTTTTGGGGTATGAAAACTGGATTTATTTAATTGGTACTACTCTTATAATGAGTTGTTCTGAATATCAGTGTTCTATACCTAGAAAGAGTTGTATCCATGCTCTGATTTCTATGATCCCTTTGAGTGACACAAAGATGGACAACCTGAGAGCAAGGAGCAGTGACTTGGGGGTAAATTGCACTAATATCCTTGAACTAATTAACCCTGAGTGTCACTCCGGTGCATCACGGGTGAAGTTCTAACCTCTGACTTCAAGGTTCCCTTTTAGGTGATAGTAGAAGTGTGTTCTCGAGGAACAAGGACCATTTTTTGATTTATCAGTTTAATCCTTAGAGGTTTTGTCTCAATTTGGCAGAATAATCTTGATCCTGTGTTAGCATAGATTCTAATCAGGGAGATAGAGGATTCTAATGAAATGCATATTGAGATACCAATTGTATTGGAGAAGGCTTGTGTCACCCTGTCTATGGAGGCAAACAGTCTTCAGTCCTAAGAGATGGTTGTGAAGTACTGTTTAGGAAAAAAAGTACAATATTAAAGAGGATCAAATGCTAAAAGTAGCTATTCAGACCCATTGACCTGGTTTAGGAATATGGTGTTTTAAAATTTAGAAATGAGAGGAGTGCAGAATTTGTGGTGTCGAGAGGGTATTTCAAGGCCATACTACCTTGTTATTGGATAATTCAGATTCATTTCCTTCACGATCTTTCGATCTTGAACTGTATGACCGCGAATCTTAACATGATTTTTATTCAGTGTTATTTAAGATTTAGTGAAATCTATGATTCTTCTTATTTGATTTCTTGTAATTAAAAAACTTTATAAAGCATTTTTTTGTAGATTTGTTAACTATTCTAAAAATCATGGAAAACAGTAGTTCAAATAGTGATTTTTCTTAAGTAGTAGGGGTAGTTGATCTTTAGATTTTCACATCAATCCCTATGGTAATGATATCTAGACTTATAATCCATTTTATTACTTGTATAACCTTTGCACTTATAGTGATTTAGACCAAAACTAGTTTTAATTACATAATATCATATACACGGCAGAAAACAGTTTTTACATCACATATTTCTGTCTAACAAGTTTTTGGCATTGTTGACAAGGACTAAATAGTCTTTGGTAGCTGGGTTGAAAATTTGGGTGATCACATAAACTGGTCCATAATAGACTTACCATTAATAGGTGATTAGAATGTTAATTGGGAATAAATTTGTCTTAATTCATAAGGATTAATAAAATGAAATCTAAACCCTATGATTTCCCATCTTCATTCCACCATTTGCATGCTAGTTTAGGATTCCATTAGTTTAGTTGTTTTCCCTTTTACTTTCATCTTAATCTCTTGTCAAAGCTAGGATGAACTCTACAAATATTAAAATGATTACTCATCAGATGGACCTTTTGCCTCAGGAGACACATTTACGTTGTCACCTAGGATCCTTGGTGAGAGGGTTGAACATCACCATGATTCATCATAATGTTATTTATAGTGCATTAGTTCTAAAGATTGTCGGCTAGTATACCCTTAAATTCTCACTCCTTGCTCTCGGGTAGTCACGTCTCTATGTCATAGAGGATCCTGGAAATCAAAGAAAGCAAAGATACGGCTCTTTTTCGGGGTGTGATCTGCGATACTTGAAACGATTCTTTTAAAGAACAATGTCAATTGAATCAATCCAATACTCAAACCCACAACAATCATTTAAATACTACAAAATGATAATCAAAACATTAATCCCTTCCTAGAGGGAGCTTAGCCTTTCATAATTGGATCACAAGTGATAATGATTAGTGCCCAAAAAGTGCTATTTTGAGCCCTATTCAAGATAGGTTTTGAGTGCTTTTTGCGCACTAATCATATTAATTGAGCGATTGACATGTGCGGAGTCCATAGTACCACGATCCCATTTGAGGTTTGTTTTGGTAATTTTGCGGGGTTTTTTGCGAGCCTCAACCAATAGTTTCAAGTCTAATGTCAAGTTGGTGCTGAATGCGAGGATCTGGTGATTCTGTAAAATGAAGAAATGTAAAGTGGAATTGATGAAAGATGATGCAGTGGCAAGCGGGAGAAACCAGATTTTATTTATGCATTGCGAAAATTTTAAGGGTGCGAAAATTTCACAATCATAGAAAATTTCGCAATCCTAAGCGGAAATTTTAGAGTATGCAAAATTTTAAACTAAGCTATGAGAATTTCGCTAACCTAGCGAGAAATTTTGGACCTCACTATCTCTTGTAAATTCCTTATCTTTAGAGAAATTTAAGCTAGCTTAATGAAATTTTCGCTATGCTAAGCGAATTCCACACATGTAAATCCCGGCCCTGTGTTTTTATGTTTTTGACTCCAAACGACCACGTTTTGATTAATTACCATTTTGTCCCTATTGTAATTTCATATTTTAGGCATTTTTTCCATTTCACACATTTGGGTTTGCTATATAAGCCACCTTATAACTTTATAACCCTAACTTTTCATTTTTTAAAAGCTTTCCGGCTTTGGTTTTAGGTTTTATTTTGCTCTCTTCTCTCTCCTCTTTCTCACTTTCTCGCTTGAACCGCGCCCAGGGATAATGACTGAGGATGCTTGGTAAGCCTGAAAACCTTGAAGAGGAGGGTTGCTATGGTTTAGGGCCTCTGCAGGTTGTCCTCATGCTTTAAGTAATCTGATGCATTTATGGTTCCAAACTTTCCAAACTAGGGGTTTAATGCCATTTAATGTCTTTCTTTTTGGTCAATACTTGTGTGCTGGGGTTCGGTGCATTCTTAATGGTAGATGTGACATTCTTAAATGTCATTCTGAGCCATTGAAATGAGGTTAAATGCTAGGGTTTCCTCAAAGCGGCGGGACATTAGATACTTAGTATTTGATTTGACTCAAATAAGTGGTTCTAGGTTAGGTTTTATAGCTAAACAAGATCCAGTTTGGCTTTGACTATATGTCATTAGCCACAATGCGAGAAGCCATTCACGAGGACACTTTAATACCGTGTTATCAAGCTATTGACCCCGAGCCTTGAGGTTACCATTTCACTCATTTAAAACATTTCGGTTATCCGAGTGAACAACCCAGCTCCCTGTTTTTTAACCAAATCAAAAATCTAAACAAAGTCTCACCATTTTCAAACATTAATGCGAATCATTAGGTAGGATGAAAACCCGTCCAGTGTTCTACCTAGACCGCTATACTACGTTAGCTTGACTACGGCGGTAGAGGAGTATAGGAAACCAAATATTGTGATTGGATCACCCTAGTGTACGAATCAAATGGCGTCGTTGTGAGGATAGTGCAGAAGCTACGAGTGATGAGTTTGATATGTACTTGTAATCCACATTACAAGTGTTGGTGACCTTTCAATCCTTTTGAATTTCCATTTGTTTGAGCGCAAGTTTTCTAGCGATTCTTGCCTTGTTTTTGTTTCCTCTGATCGGTTTTTGTTTTATTCTTTCTTACGACCCTTTTGGCAAGTTTTGTTAGTGCTCTTTGCTGTCATTTTGTATAGCAGTTTATGCGACTTGGGATAAAGGAATATCAGGTAGATTACCGAAGTGAGTGCACCGATTGAGCAAGGTTGTGAAATCGGTGTGCCGCGGTGACGAAATGGATCCTACACGGGCTGACAAAGTCAACAAGCACCCCCATGAATCCAACGACATGCAGTCGATGAGAAGTCACATACACCCTCCTAGAGTGAGTGCTTTCACGCATCACTTTACCCATTGATGATGTGGTGAGAGTAGGCTTACTGACGAACTGCTCCCAGCGTTCATGGAATGGAGAATGAGAATCCTTATACTCATATCGGGGAGTCGGAAAGTATGCATAGCTTTTAAGGAAGGAGTGCCGGAGCATGGACTGCTCGAGCTGAAAGCATTCCACGACATGAAAGACAGGGCCAAATATGGCTCAATTCATTGAGGCTAAGGACAATTAGGAATTGGGCCGAACTTCAAGCCGAGTTTTTGAAGAAGTTCTTGATGCAGCCAAGACCGGCCGGTTTGAAGAGGCAGATCTACACTCGGCTTTATGTGATAAAGAGATTTTATCGGTGTTGGAAAAGATTCATGGAGACCATCAATGCATGCCCACCATGGTTTTGATACATGGATGCTAGTGAACCATTTTATGGTATGTCTCGGCCGTGAAGCAGCTAATTGGAAACCATGTGTGGAGGTGACTTTAGAGCAAACACCTAGATGAGGCCATGGACTTTTTTTGAACTATGTGAGCCGAGGAAACCTCAAAGGCATGGGATGAACCGAATTCAAGGAAGCCAAAGATCAAGGCCTTCGAACCACCGGAGGTATGAACTTTCTAAGACACGAGAGATGAAAGCAAAACTGGAAGCCACTTTGACTCGAAGGTTGGAAGATTTGGAAATGAAAGCCGACACGAGTGCAAGCGATAGCGAGTTACGCATCCTCGCATCCATCTTGTTTTGATTGTCGAGATAAATAGTCATCACGGGGAGAGCTGTCAGAGCATGCCCATGTCTGAATCAAAATAAGCCACCCGCAAATGCTCCATATGGCAACACCTATAGCTTAATTGGAGAAATCATCCAAACTGTCATGACCAAAACCCCCTACACTTATGTCCCTACGAGAACACTTACGACGGCGGTTGGCTCCACTTCAACACAACGTGGCAGCCTCCCACCTTCTTCGTGTTGAAGCGACATCCACGAATTTAAAAGTACAAAGTGGTAGGCACGTTTGTAGAAGAAGCAGAAGGTGTTGAATGTTCGAGGCTAATCAAAAAGTGAAGCGGCGTGGGTCGGCTTCGCTCAGCGAGGCGGGCCGGTGTGCACTCGTTCGAGGTTGTCCAACTCCAACACTGGAGTGCGAAAAGGGAAATTTCATTCCCATTCACGGCGCGTCAGAAGGGTGCGTAAATAGGCTCGACGATGATCCCGAATGTGGGAGTGATGATCCCGAGGCGGTGACTGGCATGGGAGGCAAGACCGGTCCGGCTCTAGCCAAGTCGGCTCCCACGGTGGCGATTCGCGCGAGAGAGAGCTTGATCGGCTAAAAGGGGAAGGAAGAGGTGAAGACCGGTGTACCCTACTCAGATTTCCAGCGGGCTCTTGAAAAAGAAAATTCCGTTAACGGCTTAATGCTAGGGTTTTACGGCAAGTGAAGAGATTAACATTCCTCTCCCTTTACATGATCAAACAAGTCCCCACTTATGTACGAGAAATTCTTGAGAGGGGACTTATGTACGGTAAGAGGTCTCCAATGTAAACAAAAATGCCTTTTAGCGACAGTGAGTGCTATCATTGAGTGCAAGACTCCCGGTGAAATATAAGGGCCGGGATGTCCCTACGATCTCGGTGAATATTGGAGGCATTAGTAATGAAGAAGCACTATTAGACTTGGGGCTAGTGTGAACCTTTTATCGTATTCCGTGTACAAGCAACTTGAGGTTTGGGAGGCGAAACCCACTTCCATCCTGCGTCATTGGCCGGAATGGGTCTATTAAAATAACCGAGAAGGGGACCGTTGAGGAATGTTTTAGCCACAAGTGGAGCCGGGTACACTATCGGTAGATTTTGTCGTACTTGACACAGAGCCGGTTGCAGTGGGAGCCAATCACGTGCCCATCATATTGGGGAGGCCATTCTTGGCTACTTCAGAATGCTGTATAATAAGCTGGCAGAATGGTGATGCAACTCACATTTGGGGGAATATGACCTTAGAACTCAATATCTTTCATTTGAGTAAAAGGCATGTGCACTTTCGGAGGGAAGATGGCCCCGTGAAAAGAAGTACGTATAATAGATCGTGCAATTCTTGAAGAAACAGAGCTAATGAAGCCGGCCGGGTGGCGATGTATATTAACCCTAGGGTTATCGAGATGCCTCGGAGGCACGGCAGGAGACCTCGATGAATGAGCTTAGAGCGGGGTGCGGAAGGAGAAAAATAGAAGTTCTACCTCTATTGACTAGTGACGAACCAAAGGGACCTCAACAGTTAGAGCTCAAACCCCTCCCAGTTGAGTTAAAGTATGCATTCACGGAAGAGAGAATGGTGGCGTATCCGGTTGTGATTTCATCACTTGTTGACCACTTCTGAGCATAACATTTGCACCTCCTCAAGGAACAAGCGAGCATTGAGGTGGAAAATTTCTGATTTAAAGGAATGGAATCCGGCAGTAATTGTCGCATTTTGCATCAGAAGTCTGGTGTTGGGCGGCCTTGGAGGGTTGGGTCCTTGGGAGTGGTTCCGCATTGAGATCTGAAAGTAGCTCTGGCGATTATCATTTACCCCATTTCGATAGCACTTAGGAGGTAAGCCCGACCAGGTGTGGTGTAGTCGGGGGTGACAACTTGGATTAAAGTAGAAAAGAGATCAGAGAATTGTCTACCCCGTCTTACTACCGGTTGGAGTGTTGCATCAGATTGGGAGGCTCAATGAAGTAACGAGGGAAGGAATACCACTTTCCGTACCATTGTGATCGACTTCTTGAGAGAGTTTAGGACACCAGTTCTGTGCTTTTAGATGGGTATTCGGGATACTTTGGAGATAAGTGCACAGAAGGATGAAAAGGCCTGCCGCACATCATTTAGCTATGCGTCTGAGGAAGATGCCTTTTGGCTTCAACAGTACCCAGGCCACTAGAAGATGTATGCTTAGCATGTTCGAGCGACTGTGCTATGGGGTGGAGCACATAATGGAAGTATACATGGATGATATCCTTTGTATATGGAGCGATTTTTGAAGGAGAATGTCGGCTAATGCGGAGGCCATCTACTTGAGTGCATAGAAGAACACGGTGCTTTCCAGCTGGGGAGGGAGAATTGCCATTTATGGTTAACGAGGAATTGTCTTTGGGACACATTGTTATTTCGACGAGGGGAATAGGATTGATAAAATGAAAGTGGGGCATCTCCAAAGTGCCATCTCCAACAAATGTAAAAACAGTTAGGTAATTCCTTGGTCTGTGAAGGAAGCTATCTGAGATTCATCAAAGACTTCTCAAAGATTGCTAAACCCCCTCTACGATCTCTGAGAAAGATCTTGGGATTTTCAGTTTGGGCAAGAATGCGGGGAGAGCTTTGAGGAGGCTGGTGTCCCATTTGACCCTTTGCACCAATGATACGAGCACTGGTGGCGGTTGCCTTTTGAGGTGATGTGTGTGATGCAGAAGTGATCTTGCTATTGGACGATGCTGGCCCGAAAGAGGGTGATGGAAAACTTGTGTAGTCTACTATGCAAGCAAAACCCTTAAATGAGCACAAAGGAACTATACCACTAAGGGTATTTGGAGTGGTCTACGCATTAGACAAATTTCGAGCATACTTGGTTGGGTCTGATATAATCATTTCTACAGATCATTCCGCTTTGAAATATCCTCTGACCCAATAAAATGTAGCGAGGCTTTATCACGATGGGTTCAGTAGCCCCGAGAATTTGGCACATGCAAGTAAAGACAAGAAGGATAGAGAATGTGGTGGCGGACCATCTTTACAGGTTAACGATAGCCCATGACACTCATAGTCCACCCATCAATGATGAATTTGAAGAGTCCCTAATACGTTGGGAAAAGAAACACCTCACTGAGTATGCTCACGTTGCCAATTTCCTCGCAACAGGAGAAATCCCATCTGATTGGAAAGAACAGGATAGGAAGTATTTCTTTGCTAAGATCCATTCATATTATTGGGAAGAGCCCTTCTTGTTTAAATACTGTGCAGATCAGATAATCAGGAAGTGTGTGCGGAAGAACGACGGGGGAATTACGGAGCCACTTGCCATGAGGTGCTGTGGTGGTCACTTTGCTTCCCGGAAGACAAAAAATGAAGGTCACGGTTTCTGCGGCCTTCCTTGTTTAAAGCACACCAAATGTTCGTGTATGTGATAGATGCGAACTTGGGAAATTGTCTGCCGTCATATGATGCCCCGAACGAATTTTAGTGGTCGAGATATTAGATGTTTGGGGCATCGCGATTTCATGAGACCCCGTTCCCATCTTATGGTCATACATGGCTGGTGGGAGTGGACTATGTGTCCAAATGGGTTGAATCAATCCCACAGCCAAACCAATGACCACGGGGTGGTGCTTAATTCTTGGCAACATCTTCTAGGTTTGGGGTACCCAAAATCCACATAATTGCGATGGGTTACGTGCGCTGGCTCTTTTGAAAACCTCATGGCTAAATATGGTGTGGCTGCGAGGTAGCCACCAGGTACCATCCTCAAACAAGTGGTCAAGTAGAACTTGCTAGCAGAGATTAAGACCATTTTAATGAAGGTGGTAAGCAGCCAGCGAGGAAGGCGGTCCGTAAAGCGCTTGATTATTTGTGGGCCTCTGAGAACAGCTTTCAAGACAATCCTTGGGACATGTCCCCTTATCGGTTGGTCTATGGTAAGGCATGTCACCTTCCAGTGGAGATCGAATACAAGGCATGGTGGGCAATCGAAGGCGAACATGGATCTAAGGCTGCATGAAGGCGGGAGTCAGATTCCTTGATCTCGATGAGTTGGAAGAAATACGAAATAATGCCTACTTGAATTCGAAGATTGCAAGAGGAAAAGATCCAAAAATGGCATGATCAAATGATAGCGGCTTAAAAAATTTCAACAAGGGGACCAAGTCCTCTGTATGACTCATCCATCTATTTCGGGCAAGCTCAGAAGAATCGCGATGGACGAGATTAGTCTAGTTTAGCAGACATACCCCAGTGGTTCGGTGGACCTACTCAATCAAATTATAATAGGGTGATCAAAGTCAATGGGCCGAGAGGTGAAAGCCCTATGTTGTGCGGCCAAGACAAATCGGGGAGGAAATTCTCATACGGACCCTCCACGAGCCCCACCGATCCACACGTTTAAGGGTGGCTCTGCTTGGTCGAGAAGCCGATCTCATTGCTTAGTTTCAATTAAATTTCTTTTGTTTAAATTTTTTTGTTGGCAATCAGAGTTTGGCATTTGATTTTGCTTTGTGTTAAGCTGCGTGAACATCAACCGGGGATGGAACCTTCTCCTGCCACCATGTTTGGGAAGTGCGTTCATCCCGCCAGCTTTTCATTCCCATGCGGGTGGTCGGTAATTTTCGCCCACTTTTGGAATTTAGTTTTAATGGTTATACATGCCCTGGAAGTGCCAAAAATCATTTTTTCTTGAATTTTTAAATAGCTTTTTTATGGCTATAGTTTTGTGTTTACTCTTGCCTTTAGTTGAAGAATTGAAGCCATGTATGTTACCTTAATGATAGAACAACTCCATGCATGATTTAGTTTTTGGTCAATTGAAGTTCCAGTATATTCAACTTTGAACATTCCCCCTTTAGCTAATTCACACACTGCACACCAGATTGTACCAATAGGTTGAGAAGCTATTTACCTCTTTTCACTTTGCAAGTAGGCCGCTTAGATACGTTGATGACCCATAATAGGTTTGTGTTACCCATGTGTATGAGAACAATATATAAATCTTCAAATATGAAAAGAAAGAAAAAAAACAAGAAAGAAAAGAAGAAGAAAAGAAGAATAAAAGCCGTGACGCTTTGCCTTGAGAGCCGAACACGGTCAGGGGGTATATGGCGAAAGCAGCACTAAAAACCCGATACTTACTAAGCTAACTAATTGGTTGAGTCCGCCGACTTAGTGTTCACTACACGGTGGATGGGTGGTTGTAGCGTTGTAGGTGCAATTTGCCAGGAAGTCAAATTCAGTCCGAGGCGGCTTTGTAGAGTTGTGGTCGGTTGATCACTTTTGGCTTGTTGCTTTTTAAACCTTATTGGTTGGGGTAATGTCCGATGAAGACCCCCGTTAACGGACTTTGATGAAGTCAAGTTTTTTAGCATTGCACCACATAATGTAATCAAATGAAGAAATAAGTGTGTTTGGTCCTATTTAGGTTGGTCAACGGTTTAGGCGCTAGAGTAGCTCGGTTGGGGGGTGGGAGGCGGCTGCATCTTATTGGCTCAGGCGGTTACCTTAGGAACAATTAGATTTTGAAGGGTGGAAGTTCGAGGTTTGGGCTTCCTTGGAGCTTAGCTGTTGCCCTAAAACTGTTCTTACATGGTCTTTGTTCTTTCATGGCTGGGTATTCGTTCGGTGTGTAAATTGTTCATTGTAAGGTAAAAGCCTATACGTACATACACTTTTGAACCATAAACACTTTTGTAAAAACCGCAGGCATGCACATACCTTTATTGTTTAACGCATTGTAAGGGACTAGAGCTTGTGTCGGTTGGGGGTGTGATTAGTGCCCAAAAAGTGATGTATTTTGAGCCACATTCAGATAGGTTTTGAGTGCTTTTTGCTCACTAATCGCTATTAGTGAGCCCGGATTGACATGTGGGGTTCACTTGGAAGTGCCGCTGATCCCATTTCGAGTTTGTTTGACATTTGCGGGTTTTTTGCGAGCCTCAACGCCCGATAGTTTCAAGTTTGATGTCAAGTTTGGTGGCGAATGCGAGGATTCACGATGTTTCTAACCAAAAACGAAGAAATGTGAAGTGGAATTGATGAAAGATGATGTGTAGCGAGGAGGAAACGATTTTAAGCGTATGCATTGCGAAAAATTTAAAGGATTCGCGAAAATTTCGCATTAAATGGCGGCATTGCATCTAGCGAAATTTTAAACTATGCGAGTATTGCAGCTAGCTAGCGATTTGGCTAACCCTAGCAAAAATCTTGATTTATTCGTGAAAATTTTTGATTTTTAAGCTATCTCTTAATGATTGCGCTATGCTAGCGAAGTACAAGCTATGCTAGCGAAATTCCACATAAGCGAAATCCTAGCCCTACTTTGACTCAGCGACCACGTTTTGGAATTGTTACCATTTATCCTATTTAATTTCATATTTTAGGCATTTTTGCCATTTCACACATTTGGGTTGGCTATATAAGCCACCTAATAACTTTGTAACCCTAACTTTTCATTTTTTAAAAGCTTTCCCGCAGCTTTAGTTTTTAGGTTTTATTTTGCTCTCTTCTCTCTCCTCTTTCTCTCACTTTCTCGGCTTCCAAACACACCCCTTGAGGATGACAACTCAAGGGATTCTTGGCTAAGCCTCAGCATGCAGAAGAAGGGTTGCCCCCAGCTTGGTTTTTGGGGCTACTTGCGAGGTTGTTATAGCACTAAATGTCACAGTCTTGCATTTATGGTTCCAAACTTTCAAACTTTCAAACTAGGGTTTAATGCCATTTAATGTCTTTCTTTTTGGTCAATACTTGTCATGCTTTGGGTTCAGTGCATTCTTAATGGTAGATGCAGCCGCATTCTTTGGAATGTCCATTCTGAGCAAAATGAGGTTAAATACCGGGGTTTCAAACTAGCAGGTTTGTGGAATGCTTAGTATTTGATTTGACTCAAGCTGGTGGTTCACCCAGGGTTAGGTTTTATAGCTAAACAAAAGAATCCGGTTTTGGCTTTTGACATATGTCATAGCCATGTGCGAGGAAATAGCACGGGGACACTTTAATGTACCCCCATGTTATCAGAAATTTAGTGACCCGAGCCTTAGAGATTTTCATTTCACACTTTCGGTTTAAGCTATTTCCTAGTTATCCGGAGTGAGCAACCAAATCCAAAAATCAAACAAAAGTCTCACCATTATCAAACGTGTCACGAATCATTAAGGTGGGATGAAAACCCGTCCCCATGTTAGACCCTAGACACAGCTATACTATGTTAGCTTGACTTACGGCGGTAGGAGGAAGGAACAAATATTGTTGATTAGGGATCACCTGCAGGTGTACGAATCAGATAATGACTAGTTTATCAAACAAATTCATTGAGAATGTAATCAAAACTGAACAAAATGGATTCCATAAATAACTTCCCAGATTCAGTTGAGGATAGAAATGAGCTCGATTTACAATGATTCGTTTCCCGATATTTCAACTCAAATCCACTACTCTAATATAAAAGATGAAAAACCAAAATAAAAAAAAATAAAGGAAAAAAATAAAAAATATATAAAAAAGCTTCAGGTACTCTTTGATTCCTCCTTGATTTCCTCTCCTCTTTCCTCAACTCCAGTTTGAGCTGGTGCCCCCATTATCTACAATAAGGGAGAGTACTGGCTGCTCTAAAGTTTCTCTAAACCACCCATTTCATTGTTGTCTCCCTTATCAGAGACTAGTGTTGGAGCTTGGCCCCTTTGTTCTTCAGTTTCTTCCCTCTTTCTCTTTTTGGTAGGCTTCACTCTCATCTCTCCCTCCTCACTCTCCACTGAAGATTTGAGGACTCCAGGAAGAGTGAGAGAGGTGGTGTCTTAGAGCACCTCTCTCTTCTTAACATTAAATTTTTACACCCCCCTTGATACCAAAGATGTGATCAAGGAAGGGTGAGGGTCATTTCAGAAATAAAACTTCCCTTTGCTAATCTAAAAATGGATTATTTCAACGATCACTCTAAACATTATCTCACCAGCGCCAGTGACCAACACATGGGTGCGTAGTCCTATCTCCGGTAAAGGCGTTAGCAGGGGCTAAACACGCATGAGGCAAAGTAGAACCATACTTTGCCTTTCTATGAGGATACACTCTCTATTAAGAATGCTTCAGCCATGGGAGATTGTTCTTATGCTTAGCCATTCTCCTTGGCCACTCGTGAGCTCCTTGGCTATCTCCTCAAAGTAAGGATTCTTTTGGAGCTTCTCAATTTTGAGTAGTCTCCTCCTTCCTTGAGCTTAAACAGTTGGGAGAGGGCCCTTTCTCCAAAAGGCACCCATCTCCCCCTAACATAGCACGTCAGGTTCTTCTTGTCTCCCATGTTGGCATAAAACTCATTGATGAGACTTCTTCTGCCTAGCTCCATATGTTTGCAGATCATCTCCCAACCTCTTCTATCTATGATTAGTACCCAAAAAGTGCTATTTTGAGCCCTATTTGAGATAGGTTTTGAGTGCTTTTTGCGCACTAATGTGTCGATAAAAGGCGATTGAAGTGTTCGGGTCTTCTTAGTATCACTAATGCCGTTTGAGGTTATTTTTGGTTGTTTTGCGAGGTTTTGCATACATGAGAGTTCAATATCGAGATATAATAGTAACTTATGAAGATTAGAGATTACATTATCAGCCTTCAAACATGCCAAGATTCAATGAAAGAAATGAGACGAAGTGATGAAAATGGATGCCGAGTAAGGAGCGTTGGCAATGCGGTGAAGAAGCGGCAATTCATTTCGCTGGGTGCGAAAATTTCATTTGGAAGGATGCGAGGTAATATGTTGATATCTAGCGAGAATTAGAGGCCCCAAGCTAGGCTTCAAAATTTCGCTATGCAGCGTTCCTAAGCGAGTGCGCACTTTTATTCACATCTCTTAAAAATTTATTAAGCTAATGAAATTTCGCTAATAAGCAGTACCCCGGTGCCTAGCGAAATTCTTTGATTTCGCTATCTCTATTGGTATTTAAGCTGCCTAGCGAATGCAATAACTAGCGGCACCACCGCTACCTCGCAGTACACAGTATTTCCTAAGCGAAATTTCTGCCTTGTCATCCTTTTTTGTGAAATTAATGCAAAGCGGAGCCTCATTTTGATTATTATTACTTCCTTGTCACTTGTATTAGCCAAAATGTTGGAGCTTTCTTGTATTTTCATACATTGGGTGCAGCCTATATAAGCCACAAATTGTAACCCTAAAAGCAATCTTTGAAGCAATCTTTTGGCACATTTTCATTTTTATGTAAATATCTCCCGCAGCTTTCATTTGAGGTTTGTTTTTCTCTCTTCTCTCTCCTCTTTCTCGTTTTCTAAGGCTGAAACAGCCCTCTTGAGGATGACAACTCAAGGATGTTAAGCCTCTTAGCTTTGAAGAGGAAGGTAGCTAGCTTGGTTGTGGGGTAGTTGCAGGTTGTCCTCATGTGTTAAATGCTGGTGCATATTTTATGGTCCCATCTTCTCAAACTAGGGTTGAATATCATTTAATGTCATTACCTTGGCCAACACCATGCTTTAGGATACGGTGCATGCCCATTGCTAGATGCCTTGTTCTTTAGATGGCCTTTTGAGCCAACGAGAGGAAATGATGTTGAATATTGGGGTTTCAAGCGAAAGGGGTACGTAGATGCATGTTACCCTATGATGACTCAAATAGGAGTGATTCTAGGGTTTAAGGTTTTGCTAGTTAAACAAAGATCCGGTTAGCGGCTTGGACTATAGGTTGCTTGTCATGTCACGAAGGGAGATAAACCCGAGGACAATTGTTACCTCCATGTTGTCAAGCTAGTGACCTAAACCTTCAAAGTTACACCTTTTCTCACTTCACTTTACAGTTTTGTTAATCATCTAGGTCAAAACAACTTACCTTGTTTTAAACAATCCCAATCCCAAATTAGAGCTACCTTCAACAACAGTGCAAATCTGCATTCCTAAGGATGAAAACCCATCCGTGTTCGACCACAGACCACTATGCTGAGGTGGCTTGACTGACGTTGGGAGAACAGGATATAAATTTTGTTGATTCAGGGATCACCCTACTGTGGCACTTGAGAATCCAATTGGCGTGCCGCGGGGATGGTGCCCAAGCTTCGTTTGATAAGGTTGATGTACTTGGTCGTATCACGTGAAGGTGACCTTACAACTTCTTTTGAATCGATTCTTTGTATTTTTGCAAGTGTTCATCAATTTGCGATGCTTGCACTATTTTTTCATTGCTGTTCTGATCGATTTTTATTTTAACTAACAACCAACACTTTTTGCAAATTGGTTTTTGTGCTCTTTGTTGTGTCTCGGTTGTGTAACGGTTATTGTATCTCGTGGGACGAGAGAATATGCTGGTAGATGCAGGATCGGTACACCGGTCCGGTATACATGGTGAAAACATGGATCCTACACGCACTTTGGCGAAGTCGGTAAGGTCCCCATGATGAATCAATTTGCATATAGGTCGATGAGGACATATCCACCCTCAGAGTTAGTGCCTTGCGCATCATGCCTCCTGGCAAGATGTAGCGGTGGGGCCTTATTTGTTACCCCTACTCCCCACATATCATGGTATGGAAAATGAAAATCCATAGACACACATACTTAAAGGAGTTTTGAGGGGTTTTTAACCTTTAAGGAAAGGTATGATTGACATGGATTTGCTTTAAAGGCTGAAACTATTTCACTTGACCCAAGAATGACTAAGGTGACAACTTCGGCGGGGCACAGAACCATAGAAATTGGTGAGCAGCGGGAGTTTTTAAAAGGAATTGTTCAGTGCTCATAAGACCTTAGGAAAAAAAAAAAAAAAAAAGGCTGAAGAGACAAGGTACACTTTGCAGGCTAGAGATGGTGGGGAGTTCTGCGGGTATTTCGGAGGACTAAAGCTGGGAGCTCATAGGTGGCATCCACGTCATGGTTTAGGCATGATCCTTTGAGTAGCTGGTGCCGCCAGGTAGGCCATCGCCTGCTGCCAGCTGAAGCTGGCACCCAGGAGCTTGTGTGGGGACCTTCCTGAATATCTGGCTTTGTCTGAATGGAGCATGGTTGCTGGGATCATGTGACTCAGAAACTTTCTAGGGTTGGATGATGGAGCCACAGAGGAAATGGGAGAAAGATATATTTCTAGCCAACCACAGAGGTGGGATGTATGCCTTGTCGGAGGATATAGAGGCGAAAGCTAGAATTTCAACCTTAGCTAGGAAGGTGGGGAGGCTTGAGAAGGAAAGGCTCCATGAAATTTGCATGCGGGTGATGGCTGCTGGCAGCGGACCCGACCCGTTCACCGGTTCAATCCGCAGGGTAATCGGAGAACATGATACGAGTGCTCCATCAATGAAGGATTTGATGTCAGAGCAAGCAAATGTTGTAGGTCAATACAAACCATCACAACCAAATGCTCCATATGGAAATACCTACAATTCAGTGGGAGGGCATCACCTAACCTCATGGAAACCCATACACACACTTTATGCCTTGCCCCAGGTGCCCCGAGCCACGGGTTTGAGTTTCACACCTTTAAAACCCTTAACCACCTCCATCCTCTTCTCTGTAGAATTAGAGCCATTTTAAATTTGAGTACGGTGGTGGGAGCGCTTCCGTATGGAAGAACAAAGGGATGTGGGTTGGCACGGGAGTTGGCGCACTCTTGCCGGCAGCCGGGCGGGGCTGAGCACTTGCAGACAGATGGGCTTGAGGCTTGTCCCAAGCAAAGAATTGACCGACCTGGGGGCTGATCCTGTCAGAATATTGCGGAGGTGCGGAGAGAGGAAAGGTTCCTTCCCAAGCACGACCAATCCAAGGAGTCCATGAGATAGGTTTATCTAACAATTCGGGGAGGGGAATGGATGAGGTGAAAGCTATAATTACACTAAGGGTGGAAAAGGGTTGATCGACGATGCCATTTGTTAAAGGAAACCCGAGGAATGAAAAGCTAGAAATGGAGCAAGAACACATTTTCACGAAAGAGAGGACTCAATGAAACAACGCATGCCACCTCTCCATTTCCTGTAAGCTGCCAGAGCAGGAAAGAAGGCATCTCACGTAACAGGCATCACAGGGGGATCACCAAGGCGGGGTAAACATACACTCTTTTGGACATAATCAGTAAGTCCACCTATGCAAATTTTTTGAAAGATATTTTGCACAATCAAAGAAGGGATTAGTATTGAGAAAAAAGGCATTTCTTCTTGAACAGGAATTACGGTGCCGCCTTGCAATCCCAAGCTTGAATCGGTCAAGCATACAGGATCCGAGTCTCCCTGAGAAATTTTAGGGTAAATGTATTACGGTGGGACTTGTATAGACAGATCTGCTTGACTTTGGGAGCCGGTGGTGAGATCTTTGCCAGGTGATACGGTATTACTGCTTGACTAGGTTTGGGTGAACTTAAACCTACCAATATCACACTATCATTGGCCGATAGATCGGTGAAGATCCCTAAGGGGGGATGGTTGAGGATGTCTTAGTGAAAATAGCAAATTCTACTACCCGCATTGGGTACTGTCAGTGCTCGACAGAGCCATTTATAAATAGACGATCATGTGCCAATCATCCTGGGAAGACCATTTTTGGCCACTGCTAATGCAATCATCAATTGCCGGAATGGAGTCATGCAACTCACATTTGGAAACATGACCATGGAGCTGAACATATTCCATTTGAACAACAAGCACAAGCTGCTAGAAGATGAAAATCAAATAGCGTGATTAGGATTTGATTGAGGTCGGCATGCGGGGAAAGGCGAGTGTCGAATTGCAAGAAATGGCCCGGTAAGTTGAGCTTGAGAGGTTTTGGTATTGCCATCAGTACCCACTGCAGGGCAATTGCTCAGTTCAAAATCAATCAGTGAGAACCAAGTCAACAATGGGAAATTCAACGCAATCGGCTCGGGGGCAAGCTGCCCAGGGTTGAGAATCATCCTCCTCGACCCTCATTGAGTAATTTCGTAACGTTGGGCTGATTTGGTGTTTTCAAAAACCAAATTGCAGCTCATTTGGTTTTATTTTTGGTGTTTTAGTCAATTTCGATAATTTCGGGTTATTTTAGAAAGGGTTTCCTAATTGTAGTTTTTCTATTTTTAGTAATTATGTATTTTTATATTATCTTGTTTAAATTTTTCAATTATAAGTTTAATATAATAATTTTGTTTTTAGAATTATTAATATTTTAATGCGGGAAATCGATTTGCGGGTGAAGCGAGGTTTGGCTTCCCGATTTCGCTATAATGTCGAAATTAGGTGGAACGACTCTTCGACTTCCTTTTGAGGACGTTATTTAAACCCGGGAAGGCCAAAGTTTCGGTCACTTCATTTTCTCCCTCCCTAGCCGAGCCACGGTTGCCGAGGCCCGCTGGCATGCACTTGCACATTACGACCCGCGACCCACGGAGACACGAGCCCCTGTTTCCACCGCTCCGTGCCTTGCGTGGCTAGCCCGCTGCAGCCCGCTGTTCGACGCCCGACCGGGTTAGCCTGCACGGCCAGAGCCACGGCCCGAGGCAGCTCTCGGGTGATATGGCGCGCACCACCGGCCAGGGCTGTGCTCTTAGCCGTTTCCTTGGGTGCTGTTCGTACCACTGGCCGAGCTGCTGGCGCTGCTAGGCACCGGCTACCTGCTTGCGCATGTGAGGCAGGTGCCCACATCCCGGTACCGCTTCCGGTGCTCCGGCTGTGCCGTTGCGTGCGCCCAGAGATAGCCCTGTATTGATTTTCCTAGCTTTGCCTAGCCTCCACTCCATTGGCAGTGGTTGGTGTGGTCCATCGACAACAGTCGGTGTACGTGCGCGACAACGCGCTTCGCTAACGATGCGTTCGAGATTACGGCTATGGTTCACCTGAGGTGGGTCCCGCCGGCCTCGAGGTCGAATTTAGTACACGAGAGCGAGAGGGCGGGGCCCGAGTTCCGACTCAGGTCCGGCCCACGGTACCGCAGGCTGCGTCCCGGGCGGTCTCAGGGGGCCTCGGGGATTTCGACGATGCGGACTCGGATGGGACCCGGGGCCCCTTCACAGGTGCCACATCGCGGATCTAGGAGGGCCGGCCCTCAAGCGAGGCCGCGCATCGGGCCGGTGAGTCATCACCATCCGGGCCTCGGCCATCCCGGCCACATCTGCGGGAGGCGACATCACATCGCCTCGGTTGTGTCGCTTGCCTCAGGGATCGGGGGAGGCGGGTTGTTTGTCGGGCACCCCATTAGGGAATGTCGCACTACTCGGGGGACTTTCATCGGGAGTCTTACTCACGATGTCTGACATTGGCGGCGATCGGATCGGGGATTCTATGAGGTTGATTGAGGACTATTCCCTACTGGCCTTCATGACCCCGAGGCAGTATTATTACCCCGGGTAGTCTTTGCCCGGTTTTATCGCTCGATGACATCTCGGGAGGCCGGGGCGGTCCGCTCGAGCCCCAGGTTCTCTATAGATGATCACCCGGTACTCGAGGCGGCGGATATTTCGGCCGACTTTAGGCAGGTATCTGCCAGGCCAATTCCCGAAGGAGTTCACCAGAGCTTGGGCCCACCACCTCGGTAGGAGATGGTTGGGTATCTTACGGCAGGGGGCACCTGGTGAGCTAGTGCTCTTCGAGGGAGGCGGCTCAGCCTCATATATGCTCCTGGTCGATCCACATATTCGGGACCGGCCTTTTCCCCGCTGCGGCACTAACGTATGGTGGAGGGGGCCATCCCAAGGCTCTTTCTGGGATCTCGAGAGGGGATCTTGGTTTAGTCCTCATTTGGTGATACGACCCTCCACGATTCCCGAAGAAAAGGTCACTTGGGAAGGGGCACGGTTCGGCCGGGTGTACGCTGGCGATGCCACGACTACTTATGCGGGTCCTTGAGCATTTGGAGTTTTCGGGAGGAGCCCGGGATAGAGAGGAGGATCAATGCCCTGCGGTTCACGTCAATGGAGGCGAGTGATGGCCATGCCGTATCTCTTTTATCCTCCCGGCGGGACCGAGGAGGAGGGGTTCATTTTGAGCGGTAGGCGGTGGTGCATATGTCCTCATCTCCTCATCCGGCTACGTCCACATTTGCGGGCGATACCGCGGCTTCCATCTTACACATCTGCATCATTCATGGAGTACATTCATGCCGACTCGAAATGCGGGCGTGATGGATCACGATAATTCGCAGCTACCAGGCACCGAGGATAGAGGTTACATTTGCGGTGTCCACTCCATCTTTACTTGTGAATTATAGGTCTTCCGCAGGTGTTCGGATGAGAGAGGGCCCACCCAGCAGCAGCATCTTTGGATGTGTTGACTGGCGAGCAGGTCTGAGACCCACCACCGCGCAGTGGTGAGGTGGTTGGGTTTACATGTTTTCATGCACTCAGTTACCCGGCTTTTATCAGCGCCTACTAATTTGGAGGGATTTATGTTAGCCATAGTGGCGGTGAGCCGCTTTGCATGTTTAGCTTTGTATTCATGTACTTTAACAATTTTAGCTATATCAAGCTGTCAGGTATATATATAAGACTTTTGCATATCATGTTTTTATTTGCCCTACCATGTGTGCTTGTTTTTGTCTTCAGTGGGCAATCGAATTGCTTGATTGAACAATTGGACTCTGCTTTAATTGAACGAATTTGAATTTTTGTTGGAAAATTGAGATCATTGTAAGTTACCTTTATGTTGAACAAATTTCCATGTTTGGCTATTTTTGGTCGGTTGGAAGTGATCCCCGGCGGCCTCAGCTTGAACATTGCCCATTTCTCCCTTAAGCTAATTCCTGCTTGCACCTTAGGATTGTTTCGTGGGTTGTACTTGTTTGCACTCCTTTCACTTTATGTAAGCCAGGCCTTAGGCATGTTGGCAACCTAAGGATGGGTTTGTGTTACCCGCATTTGGGGAGCCCCCGTACTGGTCTTCAAAAGGAAAAAGAAAAGAAAAGCAAAAAGAAAGAAAAGAAAAGAAGAAAAAAGAAAAATAAAGTCGGTGACACTTTGCCTTTAAAGCACGAGAACTGCGGTCAGGGGTGTATGGTGAAAGCCTTTGAAGCAGATGCCCTGGCCTTGCTCCAGTGGTTAGGGATCATGACCTGAGTGATTTGGTCATCAGACAGATGAGTAGAAAGTTTTGGCTGGTTTCATTATTGGCGCCTGAGTATGGAGGAGTGTTCGGAGTCCGGGGTGAAGCTTACAGCCAGGGTTTGTGGTCGGTGATCTGCGCGGCTTGATGCTAGAAAACCTTAGTGGTTCAAGGGATATCGATTGGACCCAGTTACACGGACTTTGGTGAAGTCGGATTTTAAGCATTGCACCCTACAATGTAGTTGAATAAAGAGGAGAGTGCGGCTTATCTATCTGGGTTCAACAACTTAAGGCCATGCCAGTGCTAGGTTGGGGGGAGGGGGCAATTTTGCAATTTATTGACTCGATCTGGTTACATAAAGAACCATTAGACTTTTGAAATTGGAAATTCAAGTTGAGAATCATGGAACTAATATTGACCCTGAAATTTGTTCTTGTATGGTTTTAGCTCTTTCATAATCGGTTTCAAACTTGGTGTCAATTTTTTCAGTTTAAAGGTAATGTTTATTTGTTTATACACCTTTTTTGAATCATAAACTTTTTTGAAAATCACTACATGCATTCCCTTATTATTTTGCATTGCTAAGGGACCGCAAGATTTAGGTTGGGGGTGTGATTGGTACCCCGAAGAGATGCTATTTTGAGCCTGACCCGAGATGAGTTTTGAGTGCTTTGCGCACTAATCATGTCAGCAAGGCCAGTGAAGTGTTCGGGTCTTCTTAGTATCATATCTTGGTTTAGAGGTTATTTTTGGTTGTTTGCGGGTTTTTGAGTACGCCGGATGTTGCTTAACAAGCGGGTCAAAGACACATTTTATCAGGCCTTCAAGGAACATACCAAGATTCAATGAAGAAATGAAAGCCTTGAGAAGTGATGAAAATGAGGTGCGATGGGGAGGAGCGTAGGCAATGCGGTGAAGCGACAATTCCGAGAAATTTCGCTAAGATTGCAAAAATTTCATTTGGGATTGCGAAAATTCGTAATCTAGCGATTGAGGATTTAAAGCTAGGCTTCCAAATTTAAATGCCTTTGTTCTAGCGAGTACACTTTATTTATCTCTTAAAAGAATTTAAGCTGGCGAAATTTGTATAGCAGTACCGGTGCCTAACGAGAAATTCTCGTTTCGCTATCTCACGTGCAATTTAAGCTACCTAGAGTAGCCAATTTCTAGCGAAGTACCCTGCCGCTAATCATCTATTGTAATTAATGCAAACCGACCTCATTTTGGTGTATTACTTCCTTGTCCCTTGTATTAGCCAAAATGTTAGGCTTTCTTGTATTTTCATACATTGGGTGGCCTATATAAGCCCCCCAAATTGTAACCCTAAGCAATCTTGAAGCAATCTTTTGGCACATTTTCATTTTATGTAAATATCTCCCGCAGCTTTCATTTGAGGTTTTGTTTTTCTCTTCTCTCTCCTCTTTCTCTCATTTTCTTGGCTACCAAACAACCCTCTTGAGGATGACAACTCAAGAGATGCTTGGCTAAGCCTCTTAGCTTTGAAGAGGAAGGTAGCTAGCTTGGTTGTGGGGTAGTTGCAGGTTGTCCTCATGTGTTAAATGCTACAGGTACTGTATTTATGGTTCCCATCTTCTCAAACTAGGGTTGAATATCATTTAATGTCATTACCTTGGCCAATACTTACCATGCTTTAGGATGGATTTGCATGCCATTGCTAGATACCTTGTTGTTCTTCCGTGGCGCTACGAGCCACTGAAATGATGTTGAATGTTAGGGTTTCAAACTGAAAGGGGCTGTAGATGCATGTTACCTATGTTGACTCAAATAAGGAGTGAGTCCCCAGAGGTTAAGGATTTTGCTAGTTAAACAAAGGTGGAATATGGCTTGGACTATAGGTTGCTTGTCGTATCACGAGGATAAAGCTTAGGGACCGCTGTTGCCCCCATGTTGTCAAGCTAGTGACCTAAACCTTCAGAGATTGCACCTTTCTCCGCTACTTCAGGTTTTTTTACAATTAATCATCGGTCGGAAACAACTTACCTTGTTTTAAACAAAAATTGAAAGAAATCAAATTAAAAGCCTCACCTTTTCAACAACGATGCAAATCATTCTAGGATGAAAACCCATCCCGTGTTCGACCCTAGACCCTTATCTTGTTAACGACTACGAGGTAGAAGGAGACTTAGGATATAAATTTTTGTTGTTCGGGATCACCTGCTTGTGTACGAATCAATCTGTATTTCTTCATAAAGGGTTTTTCCGTTTTGGCAGCACCCACTTAATACGACGATTGGCGATGTCGAACCGGTTCCGAGATGCACGTTTAATTCTTTTTGTTTACTTTTCATTTGTTTTGTTTATATATATATATATATATATATATATATATATATATATATATATATATATATAAGTGTGTCGCGACTTGGAAAGATTGGATCAAGTGGCTGGGTTTACTCGGCCCGGGTTTCATTTATCTTATTAAAACATTTTATTTATGTTATTTCATTTTAGAGTTTTCAATTACGCGGAAGCATTTTCAAATGGTAGGCCCGCTAAGCATTGCTCTTATAAAATTTGTTTACAAAATGGCGTATCAGCTACCCAGGCCAGGCATACAAAACAATAGTTGATTAGTGCCCAGTGCTATTTTGAGCCCTATTTTAGGAATGGGTTTTTATGAAAATGAGTGCTTTTTCGCACTAATCATGAGTTGAGCCAATTGACATGTGCATATCCACTTGATGCAAGCCCGATTTGGTTTCGAGGTCGTTTTTACGGTAATTTTTAGGTTTTCACGAGCCCTGCGTCTCAGCCTGAAGACTGTGGTTTGATGTCGAGTTGGTGCTAAATGCTGAGAATTCACGGTGATTTCATCAACAAAAAATGAAGAAATGTCAAGTGGAGTTGATGAAAAGGAGAGATGGAGGCAAAGCCGGGAGCGACCAGAGAGCGAAGCAGTTTTTAAGCTATGCGTGCGAAAATTCGCAATATAGCGAAAATTTACAATCCTAGCGAAATTTTAAGCTATGCACAAGCAGCGGGTTTAAGCTATCATAGCGGATGCGTGCGCAGCGAGATTTTGAATTTCTCTATGCCTTGCATTTTTCGCTATGATAGCGAAATTCACTGCATAGCGAAAATCATGCCCCTGTGTTTTTGATGTTTGTTTTTTGATTCCAAACGACCTCGTTTTGTTTAATTACCATTTTGTCCCTATTGTAATCATATATTTTAGGCATTTTTGGCATTTCACACAATTGGGTTGGCTATATAAGCCACCTTATAACTTTTGTAACCCTAACTTTACTTTTTATTTCAAGCTTTCCCGTAACTTTGGCTTTTAGGTTACATTTTGCTCTCTTCTCTCTCTTCTTTCTCTCATTTTCTTGGCTGCCAAACACACCCCTTGAGGATGACAGCTCAAGGGGATGCTTGAAAGGCTTAACCTCAAAGCCTTGTGAAGAGGAGGGTTGCTAGCCCCCGGTTGGTGGTGGTTTGGCGGTGTCCTCATGTCTTTAATGATGCAGATGCGCATGGTTCCTAAGCTTTCCAAACTAGGGTTTAATGCTATTTAATGTCTTTCCTTTTGGTCAATACTTGTCATGCTTTTTGGGGTTCGAGTGCATTCTTAATGGTAGATGCCTTGACATTCTTTAGATGTCATTCTGAGCCATTGAAATGAGGGTTAAATGCTAGGTTTTCAAACTAATTGGAACATTGAATGCTTTCGTGATTGGACTCAAATAGGAGTGTTTTTAGGGTTAGGTTTAATAGCTAAGATCCGGTTTTTAGCCCCTTGACTTATATGTCATTTGCCCTATGCGAGGGAAATAACAGAGGACACCTTAATAACCCCATTTTTATCCAAGCTAGTGACCCAAGCCTTCAAGGTACCATTTCACACTTCATTTTTAAGCCATTTCGGTTATCAATTGAACAACCAAACTCCCTTTTGTTTTTAACCAAATCAAAAATCGAGGTAAAAAGTCTCACCATTTTTCAAACATGATGCTGATCATTAGGTGGGATGAAAACCCATCCGTGTTGGAGCCTGAACCGCTATGCTGCGGTAAGCTTGACTTAGGAGGAATATAGGAAACAAATTTTGTTGATTCCGGATCACCCTACCGTGGCACGAATCAATAGTTCAGAGTTTAACTCTTTGTTCATAAAATGTCACACGTTCAAAAAGAAATGATATGCATATGGCGGGGTATATAATTATACGCTGCAACTTTCTCTATGACTCTACGCTTCTTGATCTTGCCTTCTTTCCCTTTTACTCAAAACCTGAGCATAGATAAAAACTACACTCTAAGCATTTTCATGCTTAGTGGTTCTATACAGTTCTATTCCAATTTTCAGTTTAACATGACATGCATTTATCATAAAACCATGCCTTTTATATCAAACTATACTCATTCTTATTCATTTTCACATGCTTTCACTTTACAAATCATTGATCATATCAAAATATGCATTTCCACATGCAACAAATCATTTAACTCAAATCATGAGATTCAAACATATACTCTCAAGGATGTATTTAGTTTACAAATCCCATTTACACTCATCAAAGTTTGTTATTTCACTTTGTCTATACAATTCACATTCATGATGGATTCCGTTCGGTAAATCCATTCACCTTTTATCGGATATGTGCTTACATTTGCTGAATTCGGTCTCCATCATGCCGAATGCGATTGGTACGCCTAACGCGGTCATTTAATGCCATACGGCGTCATGGCCAGTCACCGATTGGTGCATCCCGCCAAGTGGGACATTTCTTCAATGCTATACACCATCATAACGGATGCCAATTGGTGCATGCGTCGGGACATTGGACAATTGTTCGGGTTGCCTTCTGACGGATCGTTGGTGAATCCCGCCCGTATTTGGTCGTTAGGTATATCGATTCAATTCGAATGTCAGAACTAACCAATTAGTTTGCAACTCGATTAATCACTCACATGCGATTGGTGTCGGACATTCAAACTCTATCACATTTCAAAATCCATATGCACTTTCGTAATATCATTTCAAGATATACTCATTCCATATAATCATTTTCAAATTTATTTGGTATACTCACCAAAACACTTGGGAAATAAGGATAAGAGGTCGTGAACAAAGCTAGAAGTTGTCGGCTCTCGTTTCCTTCCCCTTCAATCTCAGGTCCTAGGTTAGAGTGATCCTCACCAGTCCTGATCAATAACAACTACTACCTTTTAGTGGATAAACAATTATATACATTTTTTAGTGAATGACAAATTTATCTTCGTTAGGTTTGGGTTAAGACACTAAGTGCGCCCCAGATAGACTCGGCGAGATATGGTACATTTTTCATTTAGTTTTATCCTTATTTAAACCCCCAATAATCATTTATTAGGGTCCTTAAACTATTAGTGTACGAATACGAAGTGTTCGGAAACAAAAATCTGAAATTTGTTCATCGTGAACAGTAGCTATGCCACGGCGTAGCCTCGAGGCTGACAATGCGCCTTAGAGTACCGAGGGGGTGCCATTTTGGCACCCATTTCGCTGTGAGGAGGAAACCCACTTATTTGGGGCATAGGGCTACGTCGTGGCATGGGTTCCCTACGCTGCGGCGTAGGAGCCCGTGTTTGCCTAGATTTTCTCTCTTGCTTTTTTGCGATTTTTCTCCAAAAATCCTCAAAAACCCAAAACAAAATATGGGAATTACTCCCAATAACATCTTAATATCATCCTAAATCAACCATGAGCAAAACCACATTGGATGGATTAGGGTTCTCAACAAACATCATTTAAAGAAATCTAGGGTTTGGTTCTTACCTTAAATCCCTTTGAATCTTCTTCACCCTAGATGCTTGATCACTTAGAAGCAAGAAATGGGGATGATCTCCCACCAAAAATCACTTCTTCTTGCACAAACCTAGCTTCTCCTCTCACCCTCTTCTCTCAAATACGTTTTTGGCACAATGTGCCTTTCCAAGACCAAATGTGGTCTTAAGTTACTTATTCTCTTAAGGCCATGTTTGGCTCAAAACCCATTTTCCATTTTTTTCTCATATAAAGCTTACAAGCCTCCTCATTTTCACATTCACTTATCATTTATTTCACATTAGCACTTAAGCTTATCATTTGACCCTTAGGTCCTCATTTTACAAATTTCCAAATTTGCCCTTTTTACACTTGGTTTATTTTCGGGTTCAATCAATTTCTCATTTTAGCATATAACATTTAATCATATGCTTACATATTCATTTTACTTTTCACAATTTAACAATTTATCAGTTTTCCCGAAAAACCCGAGTTTGGCTCAGTTGCATACGAATATATAATAAAGAATTATTATAAAAATTCTAGAGGGTATTTTTGAGCGTTACACCACCAACTCCTTGAACCCCCTTTCTTGGCGAGAGTCTTCTTGAAAGTCTCTGCCCCCTTTTCAATAATGAACACTCTCGCTTCTCCTGCCTCAACTTCCATTTCCTTGGCTTCTTCTCTTACTCCTTCCATAGGAACAATTTCCTGGTACTCGGGTTGTTTGACCCTCTCTCTTTGCACATTCTCCATAATTTTCTCGACGACTTCATCTAGAGTAGGAGACCAAGGGCTAGACATTCTTCTAGAGTTTCGAAAATGGAGAACGGGAAGGAGTTAGGGCTCAGATGTTTGAGGAATTTGGTTTCAATTTTCAATTTTTTACTAAGTGTTCTCTTAAATAAAGAGGTTGCCCAAGGTGCAATGTCGCGACTTTGAGCGTCGATGTCATGACTATGATCAACATTTTTAAGTGACTAGTCCAAATTTCATGACTTTGTTGAACCGATGTCATGACATTAAGGAACTGTCACGACATTGAAAACATTATGTCATGACTCCGAGAGGAATGTTGTGACTCTGAATGTCGATGTCGTGGCTTCGCCTGATATCACCGGAATCACGACTACGCTATGTGATGTCGCTACTCTACAAAGAATGTCGCGACATTGAAAATATTATGGCGCGACTCCGAAAGGAATATCACGACTCTAATCCTAGTTTCATGACTTGTTGACCAATTTTTCAACATGGCTACCAAATACTAAACTAAGTCCCCGACAACGGCGCCAAAAACTTGTAAAAACCAAATGATGTATATATGAAAAAATGGCCAAGGAAGTTAATGTGGTAAATACTCAAAAAAATGATTTTAAAAAGTAAGTGTACTCAAAAACTGAAATGAAAAGAATTACCAACACTCATTCCCTTTCCGCAAGTACACGGGTTATACAAGTAATAAAGTGGACTCTAGGAGTTCAGATATCGTACCCACGAGGATTAGAGGTTCTCTCTAATTGGAATTTGAGCATCCCGATTACAAGGGATCTTCACTATTTAGGAGACCAAATAGGATGTGAAATAAAATCAATTTAACTAAAGTAAAAACTAATTTAAATTAATCCTAGAATTTACCAAACAAACAACTACTAAAGTCTAAAATGTATGAAGAGATGCACTAGGGATGGTGATAATCATTTAACAATCAATTTGTATTTCCTTGAAATCACAACATTTGTGAGTTGAATGCTGGATTTGTCCAAGAGGAATGTAGTATAACTTGGATTTCTCCACACACTATACATTTCACTAATTAGAAAATCATGTTCCTTCCAAATACATGGGCCTTATCAATTACTTGTAGGATATAATCTTCTTTCTAAGAATTGGGTATTTTTCCTTTCTAGTACTTCACACCCTTTCCTTGGGATTGAAGATTTCTTGCCCCCATAGACAGGATAATGCAAGCCTTCTCCAATGTAATTGGTATCTCAGCCATCAATTCTAATAAATTTCTCTCTCTCTCTCCTTGATTAGATCTATGCTAACACAAGATTGAGGTCATTACATCAAATTAGAGTGGGAACATAAACATTAAGTGATATCATCATTATCCTCACACCATCCCGATGATTAGTGATCTTTCAGAGTTCATTAGTTCCATAATATTAGTCTAACATACTCCCAAGTTACTGCTCTTTACTCTTAGAAATCTCCATCTCTGTGTCACTCAAAGGGCCTCCTAGAAATCAGAGCAAAGATACAGCTCTTTTCTAGGTATAAGCTACTAATATTCCAAACATCTATTTATATGAACATTACCAATTATATAAATTTAATCTTCAAACCAACAAAATAACTGAGAATCTGCAATTCTGAATGTTCAACAATCCCACCTTAGGGTGTTTAATGTTCATTCTTTGGATTCCCGATCATCACCCGATCAAACAACAAGAAAATGAAGAAAGAAATCAAGAGACAATGAGTGAGAGAAAAATCCAAATTTTAGTTTCAATCTTTGTCTTAATAGTAATGAAATTTGAATTTCTGATGTATAACACTTGAATATCTTCAATGCAAATAAAAATCTGCTCTAAAACTACTCTAAACCTCTTAAAAATCCAAAATCTGCGACAAAACTAAGCAATAGGCATTTTAGAGAGAGAAACCCCATGAGAGGTGTTCTCCCACCTTTCCGTTGCCCTACAAACTTAAAAAATGAGTATTTATAGTCATAGGGTGAAATGGGCTTGAAAACATTCCAAAATATCAAATTTTGGGCATTTTTGGTTTTTCCAGCATCAATGTCACGACATAAAGAAAACTTTGTTGCAACATAGAAAAATTATGTTGCGATAAAGAAAAACTTTGTTGCGCAAAAAAATTCAGTTGCGATAGAAAAATTCTGTTGCAACAAAGAAAAACTTTTGTTGTGACAAAAAAATTCTGTTGCGACAGAAAAACTCTGTTGCAACAAAGAAAAACTTTGTTGCGACAGAAAAATTCTATTACGACAAAGAAATCTTTGTTATGATAGAAAAATTATGTTGCGACAGAATAATTCTATTGTGATAGAAAAACTTTGTTGTGATAGAAAAATTCTGTTACGACAAAGAAATCTTTGTTGCAACAGAAAAATTATGTTGCGATAGAAAAACTCTGTTGTGAAAGAAAAATTATGTTGCAACAAAGAAAAACTTTATTATGACAAAAAATTATGTTGCGATAGAAAAACTCTATTGCGAAAAAAAAAAACTTTTTTGCGACAGAAAAATTCTGTTGCGAAAAAGAAAAATTCTGTTGCAACAAATAAAAACTCTATTGCAACAGAAAAATCCTATTGTGACAAAAAAAAATCTTTGTCGCAAAATAATAAACTTTGTAGCGACAAAGTTTGTCTTCTAACTTTGTCGTGACATAATCTGGGTTTATCGTGACAGTTTCTGGTTTTGTTGCTGGCTTTGTCACAACATAATCTAGAATTGTCGCGACAAAGTTTTTGCTCAGTTGCCTGTTTTTCTTTTTCAGCTTGTTGAGGTCATAACTTCTTCATTTGAACTCGGAATTAGGCGTGTGAGGTCTTGTTGGAAAGATATTTTAATTTAGAATGCAACCATGAGTGGATTTGAGTCCTTTTATGTTCCAAAAGATGCATAAAAATTCATCTTCCCAATGAAAGAGCTGTCCAAATCACTTGCTTTCCATCAAAAATCCTGAAAAACCAAGTTTAGAGGAAATTTTATGAGTTTTACATGAATATGGATATAAAATACTCAAAATAGCATGTGAAATGAACTCAAAACATAGATGAGTTTTACACTCATCATGACTTTGGGAAATTTTTCTAGAGCTGATGTTGTGACATTGAAATGATGTCGTGACTTAGAGATGGCATTTTCACCTTCCTGATTCTTACTTGTTTTCCTTAATCTTATTCATTCAAGAATATTCAATTCCTATCAACAAATAATTATCATCGAAACACATATTATCATCTCATAAATTTTAACAACAATTCAACTGATTAAATCTAACTAAATTAAACTAAGAAACATCAAAGAACTCAATCAATCAAATCAAATTTAAAGAAAGAAAGTGGAAAATTCTCATAGAGATTTCATTGAAGCTCAATTTAAATTCATCCTTCTTTGACTAGCATTTCCTCATACTGAATAATATTTCAATGCATTCTGACAATAACCAACAATCTAGGTTGCCTCCCAGCAACTGCTCAGTTTAATGTCCTCAACTAGACATTGTTGTCATGTGTAATCTTTTTAGCAAATTCTTCAACAATTCTGCTCTAAGACTGTTCTTCATTTAAAATTCCTCTCATATAATGTTTCAATCTTTGGCCATTCACTTTAAACTCATTCCCTAAATTTGTTCTCAGTGTCATTACTCCAAAGGTTATAACTGCAATTACTGTGTAAGGACCACTCTACCTTGATTTAAGTTTCCCTAGAAATAGTCTGAGCCTGGAGTTGTACAGTAGGACTAGCTCTCCTACTTTGAACTCTTTCCTCAAATTCTTTGATCATGCCATTTCTTAGTCTTTTCTTTGTAGATCCTAGCATTATCATAAGTTTCATTTCTCAACTCTTTTGGTTCATTTAACTTAAGTAATCTCATTTCCTTAGCAGCTTGGAAATCACAGCTAAGATTCTTGATTACCCACATAGCTTTATATTCAAACTCAAGAGGGAGATGACAAGGCTTTCTAAATACAATCCTGTATGGGGACATTCCAATAGGAGTCTTATAAGTAGTCCTGTAAGCCCACAATGCATCATTTAGCTGCGACCCGATCTTTTACCTTTGTGTTCCTTGTTTTTCTCCAATATGTTCTTGATCTCTTTGTTGTTATCTCGCTTGCCCATTTGGTGATGGTGGTAAGCGATCCAGTATCATGTCTTACTCTATATCTTCTCAAGAGTTTTGCAAACAATTTGTTTGCAAAATGGCTTCCCTCATCACTAATGATTGTCCTTGGGGCTCCATATCTACTAAAGATGTTTCTTTGAATAAACCCCATAACTGTGTTTGCATCATTTTTAGGACAAGTTATAGCCTCTACCCGCTTGGATATATAATTCACAGCTAAAAGAATGTATAGATTTCCAAATGGAGGTGGGAAGGGTCCCATGAAGTCTATGCCCCACACATCAAATATTTGCTCCACTAGGATCCCTTGCAGAGGCATTTCATTTCTTCTATTTATATTGTCCATTCTCTGACCTTTATCACAGTTCTTGACCCATTCAGCACTGTCTTTGAATAAGGTTAGCCAATAGAATCTTGATTGGAGAATTTTCTAGGTTGTTCTGTCTAGTGCAAAGTGTCCTCCATATGGTGAGGCATGACATTTGTCTATTATCTCGGCATGTTCATTCTCAATTACACATCTCCTAATAATCTTATATGCTCCTCTTCTAAACAGCAGTGGATCATCCCATATATAGAATCTGGCATCTGTTCTCAACTTTCTCTTCTATTGATAGGTTGGTTTTGGTGGCATGATTCCACAAGCTAAGTAGTTCACTATGTCAGTATACCATGGCACTTGCATTGTCATCTGAAATAGCTGCTCATCAAGGAACTTTTCTTCAATTTCAGTCTCTCTTCCTTCTTCAGTGGACCTCTCAATTTTGGATAAGTGATAGACTATCACATTATCAACTATATACATCCACCCAATCTTAATGTCAAATTCCTACAGCAATAACACTCATCTGATCAATCTTGGTTTGGCACCCTTCTTTACTATCAAATATTTGATTACTGCATGATCTATGTGTATGATGACATGAGATCCTAATATGTATGGCCTGAACTTCTCACAAGTAAAGACCATTGCCAACATTTCCTTCTCTATGGTTGAATAATTCTCTTGAGCCTCATTGAAGGTCTTGTTGGCAAAATAAATAGCTCTAAAGATATTCTCTATTCTTTACCCCATAATTGCTCCCATTGCATAGTCACTGGCATCACACATAATTTCAAAATCTTTGCTCCAGTCTAGTATAACCATGATGGGAGTTATGACCAATTTATCTTTGATCTACTCAAATGCAGAACTGCATGCTTCATTAAATTCAAACTTTGCATCCTTCTCAAGCAGTCTACATAATGGTCTTGCAATTTTTGAGAAATCCTTAATGAACCATCTATAAAATCTGCATACTTGAAAACTCTGATACCTTTCGTATAGTTGGTATCGAGAAATCTCTTGAAATATGATTACACTACAAGCCTCTCTTGCATAAATTTTATAATCTAGGACCAATGCAATGATTACCATGAAGTGGCACTTCTCCCAGTTTAGAGCTAGGTTCTTTTCCTTGCACCTTTTAAGTACAGTTTCCAGATTCTCCAAACATTTTTCAAAATTGGATCCATACATAGAGAAATCATCCATAAAGATTTCCATAACTTCCTCCACCAAATCCGAGAATATGGACATCATGCACCTTTGAAAAGTAGCAAGAGCATTACACAGTCCAAATGGCATCCTTCTCAAAGCATAAGTGCCATAAGAACATGTGAATGTAGTTTTTTCTTGATCCTTAGGAGCTATGCCTATTTGGTTGTAGCTAGAATAGCCATCTAGAAAAAATTAATAAGGATGTCCTACTAGCTTATCCAACATCTGGTCAATGAATGACAAAGGATAGTGATCTTTCTTGATAGCAATGTTCAGCTTTCTATAATCAATGCAGACTCTCCATCCAATCACAGTTCTTATGGGAATAAGATCATTCTTTTCATTTCTGATAATTGAGAAACCTCCTTTCTTTGGAACTACATGGCCCCTTCTGAAAATCCACGGTTTGCAGCGGATTTTACATTTGCAAGTGGGTGCAAACCCATAAAAATCCTTTGCAAATCTATTAACTCCATGGGACTTACAACGAGTATTTTGCTTTGCAAAACTGTTACCATTTGCACACTGGCATTCGGTTACCCAAAGACCAGCGGATTTGCAAGATTATTCAGATTATTATATTACCTTAATTTCATAATTTGCCTAATTATGGTTTCTTTAAATCCCAAAAATCAAAAAGAATAATGAATAAGCTAAGGATTGTTTTGTTCAGATTTGCAAATTTGCAGCAAATAATAGTAGTTTCATTACTAACCATTACAATTCTGTTAGTCATTAGTTCTGACTTTCTGTGATTTGCAACTGTACTTCTCAGTCGTTTTAAAATATATTTGTTAATAATTACATTGCAATTAGTTTGCAAATTCTGTGAATCGACAATTGTTTCATTACTAATATTGCGATTTACGTGCGGTCAGTTCTGACTTTACAGCGGTTGCTACCACTATGGTCGTTGAAAAGTATGTTGTTGTAATTCTGTGATGCATTTGCAAATTCGCGGCATTGCAGCAAATATTTTTTACAAACCCAGTTCTGCGAATATAAGTTCGCGAAAATCGTTCAAATTATTTTTTTCTAATTTTCATTAATTTTTGTTAAATTTGTAAATTTCAATTTCTGTATTATTCAAAATTTCTTATACACCAATTTCAAAATTTCTGTACCATAATAAAAATATACAATACAAAATTATTGATAACTAATAGTTAATAGTTTCATATACCATATTCAGCCACAATTAAGTTTATAGTTCCCTTGTGCGATAGTTTAATAATTAAATGTCGCGTCCCGGTGGGATCCTTGATCAGAAAAAGGAACATTTGACTCTGGAGCAATGGTGCAGTGGAATATTGAGACCCACAATAAGCTCGAAATACGTGGCCTTGAAAAGATGTAGTGAACTACCCTTGCAGTCTATAAATGCTCCCTCTCTGGCTGTGCATCATTTGCTCCACGCATCACTCATTTCTTTTTCAAAGCACAGATTCGACTACTCTTCTTGTGTGTCAAAGATTGTGACCAGTTTGACTAGTTGAAGGCATATTGATAGGCCCGGATGATGCTGAGATCGCCCAGGCATACGGTCCCATCGATCAAGGCCGTATGCTACCCTGCGTTTCTTATTGACTCCCCCGACTCATCTGAATAGATTTGAGTTAAATGGCCGATTGAGATGAAGAAGATGCATCCTTTTTCAGTGCGGTCTTAGCCTCATACCTTGCAACTGACCGAAATATGAAACATTAGTAATATATTTTTCTATAAACAAAAATTACAAAAAAATTGACTAAAATGTTTGCACTTACATAGATCTCTGCGAGATTTTCAGTCCTTAATTGATTATCTCTTTCCTCTATGTGAGTTTGTTCCTGACTCGTGGAAAGAGGCGGGCCTTTAACTTAGCGACTAAAATTAAAAAGTATCATATATTAAAACAAGTATTTAAAAAAATAAAATAAAATCCAAATATTTATCAATATGTACCAAACGTTTAGCATGCTCCTATGGGAATAATGAACGGGTGTAGGCGAAGGTCTGCTTTCCTCACCTCCCGATCTCACTCATGTCTGATGTGTGATCATGAAACTGAACTTTTACGAAATTACGGTGGCCCAACGATAACGTTGCCAAGCTTCCCCGAATACTCTAAATGAAGGAAACTTGGGGTAGTTAAGCTGTGATCTTTCCAGCCGACTAACATCATTGCTATAGCGATGGTGAAGCCTTTTTATGCCATGCAGCATGCTTGGGGAAGCATCTAGTGAAGGATCAGCGATAATTTTTATGAGTTGAGTAATGCCCGAAAATGAAAATGCGTGAAGAAAAAAATAGTCTTGTGTATATGATATGTGGCTGTTTAATGTTATTCAGTTTTCTTGAATTTATTCACATTCAATTCCACCTTATCCACATTATAAAAACATTTAAAATAAGCGAAGACCAAAGTGAAGCAACATTTGTTGATGATCAATATATGAAAAAATAAATAAAATAAACAATATATCTTGGAACCCGATTCATACTTGAAACTCTTGCGGTAGAAATCTTTGATATCATGAGGCACACGTCTTTCCCGATTATATTACATCACATGCAAGCGCTCGCCGAAGATATTATTGATAATCCTAGATATATTCGTGATGTGTATCCTGCCCAGTAAACATACAAAGAAGTTAATCAATGCCGGTCATTCAACTTCATGTGGTCAACATAAAAAAATTCAAATGATATAGTTTAAAAGAAAGCGTGCTACCACACTCTCTCCATCATTAAATTAGTAATGGTAGGGCGAGAAACGAGAACTAATAGACAATGGTAATCTCTTGAACTCCCTGATGATGCTACTTGTGGTGTTAGATCTTCTACGGTGGTGGTGTGAATTGATGCGATCACTGTGGCTGTGTGCAGGTAAGGGCTAGTATCATGGATGATGGTTTGGTGTAGATCTGTGTGTGGTAGGTGATCCCTAATGATTGGAGAATCACAGGGCGCGGGGAGGAAACCGCATTCACCGTCCTCTACCCACTTTATCGAGATCCTGGAGTCTACTCCTCGACCATATCGCTGCATGAATAAGACATAATACAATATATATTGGTGTGGTATTAGTTATCTGGCAATCAAATTGCAACCTAATTTTCATCCTTGTTTAAATCATTCCCATTCTTCTTCTTCGTCTTTATCATGATTCTTCTTCTTCATCATCTCATGAGAAAATTGTTTAGGTTACAGTGATGATATCTAACATTTCACTATCGGATCATTAAGCAAATAGTATCATTCCACCAGGTCGACTAAATTCATCCACATCATTTGTTTCCTCTTCTGGATGGATCTTGTGGGGTAATTTAAACTCTATGACATCTCGATCATCCCTCTAACCTTGATTTTGCAAGCGACCCACCAAGATCTAGTATCTACCTTTTAAGTTTAGATATATGTCTGATAATACACTTGTTGTGTATTGCTAAAACAAATGGTTCATCTTGTGCATATCTTCTTGTATGATTTATCACTAATTTGTATTACTTTGTGGATCTGGGTCCCGACATTTGTGGTGTAATGTCAAACCCACTCACATTTTAAATAAAAGCAGTCCTCTTAATGGGCCATCTGGGTACTTTCTAATTCCACGACTTCTTCTGATTAATGGTAATGTCGGTTTCATCAATCGTGTGAAGTGGTACCTTTACTTCTACTTCCTATTGTTTTTGAAAATCTAGAAGTACCACAGTTGAAGTGTGTGAAAACGAAAACCATTCGTATATCCATTATAACGATTAAGCATTTGAGCGGTCCATGCGCTGGGGCTTTAAGATATATGTTTTCAACGTTGTCACGTGCACAATTAATAAGTGTGTTACAAAAGACATTTTACCATAAACTAAAACTAAAAAACAATAAAGAACTTATAAGTCTTGAACCATCTTTGAAGGAAAAATTCATCGAGTCTAACATCAATACGATTGCATCATTAATGTAGCCAAACATTTTGTGTAACTGTTAATGAATAATGTTAATAGAACACTAATGATGTCGAATTAGAAAGTTACATCATTAGTCACGATAGTTGAGTTAAGATGCATCTTCCCGATAGAGGTTTAAATAATGCAGTTCGGCAAGACATCTTGATGTGTGACATTTATCTCTTGTTCGCCCAGCGTCGGTGTTGTATGTCTTCAGGTCGGCCGAGGATAGGTGAATATTACGACAAGTTCCCATCGAAATCATTTCGCTTCTGAAGGTGTGAGGCTTAACATTACGAGGCATCATGATGCCTTGTATAGATGTTGGATTAGAGAAATAGAAATACTCCCACAAAAATTTGAAACTTCTTATTTAAATATGCGTTGCATGGATCCTTCCACTTTATTATTCTGTATATTAGAATGTTTTAACCATGAAATGCCTAACAATCGATCAATAAGTTTATAAATACCAATATCATATAATGATTAAGGTTGATAGTAAATGTAGTTGTATAACATTAATTTTGCATACCTTTCCCAAATGGATACATCCAAGCTAGTGATGGGCCCCAGTCTGCTACCCTTGCTTAATATGCCAAGTGTGTTACGAATGCTCGGAGTGAAAGTCTTAGGAAGAGGGAATATCTGCTCTAGTTTACTGATAATAATTATTTAGACTCTGTCTCAACATAGTACATTTTTAGCACGAGTTGATGTAGCTCCTTAAGAACAAGCTAAGTTACATTGTCTTGCCCTTAGCAATTGATGGAAAGCATTTCAATGCAATTGGTATCGACCTTTTCTTAAAGACATGACAGTAGTGACTTTTTCATTCAAAAGTTTATGTTTCCTCATGTCTACACACTGGCTATATTTGAAGCATATCCATCACAAAATCATGGTCGAACCCAAATACGGCACTCATTTAGACCATTTTGTCTAATGTATAACAGCTTTGGAGCTGCCATCATAACATCTGGTCACGGTCGATGACATATTTCATTAAATTAATCAGACTTTGCATTGTCTTTGTTTTCGTCGACATTCATCGTTGCTTGTTAAAGATATTTCAAACATTTTTCTCTATGTGCATCACATCTAAATTATGTCTTGTGAGAGATTTGTGCTCCAATATGTAAAATCGAAAAATTGATTTCTTTCCATCCCAGGTTAATTTACTACTTGAGGAACATTAGCATCGTTGCCCCGATCTCGTGCTTTTTTAAGTAGCCCTATAATGCATCAATTTCCATATGACTCGGCACGGGGCGAATTTTTTGGAGGTGGATCATTTACCATTCTATTAACAAAAGCATATTTATTTCTTCTAAATGGATGATGTGGAAGAACTACGATGATTATCAAACGAGAGTTTGTTTTCCTTCCATTTTGTAGGGTAAAAGCCGATTCATCCATACAATGCGGGCGTGCTGATGCACCCAAATGTACCTCGGCAGGACGACAGCATTGATGGTAGAGAGAATCATGATTGTCCATAAGAGAGCTGCCCGTAGCATAAAATTTTGCTTTCACCAAAATGTCATAGTTTCATCGATTTCCTGATAGCAGCAACTCGAATCAAAGAGTTGTAAATACGTCTAACTTGTCGCCAGTTTTCGCAGAACTGAACCGATAGCCTGTTGAAAGCTGTATTGTTCCTTCACACATTTCTAGAAGGCGTGATTATATGGAGTGAATAACGAGGCGTGAAGAATCACGACTCCTGATTGCGAATGGTTGAAATCATCGATTACATGAGCTGTCGACATTCACGACTTTGGTACCAAATGAGGATGCATAGCATTAAAATGTTTCCATCGGGAGAAGTCCCGAGCAATGACGCATCTCACCATCTTCTAAGGTGATCGTGGTGCTGCATCATACTAGTAGCGTTGGCCACGAAGCATATAGTTGAAGTCTTGGAGTTGGTGGGTAATGCATTTTCTTATATGGCGCGGCTTTGTCTGTGTGCTTTGTGGTCGATATCGAGGAGCATGGTCACCAAAATGAATCGGAGTTAATTAAGTCATCACCCGATAAATCATCTGACCATTGACCAGTATGAATTTTATGGTAATAACCAAATTCCATGTGCTTCTTGGTCTCATAGAAACTATCGGTCCTTAACATTATCATCACGTGACAACTCCTTCATAAAGCGACAAAAGCATCCGCCACTTGCAGTTGATATTCGATGCTCGACTTGATGTGAAGCGCGTGCAACCCGATAGCTGTCGCGCTAGTAGTGTGTTTGACAATTAAGCCATACTTCTTGGTTTGCGACATTAACGTGTCATAAAAATTTTGTGCGATTGGGTTTGAATTCTCAAACAATAGTAGCATTGGTGTGGACCATTGCATCATAAACCATCGAACAAATGTTGGCTCGATGATCGAGCATTATTTGTTATTGCATGATGGTTATTGGCATTCACGTATATAATGCCTCCTCCCGTATAGATGATTGGTCTCTCGTAGAGTACCACACCGCGATGATAGGGACAAAGCGAGTGTTTATAAAGAAGATGGAATCTTTTGCCTGGGTTAACCTCGACAAATTCTTGTGCAGCCTTCTTCTTATTACATGGACATCTAATGTGATTAGTCAGCATATAGTAGACTAAGTGCAAATTGAACAAATTCTTGGGAAGAAATAAGATGTAAATGATTGGTCAGGGCAATCCATTTTGGTAACATAAATACATCCATTCTACGTTTGGAACTCATTTTTGCATGCACGATGTGTATGTTTTATAAATAGTCGATTGATTGATATCTGATAGAGTGGGAAAGTACTATCATCATCTCTCTTTAAGGTCTGAATGTCAAAACAAGGAAAATAGATTCTTTATCTTTTTCCTTGAGTTTTCCATGAATAACCAAACAAGAAAAAAAAAAATTATTTTCCCTCCTAGCTTTTTTCTTTCTTCCTTTATTTTTCTTTCCCTCTCACTTTTCCTTTCGGTTGGGTTAGTTTCAAAAACATAACTTAAAGACGAACCTGAAATGCGACACAAAATTAGCATTCTATTACAATCAAGGCTGAAACTTGATGTATTCACGAGAGCCAAGTGGCCAGTGTTAAAAAGTACTTGCCTATGTCAGCGACCTAAATGTTGGCAATCTAGGGAATGGTGATCACAGCTATAAAACGTTCCAAAAATACCTAACCAAGATGTTCATAAAAATAAAAGGCCACTAAAATTCTTATATGAAGCACACATCGTATAAGGCTTTCAGATGTTATATCTTAACAAGTATAATTCATGTATATAACATCATCGGGCTACGCTGTGCAAACTATCTAGAATTTGTTTGTGTAAAGCTTCTTAAGATATGGGCTCTTTAATAATCTTTCTTAGATATGTTGTTGATTATGAAGTTTTCCAAAATGTATTCAATAATAAAACCTGACTCCATAATTTTTTTATTCTTTACATGATTTTTGGGATCCGGTGTAAAATCTAGCTTTAACAATATCGAGAGAAGATGCACGAGTAAGCTCCTTGATGATAGGTGCAACGGGCGGGGCAGCACAGGGAGAGATAAACCTGCAAAATCAAGAATGACATATGTTGATTAAAAAAGCAAAACAAATAGAAGTGAAGAAAAAAAAATTACAATACTGAAAAATTAAAAGGGTGAATGATAATTATGAACACCGAAAAGAAGACACCGTGTATAAATAACTAAATCGGTGAACCATATATAGCAGATATTAATAATGCTTGTTTTTATAATCTCTCGAATTCTCAAAGTTGCATGGCGATATAAGATAAATGCTTGCTTTGAATGACAGCCGACCTGAGAAGTTCTTAAAGTTGTTTAAGAATAACCTTATAATGCTTGACCTAAATAGCATTTGAACTTGGATTGTGTTGTCCATGTATTTTTAGTTTATAGGATTATGGAAGAACGTTAAGTCTTAAGAGAAAAAAAAAATAGAAAGAAAATAAAAATAGGTTTATTTTAATAAATTAATTATATATGTTTATTCGAAACTCATTTTATTTTATTTTTCCTGTATATAAGAACTAATAAATTTAAAATTATGTAAAATTAGAGAAATTTGATTATATTTTATTTTATTTTATATTTTCCACGGTAAAACCAAACATAAGAAAATCATTTTTATGCAGATAGATTTGAAGTTGATAATTTTTTTATGCAGTTCATAAGACATGTCTCGCTCTTTTACTTGCACATAAAAATTAAATAGCGAAACATAACTTTCTATCTAATTTAAATTCAATTCTCTTACGTATTTTCTATGAAGCAGACTAAACTTATGAAAATAATTTGCCCAAGTATTTTCCTTTTACTCTATACCTCTAAGACAAACAATGTGCCATTAAAACACTCTGAGCTTCACGATATTCAGCGAAATTTCAATCTGACAAAAATCAAAAAAAAGAAAATCGATCAAATCAATGACTCCAGATACCTCTTTCTTGTGATGTGGGAGATAAGCCGTATCGCAATCTGATCCTTCCGTAAGACGAGACGAGGATGGCGTGGAGAGAGGAGAGTGGTAAGGTTTTACAATAATGCCCTTTTATTTCCTCACTTGAACCAACCTGCGACCTTCGCCTCGAGTCTTCTCAGATCTTCCGATTGAGTGAGGCAGAAGTTCTCACATCTGTGAGCCTTACAGTGGCCATTTGTTGGCGAGGGGATGACGGTGGAGGTGGCAAATGCGTTTGCGATTTCGTGAGGGTTCCGTCAGATCACGACGATAAGGATAATGAGGCGTGAGCGGTGATTGCGACGGAGAAGGGACCGACGGTCAGGGATTTATGTGGATTGATGAAGAAGTGGGTGGGTTGATAATGAGTATTTGATTAGGGTTTGGGCGAGGGTTGAGGAAGATGGGGTGGGCGTTAGATGAGGTTGATTGGAATATGGGAGGAGTTCTCCAAGGAAATTTGAAGAAAGTGAAAGTATAAAAGGGTTGAAAGCATTTTATTTTATTTTATAATATAAATGAAATATTAAATGATAAATATAAATATATTAATATATTATTATTATTAAATAAATTGTATATCATTCAAACATGAGAATAAATTTATATTTTATATTTAGTTATGTATTCATATATTTAGATTGTTTTTAAATATTTAATAATAAATATAAACTCTAGGCTTAATAGAGGATTAAGTATTAAGTTATTTGTTTTATATATGTTTAAAATATACATTTTTAAATGTATTAAAAATATTTAATTAAAAAACCTCAAATACTCCAAAATTCTTAAATATAATATTTCTCTTGTTTTCTCCTTAAAAAAAACAAACCATTTGTACGAGGAATAACCATTTAATCAGGCATTTTATCCTCATGATCAGACGGTCGAATCGTTGATGGCCAAACTATTTCTATTTGCATGGTTACTTAAAATGTGCTATTCACTTCAGTGATGGAAGAACACTCCCATGTAAGTGTAACCAAAGTTTTTATTTTTATGGAAGAAAAGAACACTCTGATGCTTTTATTTTTTTATTCTTTTGAAATAAAATAAAAATAAATGCGGGATGTGATTTGGCGGGTACACGTCACTCAAGTAGCCCCGGAAAAGGAACGGTTGTGAGATTGGTTTAGGATCGGTGTTTCACTTTGACGCGTTTCGGAAGATCGTTGTTTTTTTAAGTTAATTTATTGGATAATAATAATAATCATATTACCAATATTAACTATTATTATTATTATTAACAATAAATAAATAATTAATAACAAAACTAATAATAAAAGTAGACGCATTTAGTATTAGGAGACATACTAGCTCTGATCAAAGAATGTGAAATTTTACAATATTATGTAATGTTTAAATATCTAAATCGATCTATTCTAAATACGAGAAAAGCTATTGATTCACTAATGGCTAAACAATAATCGAATTGATGATATCATATTATAATTTTATTTTAGTATAATTAATATATATATATATATATATATATATATATATATATATATATATATATATATATATATATATATATATATATATATATAAATTTTAAAAATTTAGTATTTTATTTTTATAATATAGTAAATATTAAATGATAGAAATATAAATATATTAATATGTTAAATATTATTAGAATATGTATATCATTCAAACATGAAAATAAATTTATATTTTATATTCGATTATGTATTCATATATATAGATTGTTTTAAATATTTAATATTGAATATAAACTCTAAGGCTTAATAGGATTAAGTATTAAGTTATTTGTTTGTATATGTTTAAAATGTATCTTAAATGTTGATAAAAATATTTAGTTAAAAAACCTCAAATACTCCAAAATTCTTAAATCTAATATTTCTCTTTGTTTCTCGTAAAAAGCCCATTTTGTGCAAAATAACTTAATTTAATCTAAAATCATCATTACATGTCATGAGTCGGTTTTTCTGCTACTAAGCATTTATTCCTGATGTAAAGAAATTGTCCCCAACGTCCCCAGTGGGACTCAGCCAGAACTACCCTTCCTTGGACTACGATGCGTTTAGTAGGATCGAGGCACGTTGGTCTAGTAGCTGCTTGTCTCTATTGACCGGTGATCGAGGATTCCAAAAAGGGCGGGGCCAAGGAATAGTCCTCCCGGGGACCCGGTGCGGTCGGTATAGGTGAGGTACGGACCATTCCCGTAGATGGTAGTCTTCGGTATGAAGGGCGAGTGGTGGTTCCCTGGTTGATCGGTTGAGAGAGATGAGATTCACCGAGGTTTTTGCGCTCTCGATTTGTTGTGCATCCGGGTGGCGCGAAGATGTACCGAGATCATGATCTCGATCTTGTGGGCGGAATGAAAGACACGTGCGGGACTTTGTTTGGCGATGTGCGTGTCGTGATTAGTGAACACGGAGAAACCAACGAGGCTACTTCAGCCGTTGAGTGGTAGTGGAAGTAAGAGCATGTCACGATGGATTTTGTGACCCACTTGCCGCAGGACAACTGCGGTTCATGATGTAGCTGGGTGATAGTGGGCCAGGCTCCCACGAGTGGCACATTTTCTGGCGGAAGTGCGAATGACGCCCAGCCTTCACATTGGGGCGGTCTGCGGGTTGTATATTCGAGATTGTTCGATTGTGGTGCCGGGTATCCATAGTGTCGGACAAGGCAGGAGTTCTGACGCACTTTGTGAGATTTCTCTACAAAAGTTGTAATAAGTATGTATTTTTTATTTTCTCTACAAAAATAAATTTATTTTTAATATTTAAAAAACTAATTAGTTTAATGATTATTTAATGTGATACTAAAAAATAAAAATTAATCATGATAGGAAAATAAAATAAATTGTTTTATATATTGGATTTTTCTACACATCCACGATTACCTGCATGATGTTTCTAAAAGGGTTCAACTTAAAAAGCATCGTAAACTATAATATGAGCACTCCAGCGAATTTAATTAGATACGTAAAAAACTAAATCGATGAGGTGTGAGATTTTATTATAGTGGCCCCTCTATATAAATGTTGATGCTTAATAATTTACCTTGAATTATAAATAAAATTCTAAGTTATCATTGATAAAATTCCTTGAAATTTATAAATCTATTGCAAAGCATTTGTAAATGCATTTAACGAAGTACCTTAATTATGGCTAATTTTGTTGTTAATGGTTGCAAGTTTGCAGCAGTCATATTGCAGAGAAAACACGCAACATACGACCAAGGAAAATCGATTTGCAATTTAGTCTCAGGATGGCGCCAAAGTTTCATAATGTTTCTGTGAAAGTAGATGGGTGCAATTTGGTTGTAAAATTAAGATTTGCAAGTTAGTTGCAATCGATTTGCAATTGTATCGAGACTTTCATTAGCATTACACATTTGCAAATGCGCTCTTGTTTTGCAATAAATTTGTCGAATTACCAAAATTTTTAGATTTGCAAATGGGATTTTCTTGTAGTCTTTGGACTACTTTACGGTGTGCGTGTGGAAATATAAATCCACATTTAGCTATTTGAACCTCCTTCTTCATCTTGAGATTCAATCTTCTTGGTAACCGATAGAGAGAAGTCTTTAGCACATTCTCTCTGTTGAGTTTTGTACGCCTAAATGGATTGGATGATCCCTTTAGGCTTCTTCTGACGAGCAAGCAATAGCCTCATATGCTTTCCCAAAATCTCCAGCCTTTTTGCTCTTTTTATAACGGTCGAATTTGCTACTTATTATCACGGAGGGTTTTGGATCTTTCTTTTCCCAGAAACACATATTTCAAATGCTTTGGCAACTCTTTTGGCTACAAGACCTTCAAAAGCTCTTTTGTTTCCTCTGGGCTTTTCTTCGCTGCTTAGATTATGTACTTTTCATTTAAGCTAAAACTAATTTCTGCCATCAACTCTTCCTTCTTAAAAACATCATTACAGAATGGAGACAAGATGTAGTCATCAAATGAGTTCTCATTCATATAATCATCATGTTGCTCTTTACAACCGGGGTTGCATTTGTCAATTTTCGCCCATTTAGCTTGTTGACATCGTGTTGACTTTTGCTAAGGTTGAAGTGGACTTCTTCTATCTGACTCTTGGGAGGTAGCTCCCTTCTTCACATCTATCAAGGCTACTCTTTGTTGCTAGGGAATAGTCTACAGAAAAGTGGAACATGTTTGTCCTCCTCTGTGTCCATCCTGACAAAGTCGACTTGAAATAAAATTTCCCACCTTGGCCATCCATCTTCGGGATGCCTTTAGAGTTGGAGCCTTGACACAATGCGCCATGCGTATGGACATTGTAGTAGGAGTTAACTCCCCGAGAAATAATATTCTTACCAGCGATGAGGCATCAGGATTAATGCTGCGGCGTAATCACATAGGCTTTACCAAACTCATAGTTCCCGATGGTTGTAATTTGTTAGTAGGCTCCTTGAATCTTTGCCTTTTCTGAGTAGATTATTACGAATTATAACCTTTATGGTGCGAGATAAGCTCGCGCTCCCCCGCCGTCAAACTCGCTTTTTCTTGTGTGTCATGCCAAATTTTGCATGTAATGTGGCATTGAACAATACCTGTAAAGGAAGTGATTTTCTCCTTTTCTTAAACATAGTGAGGTAGCATATTAGTATCCGACACGACTTTATTTCGGTCTTGAGGGAATGGGATAGGAGGTTGATAAGCTCTCACTTCCCCCTTCTGCATTGTCTCCTCTTTAGCCACTTCACCTTGCTCCTTCAGCTATTGAGCCTCATCTAATAGCCCATTTATGCTTTGCTTTTTCTCACTGCTTGTTGAATTCTAATATACTTCTTCAATTTCAGCCTCACTCTATTTCTTCTCAACTTCTTTGTTGCATTTCAACTCTTTGCCACTTCTTAGTGTAATAGCCATGTAGTCCTTTAGATTCTTCTTTGTATCACTGGGGAAAGAGTCCCTAGATTGATTCTGCATAACAAGGGCGACTTCCACTGCCCGAGTTTCTAGATTCTTCGGGGTAATTGTATTAGCCCTCGGCTCTGATTGCTGTTTTTGAAACTCTATTAGCCCGACCAAGCTTCTACTCATGCGGATTGAATCTCTTGTTCTCAAACATTAAATTTGGCATTTTATCTTCAAAGGATTGGGATCTCCTTTGTCCTTGATTGTCTGTTCTCTGAACACCTTGTTATTGTCCTTGGAAACTAGGTGGAGCATAATTCTACTATAAATTATGAGCTAGTCTTAGACCCTGCTACATTCCACCTCCATAAGAAAAGTTCTCATGTTTCCTCAAGGTCGTGTGTTGGTCGGAAGGTCGTTGTTTGACTTAAACTTATGTGCCTATTCCCATCGATAAAATCGGGAAGCTTTCAACATGATAGGGACCTTCATGAGGAAGTCCCTCATCAACAACACTTTTCTGCTCAGCACCTTCCACAGTTCCTACTTCATTACAAGAATGACCTCTTCTTTCTTGGTTATTCATCTTGTTCATGATTGTATCTAGCTTAGCTTCAATGGTTGAGATTTTGTTCAGCTTAATCACTCCACCTCCTCTCAGCCTGTTACTGCTCCTTGAAGATTCAGATGGAGCTCTATAGTTGCTCTTAGCTAGTTCCTCAATAAGATAAGTAGCTTCTCAAGACTTTCCTTCGAATGCACCACCGTATACTGCATCCATAGCTGCTGGGCGTAGTTCATGGTATGGTAGAATATATCCATCTCAGCCATTTTCTTAATACAATGGATTGACATCTCCTCATTTTCTTATATCTCTCATAGGCAGCCAGGCAAGGATTCATCCTCATTATGTTTGAAAGCAATGATTTCTCCTCTCCTCTCAAAGGTGAGAGCATGAGGGAAAAATCTACTTAAATAAGCCTCTAGGCCTCTACCAACTCCTCCCAATTGTTCAATGAGCCATAAGGTAAGGACTCAAACCAACTAGCTATTATGTCCCTCGGAGAGAATGGAAACAGTTGTAGTTTGATCACATCTGGATTGACTCCATTCAGCTTCACTGTGTTGGCCATTCTCAAGAATCCGCCAGTGCTTATTCGATCCTCACTGATGCTCATGAATTGGTGTTGTTACAACTACAGTAATGAGGCAGGTTTCACTCAAAGTTGTTAGCCCTATAGTTGGCTGCCTTAGTGCAGAGTATTCCTCTTTGATAATTGGTCTCCATAAATCCTCCATTGTCATTTGCCTTTGCTGAGGTCTATCAGCTACAACAACTGGTATATTCTAATTAGTCTCTCTTTGTTCTGCCATGACTAATGCTTCTATTGCTCTCACTTTCTTCAGATTTCTCAATGTTCTCTCTAATTCAGTGTCTAATGGTAGCAATTCAGCTTTTAGTCTGTTCATGTAAGAAGTACATTAAATAATAACACACTGAAATCAAAGTGAGAATGGTATATAATTTGATTATATCATTCTCTTACCAATAAAAGATAAGTAATCGAACTAACTACTTCAATTAAAACTAATTTTGAAATTTTTCTCAAATTTTGATAAAAGAGAAAATGTCCAAATTAGAAATTTTCTTTTGGCCAGAATATTGATCTTAAAACTTCTACTACAATCGTCTGAACAAAGCCAAAACTTACTGATTGATTTTTCTATAGACCATATCAAGGTTATGATTGTTGAATCATTGCCGCAACTGCATCCCCACACTACTACCAAAGACTAATTCAATCCCCCAATAACGCCAAAACTTGTTAGACCAATATTGTTTTTCCTCATTGCTACTTATGATAACAACAAATTTTAATTATGTCTAAAACAGTGCAAGTGCATAGTCACAAGTAATAAAGTGGATTATAAGTCCAGATATCATTCCCACAATGATTGATGGGAAAATTTAAAGATAAAGTACCCCTACTACTCAAGATCATCACCATTTGAACCTCTAACTTGAAGATTGGATTAACTAGCCTAAATAGAATGAAAGGATATTTGTATATTTTTCTTTAATGAAAAAGACAATTTAAGCTAAATATATTAGAGAGCTTAATGAGTCGAATCACACTGTAATCAGATCAAGAAGGATAATTAGAAGCACATGAGGTTCAAAAACAAGATAGTCATGGACTTGAATTCTAGATTTGTTCAAGAGAAGAGTAGTATAGCCTTGGAATACCTCCTGACACTCTACATTTCACTCTTTAGAACACCATATTCCTAAACCAAGTCAATGGGTCTAAACAGCTACTTTTAGGATTTGATCATCTTTCTAAGATCTAGTTGTTTTTCCTAAACCAGTACATCACAACCATTTCTCATGATCAAGTCCGTTTAATTTCTATAGACGTGACAACACAAGCCTTCTTCAATTTACTCGAATCTCAATCTCGTAGCTGGCCAAAATAATCACTCCTATTACAAGAGAACAACATTCTCTCAAACTGACGAACTCTTCAATATTAAAATGATTACCATCGATGGTCCTTATGCCTCAGAACACATTTTTGTTGTCACCAGAAGATCCTTGAAGTCGAGGTTAGAACATCACCCATGATTCAACAAAGTGATATTTGTGAGTGCATTAGTTCTAAAGGTATCACCTTAGTATACCCTTTTTTAAGTTACTACTCCTTGCTCTCGTGTAGTTCATCCTCATGTCACTTAGAGGGATCTAAACAAAGATATCATTTTCGTGCATGATCTATTGATACTTAGAATACTCTTTTAAAGAACAATGTCAATTAAATCAATCCAATACTCAAAACCTACAATATCTATTTAAATACTACAAAAATGATAATCAAAACATCAATCCTCTCAGAGAGCTTAGCCTTTCATAACTAGATCAAAAGGGACAATGACTAGTTGATCAAACAAATTCATTGAGAATGTAATCAAAACTAAACAAAATGGGTTCCATAAATAACTCTAGATTCCACTCAATTTCAGACATAAATGAATCTCAATTTATAATGATCCAACTTGATATTTCAGCTCAGATCCACTACTCTAATCTAAAATAAAATATATATACAAAAGCTTTAGCTACCTTTTTATTCCTCCTTGATTTCCTCTCCTCTAATCAATGTACACTCTACCCTAGGAGCTTCTATTTATCGGCCCTAATGATTGGGCCCTGAAAACGAGGGGGATAATGCGGACCTCGAAAAGCCAAAAATTTGCCCCACCGCGCTTTGATGGCCTAAATACTGTTGTTGTGATGTCGTGGCTCTTCTTTTGGTGTCGCGACTTTGCATTTCGGTGTCACGACTCTGCATTTTTCCTGTCCATACAATGTCATGACTCTAAGTGTCAATGTCATGACTCTGCTCTGATGTCGTTGTTGGAGTCGCAACTCTGGAATTAGTGTTTCCAATGTTGCAGCTTTGTTTTTTGTGTCGCAACTCAGCATTTTGGTGTTGCGACTCTAGATGTTGTTGTTGAATTCTAATGTCACGATCATCCTTCGCTCTAATGCCTCACCAATGTTGTGACTGGAGAGATATGTCGTGATTTTTCGCCTAATGTCACGACTCTTATGTGATGTCATGACATTCTCCACCCGATGTCGCGACTCTGATATGATGTCGCAACTCCGAACTTTTGATCACTTTAGCTGCTTTTCTTGTTGATTTTTCTTCTTTTGCATTAAATCCTTGTAAAACACCAATCTGGGTGAAGATTCCATAATTTTACATTAAAGTGAACTTTTAAGTCTCAAATATACATAAAAAAATGGACTTAAAAATAGATGAGTTTCACACTCGTCAATCATTTATATCAAAATGGCTAAACAATAACTGCTTTGTCTCAACCAATTGATCAATATCATTGTCTGGGAGAAAAATATCATCAACATATAAAACCAGGAATATGTATTTTCTCCCATTGACCTTCATAAACCATTTGCGGTGACAACTTTATCAAACTTGAGATACCACTGCCTAAAAGCCTACTTTAGACCTTGAACGGATTTCTAAAGTTTACACACCATGTGTTCCTTACCAACATCCTCGAAACCAATAAGCCTTACATCTAAACATTCTCAGCTAAGTCTCCCTTCAAGAAAGTTGTCCTCAGATCCATCTGATGCAACTTCAAATCAAAATGAGCCACTATAGACATAATAATGCATAGAGAGTCTTTAGTGGACATAGGAGAGAAGGTTTCCTTGAAATTAATACTTTCGAGACTCGTGAACTCCTTAGCTACCAATCTGTTTTATATTTCTCACCTGGTCCCTTGGCATCACATTCTGGTCTTGAATACCCATTTGCACTCCAATGGCCTATAACCATTTGGCAACTTTATTAGGCTCCACACTTTATTCTGTGACATGGAAGTCATCTCATCTTTTATTACATCGATCTAGAAGTTGGATTGGGGACTAACAATGGCTTCTCTAAAGGTAGTTGGATCTATTACATTACCCACATCATACTCATGCTCCTGCATGTAGAAAATATAGTCATCTGAAATTGTAAGCCTACATGTCCTCTTTGACTTTCTCAAGGGTATGTCCATGACTACATTTCCTGGGGGGCTTCCCGGGTCTACTTCCTTTACATCATCATTATTCGAGCAACTATTGATGTCATCAATAGGGGCCAATGATCATAAACGAGTTATAGGCAATATGAATAAACAAGGTGTTCTTTGAACACAATTTCTCTTGGCCCTAAGCTTGTATCAATATCATCATTAATTCCACGAATATCTGACATGCTTAAACTCACGAGAGGCAAGTTCACAAGCATTCAATATTTATCAATTTTCACCCAACTGCAATAATACTAATAATAATCCTTTTCACAATATGATCTATAAATAACTACAAATAACATAAACATAAATTGCCAAAGCAATATGTGAAAAGGAAATAATAAAATATTGTAAGATTGGAAAAATTAATATTTGTTCCAATACCAAATTTAATACTTAATGGGATAGAGTAAAATTGGGGCAAAAACATAAAATTCAATTTCAAAATACCTCATGAAAATCTCTCAAAACATGAAAGTGATAACAAACAAGAACCGGAGCAAATTCAATTTTACTTCTTGTTTGCTTATAGGGAAAATGTCAAAAAATAAATAAATAAGTCTACCGTTTTTTTTTTTTTTAATTTGATACCCATCTGTCTCACAGCTTGCCATACACGACAATCATGTAAAGAAAACAAAAAAAAAAACGGAAGGATTTCCATGATCGAAATCCTATATCCACTTCTCACGTTTTGTTCTAGCCGACAATTTGATAAACAAATTATATAAAAGAAAATTTTTCATAATTGAATAAAAGTTCTTATTCTCATGAACAGCAAATGTCGTACATGCAATTTGATAAACAAATCAAATAAAAGGAAACTTTTCATGATTGAATACTCATTCTTGTTCTCATGAACATTGGCTGCTATTTATTTCAATAAAAACAAATAAAAAAAAGGTTCTCATGATTGATCTTTTGGGAATCAAAGGAGCTAACATGATTTTGAACACGGTATCGAATATCCCTACAACATGGTTTTGAACGCAGCAACAAATATGAACAAAACCCAGGAGATACAAAAGTAAATAAATAAATAAATAAAACTGACAGTTTCAATGCCAACTAAAGATGGTTTTGATATCAATTGTTGGATTATTTGTACAAACGCAAGCATTTATTGATCCAAAAAACAATTGATCAAGAATCAAAAGACCTAATAAATGCATTGCACAATAATAACTTTATTGAATAAAGAATTATATCAAATTCTTAGTTTCTAAAAAACATACCTGATGTAGATCCAAAATTGTTGACAGACATAAGTCTCAAAAATCTGCAAGGGACAAGTTGAAAGAAGAGCTAAGGTTCAATGGCTCTTTCCTTCTCCCTTTCACGTGCTCTACACCCCTTAAAAATTATAGGCCTCTATTTACTTATATATATATATATATATATATATATATATATATATATATATAAAGCACAATAGGAACAATTGTGTTTTGGTCCAATCGCTTACTAAAGCAAAAAGGGTAAGATGTAATCACGCGCCTATAGTAAGTTAAAATTAAATCATCCCATAAATGACCCATAGTTAACATGTACAATTAATTACATAATTATGCTTAGTCAATAATTAATATATTAATCCTACATATATTCGAAAATTGGAGCATAATTAATAAATTAATCCAACAAATATTTGAAAATTTGGTAGTGTGTTTAGATGTCATAGTCGGGGGAACGAGGGGACTCATTCTCCTTTCCACAAAGTGTAATTAGGTGAAGGGAGGCATCGAAGCGAACGGGAGACCTTGTTCATACAAATCCAAATTGTAACCTTATTCAATATAGTCTAATCCTTTGCATCTGGGCATAGCCTCCAGGACGTAGGCTTGACTAAACCACATTATTCTAATAGGTGTTCTACAATATGTCTCAATGAGTCGACAATGTTAAGACATTCTCTAACATCATGTAGAACATCTATTCTCTGTCATAAACATATACCCATTACGCCATATTACATCTTCCAACTATAAAAGAATGTTTTTCTTCATAGCTCCATTTCTCACTCCATCTGATTAAAAAATCCCCAACTCAGAAATTACTCCTCCCTCCATATTAATCTCACGCAAACATCTTTGATTTCTTGCTTTCATTTTATTATTTCTACTGCTTGTCTTTTTCCATTGGAATCTATCTCAACTTTTATTTCACCCTTGCTTAATTCATGTAGTATTTTGTAGAAAATGACTGCTATTCACTCGAAGTAACATTTCCGAAGATATTTTTCAAACAAGAAACAAGTGGCTTTAGCTTTAGCCAAATTATGCTTTAGAAGAAAACCAATTCTAGCACAAGTCATCTTATTTTTTGCATAAGGATTTAAATTTTTTACATAGTAGCTGCAAATAATAATTCAAAAAGAAAAAAAAATACTATTATTATGTATGGTGTTGTTGTGGAAGTTCTTTAATCAACCTAATTTTATGGATTGAAACCTCTTGCAGCTTTTTATGATATTAGTGGGAAAAATAGAAAGAATGGTCTGCAAGGGAAAGTCCAAATGAAAGAGTATCATATATTAGGAATCATGAAATACAAACTGCTTCTACTATTCATGTTCCAGCTTACAATATACGAGCCTGAGAATGTTCAATCTAATTAAAATGAGACGAAAATCCTGGAAAGTTGAACAACATGTAGTTTTAACACGGAGGCATGTCCGGTGGTGGAGGAAACAGACGCTCCTCTTGTCTCTGGCCATCTTTTACAATGAACACCACGTTCATACCCCATGTAAGGTGACGCTCTAAATGGCAGTGCATGAACCAGACTCCTGCAAGGGAAGAAGAAATAGAGCAACATATCAAGTATTGTAGCAATATTTGCAGCATAGGCTTGAAGCCATTGATTTCACTTACCTGGGTTGTTTGCCTGAATCTGACGGCAGCCCAGCCATTCTTAAGTGAACAGTGACAGTGTTCAGAAGAGGAGGGTCAATTAACCATACCCCAAAGGGTCCTTCGGTCGAAATCCCAGTCCCTGTCCAACAACATAAAAGCTGTATCCATGTAGATGCATAGGATGATCAATCCCTGCAACCACATTTGTTCCTTGCAGAACCAGCTCCACTGTAGAGTTATAATCCAGGAAAAACACCTCTGTCCCAACTTTCGGTATCTCTAGGAACAGTGGCAGATATTGTGCGGTAAAATTGAATATAGATGGTGGAAATTGCGGAAAACTTTCCCCAAACACCCCATAGAGATTACCATAGTAAGCCTCAAGTATGTCAATGGAGGGGAGTAGAAAGCTTATGTTATTCATGCTTGCTCTGAATCGAGTCCCATTCGATCCAAGGCATGTTTCGTTGAAGCCACAGGGGAATGCGTTCACAGAAACAGTTGAAATTATTTGAGTAGTAACATGTAAAGGAACACTAATCGGCATTCTTCACTTACTAAGCTTCAAGCGTAGCACTGGAAGTTAAAAGATTTATTTGAAGTCATTATAGTAGGGAAGATAGGCAAGGAAGGAGATGAAGGGTAGTTTCCATTGTACTTGATAACAAAGTAAGGTCGTTGTGTTATCCAGCGATGGCTGAGGAAGAGTAAGCCTGAGCTGCCATGTAATACTGACCAGGCTTTGCTGGCGGAACAAGACATCAAGGGTGTTTCCAGAGCCTATTACTACGAAATCTCTTGTTAATGGCTTGGTGTAGCTACCATCTGCTCCAACCACCGTGATCTGATGTCCTGCGATGCCGAAGAAGAGAAAATCATTCAGTGCAGCGTTGACTATGCGGAGAAGATACGTCTTTCCATGCTTCACATTTAGCTTGAATGTGTCTGCAAATATAAGAGGAGGTTAAGACAGGACAAACCACTATCTCTCGATTCTTCATCTCAATGTTAATCAGTATTTCATTTTATTGTTTTTTGCAGTGTTTAATTAAATATTGACACTGCCTCGTCAGGGAATTGCATAAACCCAAGGGAGGAAGAGTCGAAGATGAGAATTAGTTAAGAATGCTGGAACCTATTGGATCTGTTCTTTCCTAGTACTAGAAGAAAACTGATCAAGCATAATTTATTTCCTATTGTTTGGTTTGGTTTAGAAAAGGGAAAAAAAAACATTAATGATTATCTCATATTTGGCTGTTTTATGAAAAAATAATTGAGAAAATCTAGTACAATCAAAGTAAGTTGGAAATTTATAGTTTTTAAATTATTTGATCTTCATGTTAATGAATTAAAATAAACACAATAAGTTTAAAGGTGCAAATAAAAACAAATTTTAAACTTTTAACTCTATTTTTACTTTTCTTAGGTTTTTTGTCCTTCTAATTTTCTTTTTTTTTTTCTTATTTTCCCTCAAATTTTTCAAAAATCAAATACGACCTGTGCCTTTTGCATAAAACAAATATTTAGTCTATATGGGCAAAGTGCTACATGTTTTGAATTAAAACTCCCATCATAATTATCTGGCAAAAAAAATTAGCTAGAATATTTCAATTCGCCATTCTAAACAGCCAGTAGTCATGGATTTCCAAATATAAGAAAAGGAGACTCGTACACACCTGGCCTGAATATGGATAGAGGTCACCAGGCTTACCATTGATAGTAAAGGCATCAGAGACACAGGGTCTCCCTCCTGTTGCAAGAAGTCCTCATAAACAGCCGTTATATCTTGCTTCCACCACTCTCCTATCGGTCAACAAAACAAGATCATTCCATCAAAATATAAACCCCATATACAATGAAGTAACAATCATGACTACTAGGTCTATTCTTCTTATTACCTAATAAGATGGGCACTGTATGAGGTTTTTGGAAAAGGGTAGCTGGTTTCGGGTCGGGGATAGACAAAGAGCACCACATACAGTGGCTCGAAACCATTCACTATGAGCATGCCACCATACTGTCCCTTCCTCTGATCCAAGTATATTTCAGCAAATTTCGAACCCGGTTGAATCGGACATCGATATATTCAGGACCGTCAGTCCATGGATACCTAGGCATCTTGACTCCATGCCTGCAAAACTATATGCTTGTCATGCTCTTTGGAGCTATACTATATGCCTTATAATCATGATCTATATGGATGAGAATTTAGTGCCATGGTGTTGAAAATTAGGCAAATTACATTCATACACCACTCCTAGCTATCCTTGGTAAATTGAGCCATACCAGTGAATGGTTATGTTGTAATCCCCCTTGTTATAAACATCGACTGTGATTGTTTCTCCTGCATGAAGCTCTGTAGTTGGGCTGAAATTGCCCGTTCACGGTTAAGATGTTCTTTGTGCTGCATAGTCTTGTGTATGGAGCTTCTTTCACCTACAGCAATAAGTATTGTATTTGAGTTTGGGGTATATATGTACATATAAACAAAATGTTTATACAATTCTAATTGCAGATTGATCAGTGGATATATAAAACATTTTTGAAGATCATATTACTTACAATAAACTGATAATGATTCCGAGCATGGCAATGGAGGAGTTCATCAAACAGAAGAAAAGATGAAATGTACCAGATGAAAGTTTTTATGCTGAGCAACATTGTTTGGCAGATGGTAGCTCTTTCATTCCTGTGCTGCACAAAAGGTTTCAAGGAATAAATGTATAGAAGTGACAAGACAAAGGAGATCAGTTGGTAAAGATGAGAACCAAATTTTAACATGCTTTTCTGTCAAGTTAGAGCTAGATTCTTAGCGAAGTAGACCTAATCACAACAAAGAAATTAAATAGAGGAAATTAACTCATGAGCATATATACTGCTCCATTCTAACCATTCTTTCCATTGTAGCTACATTAGGCTCCTTAGCTACTAACTGCTCTTATATCTATATAGTCATTTCTTTTATTTTTTTAAATCTTCTTAAATTGTTCGGAGATGCAATTGAAAATCTTTTCACTCCCTCGATTGAGCAAAGAATATTGTGGTCACAATTCTTTTTCTTTCTTTCTTTTTGAGGGAAAATCTTGTCAAAAAGATTCTCCCTTTTTTTGCATGCACAACTTGATTCATCTAAGCATCCATGTACATGATTTTCTTCTTGAGTACTATTCTTGGCAGCGCATGCAACCAGATATTTTTTCACTTTGAATAGAAAAGGTATAGAGCTACTAGGCTTGCTCTAGTGCTTTAGGACTTGATAGGTGTGAATCTTGTTAGTATTTTTAGTATGATTTTCATGTGATTTATGTAACTTAAATGCTAGATTCACTCCAATATCTCTTAAGAAAGCTCAAATCCCCCATTTGCTTATGTTTTATAGGTTTAGAAGGAAAATCAAGAAAAGTGATCATGGAAGAATAAGTTTAAAATGAAGTTGATGATTTGCAATATATATAGCTCGAGTTGGCTACACGATGAAGAGGTTACCTGATGAAGGATGTGGCCGCTTGGCGACAAGAAACAAGAAGATGTAAAATGACCTCGGGTTAGCCATAACAAAGATGTTGCTCGCCATGACAAAGATGTTCACAATGGCGAAGCTACTATTCGCCACGGTGAAGAGAAGAGCAAGTAGGAGATGACACGTTTGTTTGCCACGGCGAAGAAGCCTCGTTGAAAGGCTTCTTCAGTAGTGTCAAGGCAATGACTAGAATAACAAACTATGTTTGTGCCATCGATGGCCATTTTCAAAAGCATATAAATAGATGTTCTTATCATCTTGAGGGATCGAAATTTAAGAGAGGGAGGCTCTCTCCTAGGGTTTCTCCTCTCCTTGAAGCTTGTTCCATTTTCTAGGGTTAGGTTTTCTTAGATTTGTTAGATTTAGGTTAGTTTTGTGAATAATTTGGTTTGTAATAGACTATTGCTGGAGCCACGACCTTGTAGGTGTATATTTCGGTGTAGACTTGGATTGAAGCTACTTCCCGCTTAAACTCTGTTTTGTATTTCTATCTCTTCTCCTTCTTCAGTTTCTGCATCTTCATGTTTGTCTTAAATGTGATTTGTGGGTTTGATGGTTGAAATGTTAGGCTAGGCATTCATAGGGTTGGTTATGAGGATTTGATGTTAGATTAGTCTAATCTTTAGTTTAGTTGGATGTTTTTATGCTTGATTTGTGGTATTTGGTGTTATGCCACAGTATAGGTTTTAGTTAATTGATACATCTTGAGAATCAAATCTTTGATCCTTTTACTAGGGTATCCTTGGTGGCGCTTAGGTCGCCTAAATTTGGATTGATTCTCTTAAGGTGTAGATGTTGGAAGCAGGAAACGAGATACAATTACTAAGTGGATTTCAATAGGAGGGGGCACCAAATGTATTAAGTGGGGATTGCAAGGATGTAATTGTGAACAATCCGAGCTTAGTCGAGGTAGCTCTATTGTATGGACCGAGAGGTGACCAATAGAACTCTCAAGGAAAAATGTCTTTGAAAAGTATCGTCCTAGCAACCTAGATGAACGTAACTGTGAATAGGTGGATAGTGCGAGAAAATACAAGGGGGAACATGAAAGTATCAAACCTTCCTCATTGGATCGATACTTGGTTTTAAAAGAAAGCCACTCTATTACTTGTGCGACCTGTGCACTTGTAGTCAGCAACAGGACTCAACCTAATTTAGTATGTGTACCTTGATCCCTTTTTGACCTTTGGGCAAATATGATGATCCATACTCATAATCACTTGAGATCAAAATCAAATGTACCATATATTTGTCCACTGGAATGTATTACTTCAAATGCACATCATAGTTAAACATTTTCTTAGTGTAACTTAAAAAACCAATGTGGTAGAAATTAGAATCAGATTACAAACTGTTGTAATTATACCTAGATATATCAAAGAGAGAGAGGGAGAGTGATGACCCAAAGTTTGCTTATTGGATTTTAGCTTTTACAAAGAAAATTAATATAAGCATGAGTACACTTATTTGATTACCAAATATACTATAAGTTTATCTCGGTTTTTTTTTAACAACCAAGCACTTTGTTACAATGTAGTAAACTGTCCCCACTAGGACTCGAACATGAGACCACTATCCTTAAATGTCTCTGTATTAAAAACTTTGAGCAACTCTGTCAGTAAAATTTAGGCATATAGACACTATAGTTTATCTGTTACAATAATATTTTTATGTTTCTACATAATTTCTTTGTTGACCAAATGATAAGGGGCAAATGACCCCACTAAAATTTAATTAAAATAAATTCCCCTTGTAGTTAAGGTGATTCAAATCCATCTGCCTTGCTGACATTTATAAATACTTAACCATTGCACCAAAACTTCCTATATATGTTACTTAAGTTTGCCCCCACTTCCCGGCTATGCCCCTGCAAATGATGAAATGGCATTAGAACCAAAAAGGCCAAAGATGAATTCAGGACTGCGGGGAAACTTGGTAAAGGCCAAAGCGAAAATCGGAATATAAGAATCAACGTATACAATCGATGCATAGGGCATCTCCTACCTAAAATATACACACATTTCTCTCTCAAAGTGAACTAAGAAAAGAGAGAGGGCTACGTCCGCGTTGAAAAGAACCAACTAACATATTGAGTAATGTGGAAGCCTATCATCATAAATAGGCTAAAACAAGTTACTGATGTTTTGGATTTTCCCAAATGCGGGGGGAGACGTCTGTATGAACTCTTTTCCAGGTTAAGAATATGATGTTTTATGTTGTGGTTAAATAAAAACAGCCTTGGGAACCTTTGAAAATATGAGTAGTTTCACATTAGGAGACTTTTATTTATCTATTTATTCTTATAACAAAGTCAACATCGAACATTGAAGTAAATTCTCTTCAAAACTATTTCTGATGTTTATAGTCACAAAATTTTGTACTCCAGAAAAGAACTAGAAAAATTGAATCAGCGTTCCCCAATCACCTAACAAAAAAGGACTGATTAAAAAATTGATGATTTTCATCCTAACCAAAATGGTTGTTTAGTGGTTTCAATTGTAAAATTCAACCTAGGTTTGCTCTTGTTAATCAATTAATGCCACCAACTTCATCAATGCCATTGTCACTTTAATTAACTTGCACACCATGAAAATGATAATGGATTCTCGAAGACAATCCACATCAACTAAACAAAAAGAATAAATAATTTTAAACAACAAAACAAAAGAAAAACCTAACATCACATAATATAAATTCAAACAAGAACACAACCAAAAGGTTAAGGAAAAAGACAAGCTTCAAGATTCCACTTTACACCATGCAAGAAAACAAAACCTCATCTTTCAAGTTCACCACCACCTACTCAGATAGATAATGTTCTAGAAAAATAAATCCTTTTCCAATAATTCCGTTATAGCTGTCATGCAAAAAAAAATGACTCTATAGTTCTGTTCTAGGAAGCCTTTGGGCCTAAGCAATATTGTATGTAGATATCTATATCTTGCCCTAGTTTTAGATATTTCGTAGAGCTATTATCTTGAGCACGAATAAGTGCTTTGTTGGGACTGTTCCATTTGTTGGGAAGCCAAAACAGACATGCAATGGGAAAATTATCAATACGTGAAAGAAAAGTTTACTAAACTTTAGTATTTGATGTTTAACTGTCTTTATGACCTTTTGCTTTCAAACTAAATATGATATGGACGGCCAATTTCACCATAACAGAAGTCTTTTCTTTTTTTTTTTTTTATTTTTTTTTGACAACTAAGTACTTCTTTACAATGTATTAAATTGTTAACTTGACAACGAGACAGCTCCTCCCTCATATCTTGCTGCCTTTTTTAAATATTAAACGGCTACACCATGAGTTATACAAGATGGGCTAAAGAAGTCGATTATTTAACCTACGTTCAATCATCATACTGTCGTTACGATTTGAGCCTCTAACTCAAACAATAACGGAAATATCAATTTGAGTCTAATTATAATATATGCATATTATACTCACTTTCTATAAATTGTAAAGTAAAATTATACTGTCTATTATTTAAAAAATTAAATAAATTTAAGTATTAGTTATGACAAATATTTGTAAATATTTTTCAAAAAAAAAAAGTTATGATTATTAATATTTAAAAATCTTGATTAAAAGAAATCAAATAACCATGAATTTATGAATCTAACACATTTCTTATGTTTTTCTTGACAAATAATCCATTTGGACAAATGTTCTTTCTCTATTTCATGTGTTTACATTCTCTTAAAATAATGGATTATTTTGCTGCAAAAATAAGAAGATTATTTTTAAAAATCGAGGCCAAAATTGATGGGTGGTCATATTTCCAAAACTTGGTTTTCAAACTTCTTTTAATCAAATCATTCAATATTTAAACATTAAAGGGCTTTATGGAAATATCAAGGATATGAATATATCAGACAAACAATGAGAAAATTCAATAGTAATTTCAATAATTTGCGTAATTTTTTTATAGGGATCTTTAGAAATTTTCAAAGAATTCCATGAATTCTCTAGGTATGTTTGATTCCCAAAAAGTAAGAGGGAAATAGAATTGAAAGTGTCAACCGTTAATTATTTTCCAATAATACTTAATTATCATTATTGATTTGATTTTAGTTTCAACTTTCCTATTTATTTTTTTTATTTTTTTTATAACTAAACACTTTAGTTATCATGTACTAAACTATCATCACTAAGACTCGGGCAGAGACCCCTTCCTTCATATGTTCTACATTTTTGACATCCTATCACATCAACTAGGCATGATGGGCTCACTTTCCTAAAATTTCTTAACTATTAGTATTAAGAGGATATATATATATATATGTGTGTGTGTGTGTGTGTGTGTGTGTGTGTGTGTGTGTTGTAAATGAAGCCACTTTGGTGAGTGTGTGTGTTGTAAATGAAGCCACTGTGGTGAATGACCTCTTACATGAACCAATTAAATTGTGGGTAATAACCACATTCATGAGGTAACTTAATAACCTTAATTACTCATCTTTAAGATGGAGTAATGGAAGGTCATTTGTAAGCCTATAAAAGACACTCCTCCACTACTTGCAATATCATCCCGAAAATCACACTTCTCATTCCTTACATCTATCTCTCTGCTCTCTCTACCCTCTCTCTCTCTCTCTCTCTCTCTCTCTCTCTCTCTCTCTCTCTCTCTCTCTCTCTCTTTCTCTTTGTAATCCTCTCCATCACTTGTCTTTTGATATGTGAACAAAAGGAGTAACATATTTCTACCCCAACGTTTGCTTTATATAATATATTTACAACATGTTATCAGCGGGATTTTGCTCTAAAGGTAACTCCTTAATCCTAACTTGAAGTTATTTCAATTTTGCATATCTACAATTATATTTAGTCATAGTTGATACCATGAATGCTAGTTGCTTTAAAATTGAGAAGTCATGGGTATATTATATACTCAATCTCAAATAAAATATATGGGTAATTTGCAAGTGTTTAATCATTATAATGTAGAAGCATTCACTTATCACATACTACTTGAGTTATGTGTCATTTATGATACAATGGATGTCATGACATATTTTACATTCATGGTTATATGTTATATGTATGGTATGGTATATGTAGGGTATATGTATGTACACATAACATTTAAATGCGTTTCTTATATAAGAAATATATGTCTTAGCCCCTGAATGGATGGTACTTAATCAATTAATAGTACCATACCAACATTATCACTTAATGGTGGTCGGGTCAAAAGCCTTTTTAATGAAGACCAATTCTTTTACACTGGTATTATATGCTATATTTCCATTTCTGATCTGAAAGTTAATAATTTATATTATTCTCAATGTTATTTTATTTTGTGTATTAATATTGATTTTATTATATATTGTCAAAAGCTACAAGATATTTGATTTTGATTGTAAGTCAAAATCTATATTGACATTTATTGTGGTTGATTTTAATTATTTTGTCTTATATCATAAGTTTGTCGACAATGTCAAATCTCACAAAACTCAAGTTTATGACATTTGAAATTTCCAAAATAAATTATATATCTTGGATCCATGATGCTAAATAAATTATTGACTATTTGATGGAAAATCATCAATATAGTCAAATTGGGCAAAACGATTCTGAAGTGAATCCTTTGTCATCCCGAGCTTCGTGGACATGGATGAGATGGAAGGTCAGTTGCAATCATGGAAGAAATTCCCAATATCCATATTAATAATCCCCCTCAAATCCTTCGAAAATGAAAATCTCACCGTAAGTGGAATAATATTGAGTCAAATAGGGAAGTACATGGGATAAACCTTCCAAGAACCATGAGAATAATTATCATAGATATGGTTTGAAAGGGCATTGGCCGCATACCTGTAGTACACCCAAACATTTGGCTGACCTTTACCAAACATAATGCTACTAAATGAAACTATATTTCATATCAATGATAAGTTATATTCTAGCAAATCCATAAGGAATGTCCTTATATTTAAAGATATCTGCGGAAATTAATATTACATTGAAACCATGAATGAAGGTAATAAATAATGTCTTTATATTACCTCTATTGTTTCTAGCAAGAAACTGGTTGTTGAAAAACTCTTAGCCATCTCCTCTAAGTTATATCATACGACTATAAAGTCTATCGAGTCATATGTTGTTATGAACCAAAAGTTCAATGACCCAAATAATTTTATTCTTTGACATGATAGGCTGGGTCACCTTGGGTCCTCAATGATGCAAAGAATCATAGAACACTCACATGGGCATACACTAAAGAACTAGAAGATTCTTGCTTGTGAATACTCATATATAACTTTCTCGAGTAAATTGATAGTCAAACCATCTTTAGCAAAAGTCATTTAAGTCACCGGTCTTCTTGAAGAATGCATGGGAATGCTGTGTGGACCTATACATCCCCATGTGGACATTTTCATAACTTTATGGTCTTAATAGATTCCTCTATGAGGTGGTCACATGTTTTTTTTTCTTTCAACGTGAAATGTTGCCTTTGCTAGACTCCTTGCACAAATGATTAAATTACGAGCACAATTTCCTGATTATCCCATTAATACTATCAAACTTAACAACGCCAGTGAGTTTACCTCCCAAACCTTCAGCAACTATTGCATGTCAGTTGGAATAAATGTTGGAAGCATCTTTGTTGCTCACTTTCGTAAAATGGTTTAGCAAAGTCCTCATCAAATGTCTTCAATTAATAACTTGGCCACTACTAACAAACCAAATTGCCAACTACCTAGGACACTGTGTGCATGCTACATGTAGTTCATATTCGACTTGACAACTTGATGAATATTCCTTGCGACTTGTAGTAAGCGAACAATCAAATATCTCTCAATTACGAATCTTTGGTTGTGTAGTCTATGTACCAATTACACATACACAACGCACTAAAATAGATCCCCAACAAAGAATTGAGACTTATGTAGGTTTTGATTCTCCGTTCATGTAGAGATCTTGAACCCTATGAGATGTTTTTCTGACCAGCTTATGGATTGTCATTTTAAAAAGAGTGTATTTCCACCATTATGGGGAGAAAAGTTGGTTCAGAATAACGACGAGAAATTACTTTAACTGTATCTACAATGTTTCACTTGATCCTCGTACAAATCAATGTGAACTGGAAGTTCAAATGATCATTCATTTACAAAATCTTGTAAATCAATTACCAGATGCATTTATTGATACAAAAAAAGTGACAAACTCACATGGCGCTCCGAATGCTCCAACACAAATTGATGTCCTTTAAAGACAATTAGAAAATGAGTCTCAAATACGCTTGAAGTGTGAGAGACTTATTGGCTCAAAGGATATAACTCCTTGAAATAGGAGAATTGATACTCCTGAAAAGGTAAATGATAACTAAAGGCCTGCAGTAAGGCATATGATAAACAAGGCCCCTGAAGGGTATATGGTGAATAAGTGGCCCCTCTGAGCATATATTGAACAAGAAATCCTTGAAGAAGTTAGAGATAAAGAAATAGCCCACAGAGAGCACAAGTACTGAAAATCATAGGGTCTCCATAAATTATATGCCTGATGGAAAAATGAGATCAAAATGATATTATTTTCAATAATGTGTTTTCTTTCCAAGTGGCCTTAGACATCATAAGAAATGATGAAGATCCCGAACCAAAAAATGTGGAAGAATGTTGAAATAGAAATGATTGGAAAAAGTGGAAAGAAGTTATGCAAGTAGAATTAAACTCGTTAATGAGACAAGTTATTTTTGGACTTGTAGTCCAAGCTTTAAAAGTCATAGCTTTGTTGGGTACAAATATAGGTATTTGTACAAAAAGTGCAATAAAAATAATGAGATCATAAGATATAAAACACAATTAGTAGCACAAGTTTCTCGCAGAAACATAGTATTGACTACAAGGAACTATATTAAGCCTATCATAGACTAATTACTTTTCACTTTTTTAATAAGCAGCGGTCTACGAAGAATTTGGATATGCTTCTCATGGATATTTCAACTTCTTTATATGGATCCATAGATAATGACATATGTATAAAATCCTGAAGGATTTAAATTCCTAAAAGCAAATAATACAAGGCTCGTGTTGCTCAATTACAATGATCTCTGTGGATTGAAGTAATCCGTACGCATGTGGTACAATCACCTACGTGAGTATTTATTGAAAGAAGGGTATGTGAACAACCTTATATACCCATGCATCTTTATCAAGAAATCAAAAACCGGAGTTGCAAGTATTGTTGTATATGTTGATGATTTAAATCTTGTTGGGACTCCTAAAGAGCTCACAAAATAGCAAAATATTTGGAAGGAAATTTTAGATAAAAGAACTTGGAAAACAAAATTTTATCTCGGCACACTTGGTCAGAGCATTTTCTTGTTGGAGTTTTGTTCATCAATTATCACATACTAAGAAAATTTTAATCGTTGTTATATGGATTAAGTTCACCGTTAAGTTCCTCAGTGGTTGTTCATTCACTTGACGTGAAAAAATACTCATTTCGCCCTCGTAAAAAGTGTGAAGAGTTACTTGGTCATGAAGTATCATATCTTAGTGTCATTTGTGCACTTATATATCTCGCTAACTGTACTCATCTAAAGATTGCTTTTTCCATCAATTTATTAGTCAGAAGTCTGATTCCACTCCGGTAGAACATTGGAATGGTATCAAGCATATATTGTGCTACCTACAAGGAACAAGTGATATGGGTCTATTTTCCTTAAATGCATCAAAGCAACAATTGCTTGGATATGCGATTCAAAATACCTTCGGATCTACGTAAAACCGTATCCTGAAATAAGGCATGTATTTCTTATAATGGCTGTTATTTCATGGAATATTTTAAACGGTCAATGGTGACCACATCATCAGATCATTCAAAAGATTGTAGCAATTCTAAAGTAAGTCATGAATGCATATGGCTAGATCTATGCTTCAACGTATCAAGCGATCATGCGAACTCCTCTACATCAAAAGATAGTCTGAAAATATTATTTGAAGATAATATTGCATACGTGCATCATCCAAGGGGTTATATCCAAAAAAGAAAAAAAGGTCGAGACTAAACACATTTCTCAAGTTCTTTTATACGCATGAAATCAGGAAAATTGATGAAATTGATGTTCATCATATACACTCAGTGAGTCTAGTTGATTTATTCCCCGAAGTCATTACTTGACTTCACATTAAGGCTCATTGACAAGACCCGAATGCGTGACTTAAAGATATCGACATGAGGAAGAGTATGCTTATGACATGATGTTAATGTAGTGTAATATTTTTTCACAGCTGTATAGGTTTCGTCCAGCTGAGTTTTACTAGCGGGTTTAATGAAATCCTAACAAATAAGAGCATTCTACTGACATCATAAGAATATTTACTATTTTTCGCTGCTAGGTTTGCTATGGGGTTTTTACTAGCAAGGGTTTTGTGACGATTCTTCATGATGAGTCGTTCAAGGGAAGTGTTGTAAATGAAGGCTCTTTATTGTAGTGAATGACCACATACATGAACCAATTAAATTGTGGTAATAATACATTCGGTAGAGTAACAATAACCTTGATTACTCATCTTTAAGATGTAGTAATGTCAGGTCATTTGTAATCCTATAAAAGGCCCCCTCTACTACTTGCAATATCATCCTGAGAGCCACTTCTCCTTCATACATATGTCTCTCTCTCTCCCTTTCTCTTTCTCAATCCTCTCTCTCTCACCACTTGTCTTTTGATATATGAACAAAGAGTAACATATTTCGTTTTAATGTTTGCTTTATATAATATATTGAGAAAAGTGGGTTATGGGCTACCAATTCTGGAATATTGAGACTTTAGAACCCAATTCTTGACAACCCAGCCAACAATATGTTAATTTCGAAAAATATTATATGTTGCCACATTATATGCTGAGTGTATATTCTTAAACAAAAATACCCTTGTTTATACCTCACATGTCACTTGAGCTAATGCTAAACAAAATGAAAAAACATAAAATAAAAATAAAAAAACACGAAAAACCTCTTTCACCTCTTTCACCTCTTTCAAGTCAAGAAATCTTGAGAATGGAGTTCTCATAACCCTAACAAGAAAACACCACCTAGGCTTCACTGATTTGGTTCCCATTGGCATCGTCTCTCACCTTACCTTTGGCTTGAAACCAAATTAAGGTAAGAACTGGCCTCTCCTTGTCTATCACGCAACTTTGGTCTTTTTCGATTTTATTTTGTCGTCGTTGTCTCTTATCTCACCCTCTGAAGACTAAAACAAAGGTAACAACTTACTCTCCAAAATTTATATTATAAAAATTTAAGAATTTTTCCCGTTTAGATTTGTTTGTCGAAGGCATGATTTTTGTTTTTCTCTGTGGTTAGGGTTCTTGTTTTCTTTAATTTTACGTTTGTGCTTGCCATTTTATACCAAGTTTTTGTTTTTGTTTTTGTTTTTTGTTTAGTTTTTGCATTTTTATGTTCACAATGAAGAAACTATGTAGTCTATTCAGTGATAAAGATATTAATTGTAGCATCGATATCAGTCAATTTGTTGCCTCTGTATTCTTCTATTTTTGGCGACTCATATCATAGCACTATACAGTTAATTCACAAATTATATATGTTATATTATATGCAATCATTTTGACACTGATGATCTATTAAAAATATTCCTTAATTGTCTAGATCATGTTGATTCGAACAGGAAAGGTCATAATTCTAATAACAAGATCGCATCATGAAACATTCACAAATCTCTTAACAATTCATTAATGATTCATTGTGTATTATTTCTCCCTCTACCATAGGGTTCATGGACATTTTCTTTGTCATAACTACTTTATTCATGTATTTAGGGGCTTGTTGAGACCAAAATATGTGATCAAGCAAATTTTGGACACTGCTACCAAGGACTTATTCAGTCCCTAGCGACGGCGCCAAAAAACTTGTTGACTTGATTTTTAACTATACCAAAATCGATGAAGTGATTAACAAAAGGTACCAAAAATTGTTCCCAATTCCTAGTAGCCATGCCAAGAACTTGATTGATTGTTGTATAAAATAATAATTGAATAAAATTGGTTTAGTGCAAATCACTTTGCAAGTGCACAGTGCATCCTGAGTAATAAAATGGATTACGAGTCGGATATCATTCCCGAATTGATTGGAAATCTAAAGCTCGACTTATGCTTGCCAGATCCGGAGTAAGTTATGCGGTATGTGTAGCAGTAGGGTCGCATATGTGCACCAAGAATATAATTATTTTAGTGTCATAATAACATTTTGAAAGTTGTTTTAAGGGGTAGAGAGTATAAAGTTTTCAAAGAATTGTGGCACTTTTTCAATTAAGAGAGAACAGAGGTGAGAAATTCCAATTATGGAATTTTAAAGGATAATAATAATAAATTACCATAGGGTTCGAGGGAAGCCTAGAAAATTCTCTAGATCTCGGATGACGAAACAGTTGTGTCATTAAATTCGTCTTGCGAAATCTAGTGACCGAGAAAAATTTCATTGAATTAAAAAGCGATCAGGAATATTTTACGATTTTACGGATGATAAGTGGCTAGGGACTTGGGGATGAGATTTTACAAAAATCTCGAAAGTCAGGAAATGACTTGATCTAAGTTCATTTACAATAAAGTGGCGAAAGAAGCCAAAAATTTTTCGGGGCTAATGGACTGAATGGGGCAATAGAAATCGCTTATCCAAATAATAATAATAATAATTAAAGAAAGAAAAAAATCAAAAGCTGTAAGTCAAAGAGAAATGGAGGACGGACGGGAGAGGAGGCATCGAGAGAAGAGGCGATTTTATTTTTATATTTTCTCTTTGTTTCTTTCAGTTCTGAATCGGATTTAGTAGATTTTATTCGAACCGAGAAGAGCAAAGTGGTCTACGGCGAGAGGCTACGTAGGTACCAAAAGCTTAGCATTTAAATATAGCTCCAAAAGGTAGGGGTACCTACTTGGGTTATTTTAGCTGCTATGTAATGGCTTGAAATTTTTTTAAAAGGATTTGTGAAAGGTCGTAAACTTAGTCCAAATTTTAAGCTGAGTTTAGGAATTTTAAAGATTTTGAGACTTTGTTCGGACAATCCGGGCTGAATTTGGAATTTGTTTCGGATAGTTCGAGTTGAAATACGGGTTGTAGTTGACGGTCGGATATAATTTTTCGAAATGTTTTTCGGGTGTTTTTAGACTTTATGGAAAGTCCCTTGAGTCAAAAGTTTGCTAAAACAGATAGTTTTTTATGGGGCATTTAATGTGTAGGGACATTTTGGTCAATTTCACATCATATTATCGATGTCCTTATCAGATGGGACTATCACATAAAGTTTTGTTAGAATCGAAGTTCGTTCGTTATAGTCGCTTTGAAAGCCTTGTGTATGTTTTATGGTTAAAACGTTGAACTGAGGGCATTTTCGTAATTTGTATGGATTGTGTAGGCGATTGGAGCATCCGACGATAATCTAGAGAGTGCTTAACAAGATTTTAAAGAAATTAGTCGAGAAAAAGGTGAGTACTCAAAATCGTTTTCTAAAACGAAAGTGTTTAAATTACAAGTTTGTAAAGTGCTTTGAAAATATAATGTAATTTATAAAGCTTTTTTTTTACCTCCCACTTGTTATACTAAGCATAAAATTTTGATTTCAGTACTTAAAAGACAGTTTGGTCTGGTTTAGCAAAACCCTAGATGGCCGCGACTCGGTTCGATCCGAGATGTATCTCAGTTGTGCGCCGCGAGGTTATGGGACATTATGACTAACTATATTTCCTGGTCAGCAATTGGGGGTTAGATATAGTATATATTTATATAGTAGGTCACCCTCTGCACATTCGGGTATATAGATAGTTAATGTATTTGACTTAGTACATGGCGATGAAGTGTTGGTTCTAGGGTTCCATCGCCGGGCATTTTGGTTAAAGGTTCCATTATGTTTCGAGATCCCGCCGTGTTCAGGACCATATTGAAGCGGGTAGTGTTCGAATTCTACCGATGCACCAAATTCGAGGTTCCATGGCATCCAAGTACAGGGTATTTCGAGAAATGGGCCACCGAGTGGTTGGTACTTGATTACGGTACATAGCACTTTGAGATATTAACCACCACTAAAGCAGTTTTCGGCGGTAGAAATAGTTTTGAGCAGTTTTAATGACGAGAAATAGTTTTGACATAGTTAGCCGAAATGGTTTTCATAAAAACTCGGTTTCTCATAAACGGTTTTACAACCATTTACGTACGATTCCTCGCAATGGGAGGAACATATAGCGGGCAATGACATTTAGAACTTATAGTACTCAACGAGCCGTTTGGCTCACGGTTTTGTTTTTAAATAATTTTTCGAATTAAGTCTTTGGCGAAAAGACCTTTCCAGGATCCTCGGTCCTAGACGATGTGTTGTGATTATATATAAGATAAGGTGTAAAGTAAAAGTAGTAAAAGTTAAAATGTGACATTTTGTATATGTAAATATCTTTTTTAAAATATGCATGCATGGTTTGGAAAGACGGTTGCGATGAAATTATGTTGGATTGATCCTTATCTTATATTTTGATGAGGACCAGAGGTCCTTTACGGTTGTAGTTGAATATTTGGAAAACATTGGGAGTGTATTCTTTTTTATACAGGTGATTTTTGTATTTCGGGCTTGACCAGAGTCGGTCGTTATCTTTATGGGATTTTCTTTAAATCTAAAAGTGTGATTTTGATAGAAAAGTGAAAATTTTTATAACCCACGTTTTCCAAAGACAGTTAGCAGTTTTAACGACTTAGCTTCATGGTAACTTATCAGTCGAGCGAGCTTGGCTGGGAGGTTACTGTGGAGTTGCCGGCAGATTTCCTGTCACTAGGAAGGGGGTCTATCACAACTACCCCTGCTACTCAAGAAAATCTCTATTTGAACTAATACTTCAAATGATTTGTAAATGACTAACAAAACTATAATGAAAACATATTTTTCTTTTGGTAAAATTTACTTTTTTAAAAAATAATTCTAAACAAATTGAATCAGAGAGTTCACTGAGTTGAAATAACACTGAGATATGAACAAATGTTTTGACTATCAAATTGCAGTTGGTTCAAAAACAAGTTAGTTATGGTTTTGAAATCTGGACATGTCTAAGAAAATGGTAGTATAGCCTTGGAAAACCTCCTTACACTATACCTTTCACTAATCAAATTACCATATTTCTAAGCCAAGTCAATGGGTTTAAATAGCTACCTTTGATTTGACCCTCTTGCGGATCTGGTTGTTTTTCCTTTCCCGATTCAACTACAACCATTTCTTAGGTTGGCTTTGCTTGTACCCGTAGACGAATTAATATAAGCCTTTCCCGATTCAATTATTAACTCGATCGCAATTCATTAAAATGTTCCTTAACTGTGATTAAATTTAAGCTAACATGGGATTAAGATCATTTTGCCAAGGTGAGATGAAACCTCTAAGGGTGAAAAGATGATGTTTATTGAAATGAATCACACAAAGGTAAGACAACAATTGTGAACTATCAAAATTACAATTAGAGTACATTAGTTCATTGAATATCAATGCAAAATACCCCCAGGTGACTGCTCTTTGCTCTCAGGTAGTCCTTCTCTATGTGATTAGTGCCCAAAAAGTGCTATTTTGAACCCTGTTTATTTAAGGTTTTGAGCACTTTTTGTGTACTAATCAGCGTAATTAACCCAATTTACATGGGTCTGCTATTCTATTATTCGCATTTTGTGGCTAATTTGTAGTTTTGCAAGCTATTTATGCAGAAATTGTTGAAGTCGTCTGGCAGAAATTCGAGTCAAACTCAGCATTACAAATCAGAGACCAGAAGGAAAGAAGAAAATACAAGGAAATTGGGCCGATTGCGAAATTTGGTTCCTACGAAACGCTGTTCATCCTGCGACACTATTTACAGATTGCTTGTATTCCATTATCCTCTTTTTATTGTGCCCTATTTGTTTCAATTTTGTTTTAACTTCCCATTTATCCACTATAATAGTTAACTACTTTTGTTCATTTTGGTAATTTGTATTGTTTTAGGGCAATATTTAAAGCCAATGAACATTATGTCGGGACTTGACTTTTGGCAATAGAGATGCGAGTGGGTGGAGTTTTCCGGCTTGCTTCCCGCTATTCATTTTCTTTCATTTCTTTCCACTTTCTCACTAGCGAACACCCTCAGGGATGACAACTCCGGAAGTGGTAACTAAATTACCTCTCCTTGAGGCGAAGTTATTGGGTGTTCACACAGGTACTCATTGTCGTCTATGTTCTCCTTTTAACTCTAGGTTTAGGTCCCTTCAATTCATGTTGAATGGTCAGTACTTGGTAATCTTTTAGGGCTCACTTGATGCTTATTACTAGATCTCGTGATGTTCATTAGTTATCATTTATTACCCATTGTAATGTGAGTCAAGGAGACTCGTTTGGTGAGAACATTATGACCATTGAATGCCATTTTCGAGAGAAATTTAATAAGGGTTAGTTTTTATATCCTACCGCCAGAAAGATCCGGTTCGGAGATGACTATGGGTGATCTGTGTGAGAATGACCACAGAAACCCTCCCGGTTGCCTTAGGATCCTAATCCCGATATCCATTAGCGAGGAGATCTGCTTTTATTATTTTTCTTATTTTACTTGATTTATTTCAGGTTTTCACCATCAAACCCATTTGTTTACAAAACCTTAAATCCAAAGTGAAATTCACCATTTTGAATCATAAATCATTTTATCTGAAAACCCATCCTGAGTTCGACCACAGGCCTTCTCTGATGGCTTTGCTCTGACGGTAGGAGGAATTTAGGATATAAATTTTGTTGATTCCGGAACACCTACTGTGGCAAGAATCAAATGGCGCCGTTGTCGGGGATGGTGCCTTAGTGCATTTGATGAGCTGCTGAACACTTTTGATCCTCATCACAAGTTTTGGTGTATTTTCTTTTATCATATTCTTATCGATTTTTTAGTTTCATTTCCTTTGTAAATAAAAAATAAAAAATAAAAATAAATGTTGTTGCAGGACTTTTTTTTTTTTTTTTTTTTGTGTAATATTCTGTTTATCTGTGAGATTGCATGTCAATGGGTTTGGTGTGATCAAATGGAACCTTCAGAAAGCGATCTGATCATTACCTGTGGAAACCATGGAGCATACGTATCGATGGGGGATTATAGAAACCTTCCATGGAAGAATGTCGGCCAACCCTTGGGAGAAATCCAAACCCATATGAGTCCGTGGGGACTATAGAAACCAATGGATGAGTGCACCCCTCTGCGGTGTTCCCAGCTATTACCTCTTTGCTTCTCCATATTATGCCTCGGCTCCTCGGCCACCCTGACCACCACGATTGGCATCTTCAGTGACGGGCAATCTTGAACAGGTAAACTAGTGGATAATTTCAAAGAGGAGCGGACAGTGAATGTCTAGGCGATGAAATCAACACGGTGGAAACTCCACGAACAAGGAATTGGATGGGTTCAAAGCGAAATTGATCAAAATTTGACATCTGGAATCCATCTCAAAGCTCCTGTCGGCTTGTTCATAAAGGGGAGGAGAATCAAGGTGCCGGATTGACACACACGGTGGAGGAGGAATATAAAAATCAGATGACTCATGTTCCCCCATTGTTGGCTAGGAGGTGAGGTGGAGTGCCAAAAAGTGCTATTTTGAACCTATTTATTATGGGTTGTGAGTGCTTTTTGTGTACTAATCATTCTAGGTGTGGATTTGCACATTAAGGTCCCTACTATTCTCTGACCGCATTTTGTAGTATTTAGTTTATGTAAACTATTTTGCCAAAAGAATTGTTGAGTCGATCAAGCATGAAGAATTAAATTAGACCTTCAGTATTACAGATCAGACCACGGAAGAAGATCTATAAATACAAAGGAAATTGGAGCACAGTGAAATTTGGTTCTATGACACTTGTTCATCTACTTGACACTATTCACCTCGACCCTTTGTTCACCACTCCCCTGGAGTTTGGCTGCCGTGACCTTTTATTGCATTTTTTCTTCCCCATTTTGTCCTTATAGCAGTTCATGCTTTGTTTTGGTAATTTTCTCTTGTCTTGGTGGCTATATAAGCCATTTGTATACACTGTTATGGGAGACTTTTTTTTTCCAGTGAATAAACTTTAGGGCTCTAGTTCTCCCATTTTTCCTTTTCTCTCCTTTTCTCGGCTGCCAAACACACCTCTGAGGATGACAACTCAAAGGATGGTTGGTTAGACCACTTTTCTCCTTGAAGAGGAGGGTTGCTGGCTAGGGTTTGGAGGTAACTCACGGTTCACTATTTTTAAACGCAACGCATTTTATGGGTATTTGTAAGTTCTGTTTCTCGATCTAGGTTTAAATCCTCTTAAATGTACCTTGATTAACCCGGTATTTGGCAGAAGCTTTTAGGGTTCGGTGGATGCTTATTGCTAGATCCCTTTGAGATTCATTAATTGTCTCCTATTAGTTCTTGTAGGGTGGGTTATGTGGTATGTACTCAACTGTAGGGAGCATTCATGCTCGTAAGTACTATTTTCAAAAAGGGAAGATTATAGGGTTTAGTTTTAAAGCTAAATAAGTCCAGGTTTAAGAAATGACTATAGGTCATCCTCCCCGACAACGAGGAAATGAACGAGACTCTCAGTTACTGGACCATAGGCATTGGCAGTGTGAGGAGTTCTTTTCTTATTTTTCTTCATTTTATTTTTTGGCACAATAAACCACCATACACCATTGTTTTTACCAAAATCCACTGTTTTCATCAAACCTTAAAATCCAAATTGAAATTCACCATTTTCAATCACTGCCAAATCAATTTATGCAGAAGAAAACTCATCCACTGTGACTATCTTGTGTAGCTCTGCTGAGTAGGATAAGGATATAAATTTTGTTAGATTCGATACACCCTCTTTGTGTACGAATGAAATGAATGCCAGATTCATAGAGATAGTGCCTAAGTGCATTTGACGAAATTTGTGGAACACCCATGATCATCATCACAAGTATTGGTGAATTTCTTTTATATCTTGTCAGTTTTTTTTTTTAATTTCATTTCTCTGTAAAAAAAAAAAAAAAAAAAAAAGAGAGATTTGATGTAGGATCGTTTACTGTGTTGTTTTGTATTTGCCTGTTTGTTGCAGAATCCATGTTCGAGTGGATTAGAAATCGAAAACAGATGATCCAAAGTCAATATTCTTCAAGAACTGATGCGGAATTGAATATCGATTTGAGAGCCCGATGGAATATCTAGAGGAAAAACGACATGAGTGGTGATACCAGTGGAGAAATCCTAATGCATATGGAGTCCATGAGGGACTATGAGAAATCCTCCATGGGTGAGTACCTCTACATAGATTGCCCTCAAACAAACACACCATATGGAAATGCTTTTAACCCTAGTTGGGGGAACCACACAAATTCCTCATGGGATCCAAGACCTCCACAGTATGCACCTCCTCCACATCCACAGTATGCCTGCCCGTCTCGGCCTCAACCACTCGGTCAACCTCTCCCGTCGAATAAGCCATCCTGGAACCTCCTGACTAATTGGTGACTTTGTGTGGAAAAGAGCAAAAGACAATCAATACTCAGTCGTCAGAAAATTGACACTATGGAAAACATTGTGGACAAGAGAGATTGATGGACTTCAGAAGTGAATCTAGACATAAATTTATCAGCAGCCGGTGCTCGATTTCCAAGGCTTGTCGTCGACATGTTCATCGAAGAGAGTCAGAGGAAGAGTGCCTAAGTGACACCATGGTGGAGGAGTAGTGTCTAACGACTACAAGAAGGCACGGTGAGATTTTGAATCCTCGGACATTGGTGTTGCGGAGTACATCCATGGGGATGGAAGGCGATCTCCGCTGCGACTGGGGCGGGTGGAAGAACACGAGTCTGATTTACCCCTGCCCCCTTAGAAGCTCAGGTCTACATCTTTGCCTTCACGCACCACAATCCCGACCCAAACACTGCTGCTGAGCTAAGGTCATCCCACCTTCTTTGCTGACCCCGATACCATGGGAGTTAGTGTAGCCTCTGTTCGGACCTTCGCCACTCACGTGAAGACGTGGCAACTACTCTGAAATTTACGTAAGCATGAGCGAATGGATTCAGTCTTTAGTTTGAACATAGAACTTTTTGAACCTCGGCATTTCTAAGCTCACTTGATTCCATTAGCCTCCGAGGCTTGAGGTGAGTTGGAGAAAACCTGATCTCAAGCTTTTTGTTTTCAATTTTCTTATTTTATTTTATTTTGATTTCTTTAATTTTCTTCTTAGATTTTCTTTAATTTTTAGTTAATCTTTATTTTTAAGCAATTTTCATTTTTTTTGCGATTTTCTTAATTTTTATGTGTTATTTTTTGCAGTTTTGTCAAATTTTCTTTGCCTTTGGGAGAGTCGAGGGAAAAGCCATAAGAATTTCGCGTGATTTACGAAATTTCGCAACCCTACGAAATTTTGTAACACAAAAAAATTTACTTGAGATCTTGCATATATACGGAAGGTTCCCCATATAGAATGAAACATGAACCGATTAGGATTCGGGTAAAAAAGTTTTATTATTGTTTTATTTTTATTTTTATTATTAAATAAAATAAAAAATAAATTTATTTCTTTATTTTATTTTTATTTTATTTTTCAAAAAATCCTTGCGGTTCACGAGAATTTATGACTTCACGAATTTATGACCACTCGCTGATTTCACATTACATTTGTTTTGATCATAACTTTTCATCAGAACTTCGTTTTAGGCCTTTTTTTTTATCTCTAGTTGGAGAAGCAGAGGTGCTTAAGTCCAAATATAGCCGGAAATAACACTTTTGAAATTATTATGAAGGTATAATTTTCAAAATGCTCATTGTCACTTTTTTCCTCTCTTTTCTTCTCCTAGCATTTATTTGAAGCTCAAAATGGTGAATAAAGGTGTCGTGGAAAACTTGCAAAAGTCTGTCAACAATGAATCACGTTTCATCAAGGAGGTAGCACTTCCTTCTCTAACTTTCCAATCAAGCCATTCGCAATGATGTGACATTTAGTTAGAGAGTTAGCGAAGGAAGTGGCATTTATTTATGTTTTTTACTATTTTGAGCAAGCCATTTTGTATGTTGATGACTTGCTAGTTTTCGCTTTGTGAAGTTGTTATACTACTCTGACTTACTTTTTCAATTCAAATTTACTATTTTTGTGGTTTTGCCTAACTTTGCAAGTTGGAAAATTGAAACTTTGTCTAATCCACATTGATGTTAGATTGATGCTCATGCCCTGGTTTAATTGGATGATTACTTGAATCCTTACTGCTTTTGACCTTTTTCTTCCCACTAGCTAACCACACACAGTGCACATCGGTTAGTTTTCAACGATAGAAATTTGAAAAAGCGCCTACCTCCTAAACAATGTAAAACCTACCCTAGTTTCGTTGACCACCTGTAATAGGTTAAGGACCCCCATTGAAAAGAAGGCCCATGTGTCTTCCAAAATAAAAAGAAGTGAAAAAGAAAAAGAAAAAGAAAAATAAAAAAATTGCAATGCTTGCTTTGACACCCAGAGCACGGTCAGAAGTATATAGAAAACCTTTAAAACTGGTAGCCTCATTAGTGGTTGGAGCCATGAAGCAGTACTATTATGAGTGGATGGGTGGAGTTTAGCGAGTTGTAGGTGCTGGATGATTCGTGCCACGATAGGGTGATCCGGAATCAACAATATTTGTATCCTATATTCCTCCTACTGTCGTAGTCAAGCTATTCTTGATATAAGCGGTCTAAGAATTAGAACACGAGGATGGTTTTCTTAGTACAATTGATTTAAGTGGAGTCAAAAATGGTAGAATTAAATTTGGATTTTTCGAGGTTTGGTTAAGCAGGTGAGGTTTTGGGGTTTAAAACTGAAAATAAAATGAAGAAAAATAAGAAAAGAACTCCTTGAAGTCTCGGGCCCTTTGGGTTTAGGATTTATAGGGCAGCTTGGCGGTGTCCTCGGGTCTTTCATCAGTGAGAGCATGACACTATAGTCATTTCTAATGGATCTATTAGCTTTAAAAACTAAACCCTTTATGATTTTCTCACTTTAAAGTATAGCATTTAAATGGGCATAAAATGTCCCCTGCAGGTGAAAACACATCTCTCAAAAACCACCTCCACGAGTAACTAGCGGAGGCAACTAGCGAGCCTCAATGGATCTAATGAAGTATCCACATTGAACCCAAAAAAACTTGCCAAATACACATTAAAGAGCATGCTTAAGAGATTTTAACCTATTGAGAGCGGGAACTTAAACAACGAAAATGTGTGCGTTAAAAGCAGGAGGGGCTGTGCGTTACCTCGAGCCCTGGCAATGACCCTCCCTGCTAGCAGGGAAGAGGCCTAGCCAGCCATCCTCTGAGTTGTCATCCTCAGAGGAGGTGTTTGTGCCGAAAGGAGAAAATGAGAAAAAGCGAGAAAAATGGGAGAATGGAGCCCCTAATTTTATTTCTGACAAAAAATCGTCGATCTGAGAGTGTATCTGAATGGCTTATATGGCCTTACAAACGAAGTGATACCATACAATCCAAACATAAGAGTGATTACAACGAGGGTAGAAAGGAGAAAAACCAAAAGCGCAACAAAAGAACAAGCGTGCAAGCTGCGGGGAAAACGGAGTCTTTGGAGGAGCAGTCTGCGGGGAAGGAGAAATTTGGGAGCAGTCTTGCATGAATATTTTTCACGCGGTGTTTTCTTCACATTTTGCTCTTCTTTCCTTCTGATCTTTGATTTGAAATGCTGAGTTTGACTAGAATTCTTCGTGCTTGGATCGACTCAACAATTTCGGCATAATTAGGTAGCAAAAACTGCAAAATTTGCCACAAAATGTGATCATTAAAATAGTAGGGACCTTAATGTGTAAATTGGATTAATTAGAATGATTAGTATACAAAAAGCACTCAAAACCTATAATAAATAGGGTTCAAAATAGAACTTTTTTGGGCACTAATCCCAGCTGGGTTCGAATTCAATCGGTCAGGAATTGAAACACGGAAGAGTTAGTGGTCGAAAGATCCTTATGACTTGGTGCCCCTAAGCCTTAATTGGTTGGGAGTCATCGGTAGATCCCTTTACATGGACTTTGGTGGTCGATTCCTCGATTACACCCCTACAACACAAAAAGAGTTGTGGAATAAGAGTGGGTCCTGATCTATTTAGGTTGGTTAGTGGGCTACGTGGAGGCAGTAGCTTGGTTGGGGGGGGGAGAGTGCAGTTTGGCAATTTATTGTTGAGGACTGATCAAACAAACACTTAGATTTTGGTGGAAGTCTCTAAAGTTGATTCACAGCGGCTCTTTTGATACTCGATTTTGTAGCGTTCATTCTCGAGATAGTTATTGGGCAAGGGTTTCAGTGATTCTCATCGAGGGTTAGGCATTACTCATTCACAACCTTTTTGAAATACCATTTTTGTGAACATCATTTTGTTATCGTTTTGTATGCTCTTTCTTTCTTTCTTTCTTTCTTTTCTAAGTGACTAGCAATGTGTAGGTTGGGGGGTGTGATTAGTGCCCAAAAAGTTGTATTTTGAACCCTATTTATTATAGGTTTTGAGTGCTTTTTGTGTACTAATCATTCTAATTAACCCGATTTGCACATTAAGGTCCCTCTTATTCCTCTTGATCGCATTTTGTGGCTAATTTTGTAGTTTTTGCAAACTATTTTTGCAAAATTGTTGAATCCCGATCAAGCATGAAGAATTCGAGTCCTAACTTTCGCGACATTGCGGATCATAGGCGAGGAAAGGAAAGAAGAGCAAAAAATACAAGAAATTAGACACTGTGAAATTTGGTTCTGCGACCTTTATTCATCCTGTGACACTATTTCACCCTCCCGGCCTTTGTTCCTCTCTCCTGATTTGACCTTTGTGACCTTTTGGTACATTTTTTTGTTTCTTCCATTTATCCCTTACGCGGTTAAATGCTTTGTTGTTTTAGTATTTTCTCTTGTCTTGGTGGCTATAAGCCATTTGTATACAACGATATGGAGACTTTTCAGTGACTAAACTTTAGGATCCAATTCTCCAGTTTCCTTTTCTCCTTTTCTCGGCTGCCCAGACACACCTCTACGAGGACTATTGACTCCCGGGAGGATGGTTGGCTAGACCCTTTTCTCCTTGAAGAGGAGGGCTAGGGTTTGGAGGTAACTCACGGTTCTCTATTTTTAGCCGCATTTATGGGTATTTATGTTGATTTCTCTCAATCTAGGTTTAAATCATTAAATGCTTGGTTACCTGTTAGGCAAGCTTTTAGGGTTCGATGGATACTTAATGCTAGAGCCCCCTTTGAGATTCATTAGTTTGCCTCTATTAGTTACTATAAATTAGATTTATAATGGTATGTACTCACATTCTTAAGGGAGCATTCATGCTTTATAAAATCTTTATTTTCAAAGGAAAATTATAGGGATTAGTTTTAAAAGCTAAATGAAGATCTAGTTCGAGAAATGACTTTAGGTTATCCTCCGTATGAGGAAGTGAACTAGGGACTCTTAGTTGCCTTAGGACCTCGAGCCAGCGGCCAATGCTTCAAGGAGTTCTTTTCTTATTTTTCTTCATTTTATTTTTAACTTTGTAAACCACCGCCACCATTGTTTTTACCAAAATCCACTGTTTTCATCAAACCTTAAAATCAATGAAATTACCATTTTGAATCACTGTAATCGATTTATCTGAAGAAAACTCATCCACAATGTTCGACCACAGAGCTACTATCACTACTTGTTAGCTCTGCTCTGGCTTCGATAGGATTAAGGATATAAATTTTGTTTGATTAGATACACTCTGTACGAATGAAATGGCGTGTTATAGGGGATGGTGCTAAGTGCATTTGGCGGTATGGAACACTTGTGATCATCATCACTTGAAGTATTAGTGAATTTCTTTTATACATCATTTTTTTAATTTCATTTCAGCATCAAAAAAAAAAAAAAAAAAAAAGAAGAAAATTTCAGCTGCCGGGATCGTTTACGTGTTGTTTTGTGTTGCCTTATTTTTGTTGCAGGAATCCATGTTCCAGTGGATTACAAATTGAGAAGGCAAGTTGATCAGAAGTCAATATTCTTAGGGAACTGTGATGCAGATTGAATATTTAGTTTGAGGTAATGGAATATCTAGAGGAAGAAACTGACATAGTCGAATTACCCGGTGGAAATCACAATGCATATAGGTCAGTAAGGGATTATAGAAATCCTCCGTGGGTAATTACACCCTCTACATAAATTGCCCTCGACAAACGCACCATATGGAAATGCTTTAACCCTAGTTGGGAACCACACAAATTCCTCATGGAGATCGAGACCTCCACAATATACCTCCTCCACATCCACAGTATGCCTCTTCATCTCAGCCTTAACCACTACAGTCAACCTCTCCAGTGGGACAAGCCATCCTGAACCTCACCAAGCTAGTGGTGAAGCTTTGTGGAAAGCAGACAATCAATGCTCGATTAAATTAGGAAAATTGACACTAAGGAAAACATTGTGGAGCAGGAATTGATGGACTTCAAAGTGAAATGGAGGCGTAAATTTATCAACCTTGGTCTCAATTTCAAGGCTTGTCGATCAACATGTTCATCGAGAAGGAGTCGAGGAAGAGTACACAAGGTGACACCATGGTGGAGGTAGTGTCTAGCAGCCTCTGAGAAGGCTGTGAAAAATTTTGAATCCTCGGACATTGGTGTTCTTTGTCTTGTCCATCCCAGGAGAAAGAGAAGGAAGCAATCTCCTTTGCGCTAAGGAAGCGGTGGAAGAACACGAGTCTGATTTACCCTGCCCCCCCTCTTGGCTCGGAGTCTACATCTTTGCCTTCACGCACCACAATCCCGACCAAACCACTGTTCTTTGACTAAGGCCAGCCACGCTACATATTCAATACCATAGAGATTAAGTGTACCTCAATTGGACCTGCCACCATCGAACGTTGGCAGCACTCACATTGCATGGCATAACGGATGGTTGGTCTTGGTTCGGACATGGGCTTTGAACCTCGACGTTACTACGAGCTCGCCGAGTTCAATGGCCTCAAAGGCTTGAGGAATTAGTTGGGGAACATGGGTCTCCCAGCTTTGTTTCATTTTCTTATTTTAATTTGTATTTTATTTTATTTTATTTTTGATTTCTTTAATTTCTCTTCTTAGATTTTCTTTAATTTTATTTAATCTTTATTTTAGCTTAATTTCAATTTTTGCAACTTTTCTTAATTTTTTTATGTATTTATTTTGAGTTTTGTCAATTTTACTCTGTTGGAGAATCGGGGAAAAAAGCCATAAATTTTATGATGATTTTGCAAAAATTTACTTAATACAAAATTCGTAACACAAAAAAAAAAAATTTACATATGACCAAATTGTAACCATCTGTAACAGGAATATCTACAGTTTCCCATTATAAGACAAAACATTAACGATCAAAGTTAATTAAAGTTTTTATTATTATTTTATTTTATTTTTTATTTTATTATTAAATAAGAAAATTTAATTTTTATTTTCTTTTATTTTATTTTATTTTTGTTTTTCAAAAGAAAAACTGGTGCGAATTTTATGACATAATTTATGACCCTCGCCCGATTTCGCGGCTATTTTGTTTTTTGAGTCATAAAATTTTTTCATCAGAACTCAGTTTTAGGCATTGCACTTGTACGATTAAATCTTAGAGTGTAGAGGAATCCAAATACAGCTGAAATAACACTTATAAATTATTATGAAGGTATAATTTTCAAGTAACCCAGCTGGTCACTTTTTTCCTTTCTTTTCTTCTCCCTAGCATTTATTTGAAGCCGAAAATTGGGTGGGTGTCGGTGGAAAGTTGCAGAAAAGTCTCCTATCTAACAATGAGTACATTTCATCAAAAGTGTACTTCCTTCTCTAATTTTAATCCAAACTATTCGGACAATGTGACATTTAGTTTGGGGGAAGAGTTAGCAAAGGAAGTGGCATTTATTTATGTTTTTTTTACTATTTTGAGCAAGCCCATTTTGTATGTTCAATGACTTTCTGGTTTTTCTTTTTGTGAAGTTGTTATACTATACGACTTACTTTTAATTCAGTGCACCTATTTTTTTGTGGTTTTGCCTAACACACATAGGATTGGAAAATTGAAACTTTGTCTAATCACATTTGATGTTAGATTGAGTATTATGCTTTAGTTAGGTGGATGGTAGTTGAATCCTTGTTTGTTTGACCTTCTTCACCTTTGGCTAACCACACACAGTGCACATCATTTTCAACAATAGAATTTTGAAAACGCCTACCTCCTAACATTAAAACTACCTGAGTTTTTTGATACACATATTAGGTTAAAGAGGCGATGTGTCTTCCCAGTAAAGAAGTGGAAGAAAAGAAAAAAGAAAAATTGCAATGCTTACCTTGAAACTGGTATGATCAGAGGGTATATGGCAACCTTTAAACACAATTGCCACTAAGCGGCCCGGTTGAGCATGACTTAGTGCTAGCTACGGGTGAGATCAGGTGAGTTTAACATGAGTTCTTAGGTGTTAGGAGTTTCAATTCATTGGTCGAGTGAAACACGAAGAGTTAGTGGTCGAAAGATCCTTATGACTTGGTGCCTAAGCCTTAATTGGTTGAGTCATTGGTGATCCCCTTTACGTGGACTTTGGTGAGGTCGATTCCTCGACATTATACCTGTAAAAATAGTTGGCCCAAGAATAGAGTGGGTCCTGATCTATTTAGGTTGGTTAATTAAACTCAGTGGAAGCGTGAGTTGGTTGGGGGAGTATAGTTTGGCGGTTTATTGTTGAGAGTTGATCAAACCAAACACACTTGGTGAGTTCAGTAGAGTCTACAGTTGATTCACGAAAGAGCTCTTTGATACTCGATTTTGTATAGGCGTTAATTTCTCTGAGAATGGTTATTGGGCAAGGGTTTCGATGGTCTCTATGGGGATTAGAGGCATTACTCATTCACAGCCTTTTGAAATACCATTTTGTGAACATCATTTGTTATCGTTTTGTATGCTCTCTTTCTTTCTTTCTTTCATTTCTAAGGACTAGCAATGGCAGGTTGGGGTGTGATTAGTGCCCGAGATTGTATTTTAGACCTGTTTATTATAGGTTTTGAGTGCTTTGTGTACTAATCATTCTAATTAACGATTTGCACATTGAATTTACTATTCTCTTGATGCATTTGTGGCTAATTTTGTAGTTTTGCAAACTATTTTTGCCAAAATTGTTGAGTCGATCAAGCATGAAGGAATTAGGGTCGAACTTCGGCGTGCGGATCATGATCATGGATCAAGCAGAAAAGAAATCTATCTGATGTAGGAACCTGCTTTGTCGGTAAAATTGTAAGAAATACTTAACAAACAGTTTGCTGGCATTATTCTTTGAGAGTTAGACAATAGTCCTATGAGTATCTTTAGCTATAAATTTGTGTTGATATTTTGATCCATCACTCACCTTAAATAATGAAAAGAGAAGCAAAGTGTGAGCTAGTCCATAAGTTTTGGCGCCGTTCTTGAGTGATCGAAAGAATTAATTAGATCGATATTAGTGAAGAGAAATACTAATTTGGACATTTTTTAAGAAAAGAACAAAAATAGCATTGGCGGTGACAGCATTCAATCACTAATTTTAACAAACATTTGAAAATATTTGTTAGGTTTGACTAATCCACATTAACTATGGAAATTAATACTTTTATTTCGAAAACCTTTAATGCATAGGAAGCAGGGATATGACACGATTCCGGCCGAGACAATTAGAAGGCAGCTCAGGCTTAAGAAAAACAAGAAGCGGAAAAACCGCATTCAATGAAGAGACATGACGAAACGGAACGGAAGGACGACGGGAAGATTTAATTCTTGAGCCTGATGGAGAGTTTCACGGAGCTATGTTCAAGAAGAGTATTACAGTCGGGGCGACCTCGATTGGATGCAAACAATTTTCAACTAAATGGCCTTAACATTCACGATAGTTCAATGACATAAGTTCTTGGTCCTTGATGAAGACCCGAAAACGAACACACAGGAAGGATTTCTCGGGGATGGGGCCCCATCCGGTGTTGAGCGAATTGAGGCAGGAGGTGATACTTCACATCTCTTCCATTTTTGCTTTGAGAGACATAGCAGCCACATGGTATGAATCATACATATAGTTACATTTATTGCCAGGAAGAGGTGTGAAAACCGCAATGATTCTTTCCAGTCTAGCCAGAGCGGAGAGATAATTGATTGAGAAGAGGAAGATGAGCTATATTTGCTTGGAAAGATTTAAGATTGCTGAAGAGGTGCTGATGCGTGAGATAGACTTGAAGACCCGGATGGTTTAGTATATCATGCTACGAATGATACATCAAAGAATTATTACTCCGATGCCTTCATGTTGTGGAGCATTCGAAAAGGTGATGAAGAAATAGAGATCGATAAAGGACACGGAAAAATGCAATATAAGCTCCATCTGAGTTTTTCAAAGTAATGCAGAGGAAAATGGGTCATAGGTGTGAAAATAGCGATAATAGAACTAAGTTGGATGCTATAATGCATAGGATGGAGCCAAGCAAGAGAAGATGCACTGCTCATGGAAATAAGGCAATTAGAGAAGAGATTGATGAGAAAGAAGTCTTGATGAGGTATAGGAAGAAGATTCTTATTGTCTTTGAGAGGCTAAGTACGTGAGCGAGCAAAGAAGTTATCATTTCAAGCCAAATCCTAGCACACTTGTACCTTCCGTATTATTTGAGGAACCAGTGAGAATTTCTCATATGGTGGAGAGGCATTACATGTAGCTGAGGCGAGAGGCTGACATCCTCGACAAGGATATCGGCCCAACCGCAAGGTTCGGCGATGACGACAAGGGAGGCGAGGCGGCGTGAATATCGAGGGTCGGAGGAGGCCCTACCATTTGAGGAACAAATCTTTGCCGAGTTCATGGGGATAACGAGAGGCTATTACAATTCCATGAACATAAACTATCGACTTGGAAACTTGAAGTCGGCACGGATGTTTGAAGAATGCAATTGCTTCACTAAAATCTAGAGACCACAAGTAGACAATTGGCCCTAAGATATGCCAAATCAAAACAAGGGAATATTCCACTAGTGACACAGAAGAACCTAAAATGCATGGCAATTGATTGTGAAGTGGGAAGGATTTGGCAACTGAGAAAGGCAGAAAAGCGAAGGGCGAGGCGAAAGAAGGGGCGAAAGAAGAAGGAAAGAACCGGCTGATTGAACGGATGAAAGGAAGAAATGTGAAGAAAGTACCGGCTTATGCTCTGCGAGTGCCATTCCCGAGACTTGAAGTCGCAGGTTGTCTAAATTCTTGGATCTTTCGAAAAATAAATAAATATCCATTTGCGGTGATCGAGTCAAATGCCTCTTTATCTGTTGAAAATTTACGGAAGGAGGTGCTGAGCAATAAAGAAATGGTGAGGAGGGTATAGTTAACTTGAATGCTTCATGCATTCTTTATTATCCATGACTCCCGAGAGAAAAGATGAAAAGACCTGTTTGTTTCCACTATCCATATTCTAGGGAAATGTGAATTCAAAGAAAGCTTTATGTGACTCTGGAGCAAGTATAAAGTTGATGCCTCTATCAGGTGGTGCGGAGACTTAGTTTGGGACTAGCAGCGTGATTACTTCTGGGATGGGTGATGGTCCCGACAGCCTGACGAGAGGCGATGCAGGAAGATGTACTCGTCGAGGACGGGAAATTCATTTTCCCAGTAGATTTTGTTATCGTACAGATGGAAGAAGATCCTCAGTTCTCTATTCTTTGGGAAGACCTTTTGCCCAGCAGAATTTGTAACGATCGGCGTATAGAAGGTGGGCGACACTTTCGAGTTGGGAATGAAAGCGGTGCATTTTAGTATTAATAGAGTCACGGAACATCCTAATGTAGAGGAAAGGCGGTTGTATGGATTTGTAAGAAACAATAGCCTTCATTGATGAAGTGAATTATGATTGTATCATTCAAAACTCTACTCAGTAAGTGGATGAATTTTGATGCAGGCTTTGATTGTAAGTTAACGCTAAGAATTTGTTTAATATTAAGAAAGCGATCCTCGAGTATAAATGAAAGCAGTCAAGATGAAGTGAGCGACGGACACAGCGAGCTCATGGGCGAAACTAGTGCGAAGGGTTAACATTGGAAGGAGTTGCCCGGTCATTTGAAATATGAGTTTTAGAGCCCGAGAAAAGAAAACCGGTTATCATATCGGTGCGTGGCTGGCCCAGAGAATAGAAAGTTGATGGTAATTTTGAGAAAAATACAAGGGAAGCAATTGCTTGGTCAATTGAAAGATCCCAGTATCGACCCCTCTTGTTGTATGCCTGAGAATATTCTTTGGAAGATAATACGAAAACCACATTGAGCATCAAGGAGGTGAGCAGTCGGAAAAGTTGTCATAAAAGAAGTCGAAATGGTTAAATCACGGGCTTTATATATGCTATATCGAACAGGTTCTTAGGTAAGCCCGGTACATGTGGTTCCCCGAGAAGGTGGATTCCATTTATGTCGAGAAATGAAGAAATGAACACTTTATTCTATAAGAATGACGGGATGGAAGGTTTGTGTTGACTCACGAAAAATTGAACCTTCTTGACGAGGAAAAGGATCATTTTCCCTACCTTTCATCGATCAAATCTTTGGATAGGTTGGCGGGACACCCTCATTTTGTTTTCTTGATGGATACTACTGGATATAACCAAATAGCTATTGCACTGAAGATCGGGAAAACCCACTTTTATACCAGTGGTTTTTTTAGTTTTAAGTGTACATTTGGACTATGTAATGCTCTGGTACCTTCAAAAATTTATGATCATCTATATTTTACGAAGTCAGGTAAAGAAGTTATGAGATCTTCATGGATGATTTCGATTTTAAGACAATGACATAACACAGGGACCAATTACTTGAGTGCAAGAACTTAAAAATCTGGCTCAGATTGAAAAATGCCATTTATGGATTCTGAAGGGAGGATTGTCTTAGGGCACATGGTTTTTGCGGGGGCTTGGAAGTAGACAAGCAAAGGTTTCAATTATAAGAGACCTAATGCCACCCACTACGGTCAGGGAATCGAAGTTTCTTAGGACATCTCTTTGGATTTTATAGAAGATTTATCGAGATTTCTGAAAGTGCTGGACACTCATGGTTCTGGAGGAAGATAATCAGTTTTGTTAGATGGAATCTTTGGAAGGCGTTGAGAGAGTGAATCGAGACTAGTGGAAGCTCCCATCATGGCAAAACCAGTTGGAGCAGAGAGTTTGAGATCATGTGTGATCACGGGTGATTTTACGATGGGGCTGTATTGGAACAAAGAGGAAAAAGTGTTCAAGGCCATCTACTATGCTAGCAAAACCTTTAATGAAGCCTGAGAAAATTACTCTACTGCGAAAAGGAGATGGCAATAGTGTTTGCATGTGAAAAGTCGAGGCCCGTATATATTTTGGGTCCATTGTTGTAATTTTGCCCGATCATGCGTGATTAAATATTTGATGGCAAGAAGGAAGCAAAGCCAAGATTGATCGGTGGGTATTATTGTTGGGAATTTGATTTAGAAATTAAAGACAAGAAGAGGCGTGTGATGTGATAAGCGATCACTTGTCGAGTAGAAGGAACCATCTGAAAAAGGAAGAGAAATGGCGAGAAAATTTTCCGGATGAGCGGTTATTTGTTTGTCACTCGAAATACCTGGTATGCGATATTATGAATTTCTTAGCTTGTGATTACCACGTTATTCATGAAAAAAGTTAAGTTTGACAGTGGTATTACATACGGGATGATCCGTATTTGTTTAAAGGAGTTGATGATTATAAGTGTGTACGAGAAAGTGGTAGTAGATTTTGAAATCACTCATTATACCTTAGAGGTGCTGGAGAGATGGTGACCACAAAAGTCTCCGATCGGGTTTCTTGGCCTATAATTTCAGGAGAAATTTGTTTTGAATGGGTAAAATTATGTGATCATGCAAAATGGAAATATGGAAAAAGACATAGAGATCACCCTGCAGATATCACAGTGGTGCAATTGTTTACGTGTATAGAGAATGGTTTGTAGACCTTCGAAACTCCTTGGTAATCATATATACTGTTGTGGATTATATATAAATGGGTAGAAACGTGGCTTTAATCTAGAATGATGCCAATATAGTTTTGGATTTTCAAAAATATTCTGCGATTGGGACTAAAGATATGATGATGATGGAAGAAGTATTTTACAAATAAAATTCTGTTTGACAACTCATGAAGCGAATATGATATCAAACACATTATGAGCTCCAGCTTATCATCCTCAAACAATGGCATTTGAAATTCTGACCAGAAATAAAAATTGGAAAAGCTGTGTAGTTCATGGAAAGATTGGTCTTTGAAACTGATGAAGTGCATTATGGGCATCAGGACACTTTTAAAACTCCATTGAATATCCATGGACTTGTCTTTGAAAAAATATCATCATATCTCATTTAAGACCACAAAGCCATGTGGACGTAAGCAGCTAGCTTTCAGAGTTTCTGGTACAAGGAAGAGAGACTTCTCAAGCCCAGATAGCTGGAAGAAGCGAAAACGAAGCCTATGGCTGATGCTAGATATCCCGAGGTGAGACAAAGAAATACTTTGATCAGATTAGGAAGAATTCAGGAGTGAGATAAGGTCTTGTTGTTTAACTCCAGTTAAGATTATTTGGGAAACAGATAAAATGGGTGGACATATAGTGGGTATCAAATACTATTACTGGGCAGTGATGCTGCTGAGGTGATCGTAGGAAAGAATTAAGATTAATGAACTGGTAAACACTATCTGGTAGGAAAGAGGCTGTTTGGTGAGATTGAGAAGCACAAGCGTGATCATTCAGATCAAAGCGGAGCGACTCATGGGAGGCAAACCATATAGTTTTTTTTAGTTTCTTTATATAGACTTGAATTTTTTTTTTTTTTTTTTTTTTTTTTTTAAGTTTTTGAAATTTTTTTTTTTAGTTCTAGTCATGTTTATTAAATTACTTTCAGTTGTCTGAAATAATTAAATCTTTTTTGAATTGTTGCAATATGGGTGAAGATCAGTATTAGGGAAAGAAGACAAACTAGGAACTACTCGATACTTCACGGAAAGAACGACAGAAAGAGTCTTTCCTTACATAAATCGTAAATTGATTAAAATATATTGATTAATGATGAATCTGATTCAATTAGATTACTAAATTAACCACAAATTAATAAGAAGTGGCGATTGATCATCAAAATTTAGGGCAAGTGTAGACTAAGTGCGCGACCAGTTGATGTCGCGGCGAAGTTCTAGGGTACTTAACTTGATTCAATGAGAAGGAAGAACAAAGGGACAGTCCACGACCAAAAGTTATGGTGACATCAATTGAAGATGCGACATAAATTAAATCATAAACGGAAGCTGCGAGGGCCTTGAAAAAGAACCATTCCTTCAAAAGAGTGGTGAGTCGCGACTCAATAGGTCCTCAAATGCACGATGTACTTGCTGATGATAACATCTCCGAGTTGCCATGCGACAAACAATAAATCAAGTATGACATCAAAAAAAAATCATAAATTTGATGATTCATCTGTTTAATTTGAATCTTTAAAATTGTCTTGGATAAAACATGATTGAAAGTTGAGAAATTGTATTTATATTAGTTGAGGGTGATGCATAGTGATTGTTTATAGTTTTGCATGTTCGATATAAGTTTAGTCATGGTTGTTTATTGGATTGGATAAATGAACTGCTATTGTAATTTGAAGTATTAATTTTGTATTTACACAATTCTCTGTGTGACTAGATTTTTCAGTCACGACGTAGAAATTATAGAGTTATGACAGAAAAGCTTTAAAAGGTAAAATCTTCTTGGGTGGACAACGGTGAATAAAGTCATTTAAAATCATTGATTTATTATTTAAATATGTTATGTCTTGACCACAGAAAACATGATATGATATTTCGAACGACATCTATTTCAATTCGAATCTAATAAACTATACCACTATTACTTCTGTTTTTTAACAGTATTCAAAAAATGCGGGAATTAGATAGTTATTAACGCTAACAAATTAATTCCTTGATTAGGCAAGCGCTCGATTATGTTATAATTTCTGAGAAGAGAATATGTGGGAGGAACTTAGGAAGGTATAATCTTACCACCCTCGTTCTAAAGTTCCATGAAGCATCAAAACAGAATTCGAAGTCTCATTCAATGCATATATCGAAAATTTAAAGAAGAATAAATAGCCTTGTTCTTCCAGAGAGCTAAAATCACTATAAAAGGATGGGAGGACAAGGGAAGAATAAACAAAAGAAAAAGGAAGATGGAAAAGAAAAGAGGAGCTTCAAGGTGATGAACCGCGAGTTTATGGAATGAATGGAGTCGGAGAAAACAAGCCCTCCCATTCCTTATTCCATAAACGATGTGTAATCAAGGCGATGGGAAGGAATTGGAAGAAGGGTTAATTAGAACCCATCAACGAGGAAGAAGCTCGAAGAAAAGGGAAGGCTCAAATTGTTGAGCGACCTTATTATGATGATCCTCATGAAGAGAGCCAGTCTGGCGAGTAGTGACTTTAAACAGAGGCATAACCTTGAAGATATAGGATTTTAGATCGAGAAATATAGGGTTTTTCGAACTTAATTCTGATTTTATTTGTAAGAGGCAGTTATTACAATATGAAATATTTAGATCTTTGGGTAAAATTTACATTGACTTACAAATTATTTGTTCATTATATTTGAATTGTGTTTACGTGTTATTTTATTTTAATTTAGGAATCAAATAATAATTACATTCTTCTCGAAACGAATTTTCCAGAAAAAATAGGGGCATGAATAAAAGCTGGAATTAGGAGTATTCTTGTTCACATTCAAATTCAGTTTATTTGCAAAAATTGTAAAATTGGTTATTACTGATGGAACAAAATACTTGGTTAAAATAATGTGAGTATACAGTGAATAAGTACAAGTCTTGAAGAAATAATACACATTGGTCAACAAAACTTATGAAACTTGACGGGAATTAAGGTATCTTACAGGGGTCGAGGATTTAGATCACAGTCTGAACTTGTTTGATTATTGATTGAAATGAAAATCTGGGTGAACAATATGAGGAAATATTAAAATATATGGCAGCAGACCCTTTTAAACTATACCTAAAATGTGCTTAACATATTCTCACAGTTCTAATTTGAACTAATCAAACTATTTCTTCAATAAACAATTGAAAACTAAAATTATTAACTACAATGACCTGCAGTAAGAACCCAAATTATCAGTTTCTAGTTCAGAAGTTTAGTATAAAGGAAGAAACAGTTGGGGGAATAATATTCCCGATTTTGACGAGAAGGGTTGAAGAAGTAAAGAAAGCATAAGCTGAGCAAATAAGGAATAAGTTTTGTCTTGGCCTATTTCCTTGAACGAATTAAGCTCGTAGGGGTGTTTAACACCTAACTACCCTAATACCCATTGGTATGGGAATTGCTAGCCCAAAGTTCTCTAAGAGTAATAGAAAGCACAAGACAAACTGTTGCACTATTCCAAAATCTTGAAATAAAAGCAAAGGAGTTAAGTAGAAGATGCAGATCAGTACATATGGAAGTTGAGATTCATTAAAGAATTCAAAGGAAGGCAGGAGGCTAAGATTGAGGAGAATCGGGAAAAGAACACAAATGAAAAGGAAGAAAGTTGGAGAGCCTTGATGTAGAGACAAGATAGGCGGGTGATTTACAACCTAAATTTTCCATTATCTACCCAATTACCTAAGCCCAACTTGCCACAAGCTTTGAAAGACCTCATTGATTTGAAGGTTGAATTTACCTACATTAGTGGAGATCAATATGAAAAACAAGCATATGGGACTTTGATGAACAGTCTAAGAAAACTCCCAGAAGATTAACTAAATTCAATATGAAGTTGAAAAGGATTGATGACCTGCACACACACACAGAACAAGACTTGTTGAATAAACTATTTAAATACATTAGTTTATCAAGAAATTTTATAATAGAAGTACACCATGCCTTGTTCTTGCATCAAAACTTAAATTTGAAATAATAGTGATATCTCTTAATTCCATATCAAAGGTGGGTAAGAAGAGTAATAGAATAAATCAAAAAAATGTCCTTAAAAATTTTCTAAGCTTATTTGTTTAGGATGAACATTTTGTCTTCTTTTCTTCATGAGACAAGCCGAATTTTAAGTTGGGGGAATTTGATGAGTCAAAACTCATTAGATTTTTAATCCATTTTTAAAGTTTATAATGAGAATAATGATGAATTGCCTGCCAGAAAGCGAAATGGTGAATCAAATTCCAACTAGGAAAATGTCTGACATAAAAGCAAATTTTAGCAAAAATCATAAGAAATCGACTGTATTGATTTGAAGTGGCTGGGGCAAGTCGCGACGGGAAGTGCGAGTTTTAAATGATTCAAATCCGACCTCGACAAATTTGGCTTTGAAGAAGAAAGCCCAAGATAGTGAATAAGTGAAGTCGTGACTGAAGAAGGGGAGTGAACAAACTCTGGTGACAGTGAAATAAAAGCACTTTCGAATGAAGAAGTTGTGTGACATCATTGCGGTCGCGACACCAAGCGGAGATAAATGATCGTGATACCACCATGAGGTCGCGACAAGGGTGGCTTCTGAAAACCTGAGAATAGCCTTCTCAAGTAAATGAAGTCGCAACTAATTTTGAAAGAAAGGACTTGGTCGCGACTATGTGATAAACAAGTAAAGGAGGTCGCGAAACTCCAAATCAGACGACCCGAAATTAATGATGAAGCGGGACGCGGTCTTCAGCGACACCAGCGAGTCGCGATAGAAATGAAAACTTACTTGATAGACATAGGTAGTGACAGCGAATAGAAGTTGCGACAAAAAGATTTTCAAAGAGATTGAACATGGAGGTCAGCGTGATTCAGACGAGATAGAGACATTAAACAGATGAAGATATCGGCGATCGTTTAGTGGTCGCAACTTATCGGCAAAGTATCGTAATTACATGACATCGGTTAGTGTTAGTCTGCGACATCGATTACTGCTAGTGTGGTCGCGGCGATCCTTGATGGATTGCGACATCATTCCCAAGAATGGAGATCGCGACATCATTTATTTGTCGCGACATCAAATCCCAGCAGATCTGCGAAGACAAGTCTGACAAAGCTTCCACGACATCAAAGAGCTCATAAGCATAACATTGAAGTCGGGGCGTATGATTAGTCGCGACATTCAAAGGCTCTCAATGCGAGAAGGTGAAGTCGCGTCATTGGTGGCGACATCGGTTAAAGGAAAGAAGGTCACGCGTCATTTATTTGTGTGACATCATATCGAGGATGTTAAAGCCAGTCCTTGGCCAGATAACCTGCTGAGCGAGACGGAAGAAAGCGAAGTCGCGGCCGTATGATTGAAGTCGACATCAAAACGACTCATAAAGCGAGCAGGTGAAGTCGCGGCGTGAAGGAGGTCGACATCAAGTCAGGTCGCGACAAACAAATGGGTCGCGGCATTAGACAAACTCGATGGGCTGGATTATTTTGAAATCCACAAATAGGTGCATCGAAGTTAGGGACTGACTTCGAACCACTGTAATCTGTGAAGCTATTTGTGAAGCGCGACTCTTGTGGCTCGAGAAAGAGAAGTCTGGGTAGCCAAGGCTCGTTTATTCCCCAATTTTACGTTTCTTTTCTTTATTTCTTTATTATTTTAGATTAGATTAGAGTAGATTATTGTGCATTTAATTTACGGACTGGATGTTAGTTGTTTTGAAGTTGAAGATTTGAATACGAGAATGTTATTTTCTTCAAATTCTTTGCTGGTTCGTTTGAAGTCCAAACAAATTTTAGGTCGAACTTCGATTCCAGTTCACGGTAGTTCTTTTGATCGAGAGAGCTAAGATTAGTGTAATGAAGTAATTTAGAAACCCGGCCAGTTGAATTTACTCACATTGTTAGAATTTATCTTTTTTTGCAAAAATTTATCGAGTCTACTTGAGCTTAGGTCTTAGATACCCTTCTTTAGTTTGTTTATTGTTGTATACGATCCAAATATTAGTGTCCTATACACCTTAATAGGATGTTTCATGCTCACGATTTCCGGAGGCCCTCACAGGTGACAGAGGAAGGTGGAGAGTATTGAACTAATATCTGAAGGTATCGAACTAATATTGGGGATCCCAATGGGCTTTGTGAATTCTAATCGATAAATCTTCTTCTCACTTGAAAGCGAAATAGGTTGAATGACTTATCGATTAAAATATGAAGCGGAAGATTCGCCTCGATTAGGAGCAGGTAAGTTCGATCCGGTGTTAACGAGGATCTAATCAAAGGAAAGAATGAAGCTGTTCCAATTTTGAGGATGAGAAACCAGTATAGTGTAAACTCATGCTTTGCCTATGTCTTAGGAGCTAAGGTTTGATCCATGTTGCAGGTATGAAGTATTGAAAGAAAAACCGAGCAGGCAGCTTTCAGTTAAAAGTAGTTATCTAATCCTCGCATTCAAAAACGGGAAGATTAGATGATGAAATATGTCGTGGAGAGATCCACATGGCATTACCTTCTTCCTTGAATGGATTATAATGGTTTCATGAAGCAAGACAGGGTAGTCTGCGGGGGTGATGTTTCTAGCCATTTGTATTTTCAATGTTCCTTTAAAAGCTAAGCCCGGTCGGACCAGTTCTTTGTTTGCACATTTTAGTTTTAAACGTACTTCATTTGTTCTAGTTTACATCTCCTTATTTTTTCATTGCTTTCAAAGTTGCTGAGGATATATCAATTGCAAATCATAGTCAAATATTATAAAGCTTGGTAATTCAGGGTAGTTGATTGAGAATTCTTGAGATCTTTGTGGGATCGATATCTGGACTTAAATCCACTTTATTACTTGTTCGATCTGTACACTTGCAGAATCATGGATCAAAACCAGAAAGAAACTATCTATTCTTAAGGAACCTGCTTTTAATCATTAAAATTGCTCGAAAATACCTTAAACAAGCTTCATGGCATTATTCTGGGGATTAGACAATAGTCCTATGGTAATAACGCTATAAATTTGTGTTGATTTTTTGATCCATCACTCACACTTAAATAATGAAAAGAGAGAAACAAAGAGTGTGAGCTAGTCAACAAGTTTTGAGCGCGGGTTCTTGAGATAGAAAAATTAATTAGATCAATATTCGACGAAGAAGGAAATACTATTTGGACATTTTAAGAAAAAACAAAAATAGCATTTCAGCGGTGACAGTGATCACTAATTTTTAACAAGCCATGTTGAAAATATTTGATAGGTTTACTAACCATTAATATGAGTGCTTTTATTTCGGGAAAACCTTTGTGCATGAAGAAGCTGAGGGGATATGGCTGGATCCGGCTGAACTTGAGTGGAGGCGCTCGAGCTTGAAAACAAGCGAGAGGCAGCTATGGCAAAGAGACATGATAATGGAGGAGCAGGAGAGATGCGACGGGGAAGACCCATTACCGGCACAATGGAGGAGGATTTGGGCTGTTATTCAAGAGAGTATTACACTTGATGGACGGCTACGGTGGATGCAAGCAATTTTCAACTAAAGCCAGCCTTAAGTACAATGGTTCGACAACATCGGTTCTTGGTCATGCCCCAGGAGACCCAGAAGCCGACTGGGAAAGTTTCTCCAAGATGGCTAATACAGTGGCTGACGAGGTGAGACCGGTGATAAAACTACATCTCTTCCCATTTTTCTGCTGCAGGGAACCTGTAGCCACATGGTATGAGATCCATTTACCATATGGTTACATTGATACTTGGGAAGAGTTAGTAGAAAACTTACTTAGGCGATTCTTTCCCGTCTCTCACTTGAGGACGCGGAGAAAATTGTATTCAAGAAGAGGGGAAGATGAGAGCACATGTAATGACTGCTTAGGAAAGATTCAAGATTCTTGAAGAGGTGCAATGCATGAACGGGCGAAGATTGGATGGTTTAGTGTATCATACGAATGATACATCCAAGGAGTGTGCTCGATGCTTCATGTTGTGGAGCATTCAAGCGAAAAGGTGATGAAGAGGCAAGAGATCGATAAAGGACGGAAAATGCAATATGAAGCTCCATCTGAGTTTTGAAGGTGAAATGCAGAGGAAAATGGGTCCTTGGAGCTTAGCAAAATGGCGATACTGTGGAAGATAAGTTGGATGCTATAATGCATAGGATGGACAAGCAACGAGAGGAAGATGCACCTTTGCTCATGAAATAGAAACTGAGTAGAAAGAGAATTGATGAGAAGAAGAAGTGTTGATGAGGGTATGAAGAAGATTCTTATGGTCTTTGAGAAATTTAGAAATACGTGAACGAACGAAAGTTATCATTTGAGCCAAATCCTAACACTGCCCATACACTACCATCAGTGGCTGAGGAACCATGAGAATTTCTCATATGGTGGAGAGGCATTACATAGCCCCAGCGGGGAACTGACATCCTCGACAAGGACTCTCCCGGCCAACCCGCCAAGTTCAGCGGCGTGTGAGGAGGCGAGCGAAATGAATACTCCCGGGGTCGGAGGAGAGACCACCATTTGAGGCAAAATCTTTGCGGTTCATGGGGATAACGAGAGGCTGCCTGATTCCATGAACATAAACTATCTGACTTGGAAACTTTGAAGTCTAACACCCAGATGTTTCAGAAGAATGCTAGTGCTTCACTAAAAAATCTAGAGACACAAGTAGAGACGATTGGCCACAGATATGCTAAATCAAAACAGGAACATTCCCTAGTGACACCCGGAAGAACCACAAGGAAGCTGCGTAGCGATTCAATTGAGAAGTGGGAAGGATTTGAGCGACAACGAAAGGCGAGAAGGGCGAGGCGGAAGAAGAGACTAAAAAGAAAGAAACGGCTGATTGAGCCGGATGAAGGAAGAAATGACGGAAAAGAAAGAAGTACGACTTATGCTCCTGCCAGTTCCATTCCCACGGGGGCTTGGAAGTGAAAAGAAGCAGTTTTCTAAATTCTTGGATCTTTTCCAAAGAGAAAAATAGAAATAAATATCCCGTTGCGGTGATCAATCAAATGCCTCTTTATGCAAAATTTACGGAAGGAGGTGCTGAGCAAGAAAGAAAGATGGTAGGAGGTATAGTTGCTTGAATGCTTCATGCATTGCTATTATCCAACGAGCTCGAAAGATAGAAAGACCACTGGGTATTTCACTATCCCTGTTACGCTAGGGAAATGTGAGTTCAAGAAAGCTTTATGTGACTCTTGGGGCAGAAGTATAAATTTGATGTCTCTATCGATTGGTGTAGAGACTTAGTTTGGGAACTAACCCAGCCCGATTACTTCTGAGATGGGTGATGAATCGATGGCACATGGGGGCATTACGGATAGTGTACTCGTCGAGGTTGAAATTCATTTCTGATGAATTTTGTTTATCCTGCGGATGGAAGAAGATCCTCGAGTTCCTGTTCTTTGGGAAGACCTTTCTTAGCAACGGGGGTACATATGATCGGCGTCTGAAAGGTGAGCCGACACTCGAGGAGTTAGAATGAAGCCCAGTGCATTTGTGTAATGGGAGTCTGGAACATCCTAATGTAAGAGGAAGGCAGGTTGTATGTTGTAAGCAATAGCCTTCTCGATGATGAAGTGATTATGATTGTATCATTAAACTCTATCAATGAAATTGAGATGAATTTCGATTACCTTGAGAGCTTTGATTGTGAAGTTACGCATGAAATTTGTTTAATAATGGCTCAGTCTACGATATAAATAAACTTGATCAAGATGAAGTGAAGCTGACGAGACCGCAATGACTCATGGGCGGGAAACTAGTGCGAAGGGTTAACATTGGAAGGAGTTGATCATTTGAAATATGAGTTTTAGAGCGGAAAGAGAAAACCCGGTTATCATATCCAGTGCATTGGCCGAAGGCGAAAGAATAGAAAGTTGCTGGTAATTTTGAGAAAATACAAGGAAGCAATTGCTTGGTCAATTGAAAATCTGAAAGGTATCGACCCCTCTGTTGTATACCTGAATATTCGTGGAAGATAATGCAAAAACTTACATTTGAGCATCGAAAGGAGGCTGAACCCGATCATGAAAGAAGTTGTCATAAAGAAGTTACGAAATGGTTAAATCACGAGCTTTATATATGCTATATCGTTCTGGTGTTGGTACATGTGGTTCCCCGAAGGTGGATTCAACTATGTCGAAATGAAAGAATGAACTTATTCCCTCTGGCGACGAGGATGGAGGGGTTTGTATCGGCTTCTGAGGAAAATTGAACACTACAGCCCGGGAAAGGATCATTTTTCCCCCTACCTTTCATCGATCAAATCTTTGGATATGTTGGCGGGACACCCTCATTTTTGTTTTTCTTGATGGATACTCTGGATATAACCAAATAGCTATTGCACTGAAGATCGGGAAAACCACTTTACATGCCCATTTTTTTTTTTTTTTTTTTTTTGGTACTTTTGCTTTTAGAGAAAAATGCCATTTTGGACTATGTAATACTCTATTATACCAAGATGCATGATGTCTATATTTTTTTATCTAGCGGAAGAATTATAGAGATCTTGTGGATGATTTGATTTTGAACAATGCACGCATAACACGAGAACTGATACTTCAAAGGTGCAAAGACAAAAATCTAGCTACGAATTGGGAAAAATGCCATTTATAGTTCTGAAGAGGATTGTCTTGGGGCACATGGTTTTACGCGGCGAGGGCTTGAAGTAGACCAAACAAGGTTTCAATTATAAGAGACCTAATGCACCTTTACGATCAAAGGGAATCGAAGTTTCTTAGGACATCTTTGGATTTTACAGAAGATTTATTAGAGATTTCTCAAAAATTGCCCAGGACCATATGCAGATTCTTTGGAGAAAGATAGTAAGTTTTTTTTTATGAATCCTATAAAGCATTTGGATAAATCAAATCCGAGACTAATTAGAGCTCCATCATGTAAACCAGTTAGAGCAGGAGAAGTTTGAGATCATGTGTGATGCGGTGATTTTGCAATGGGATTTGTATGCGGTGAAAGGAAAAAGTGTTCGAGGCCATCCACTGTGCTAGCAAAACCTTTAATGAAGCCTGAGAAAATTACTACCACTGCGAAAAGGAGATCTTGTGATAGTGTGCATGTATGAAAAAATTCGGGGCCATATATTTTGGGGTCCCATGTTGTGATACACAACGATCATACGACAGATTGAATATTTGATGGCAAAGAAGGAAGCAAAGCGAGGTGATCAGGTGGGCCATTGTTGCAAGAATTTGATTTAGAAATTAAAGACAAGAAGGGCAGTGACAATGTGATAGTGATCACTTGTCAAGAGTAGAAGAACCCAACTGTCTGAGAAAAGGAAGAGAAATGTAGAAAATTTTCCAAATGGCTTGAGTTATTTCATTTGTCCACTCAATCACCTAAATATCTTGATATTATGAATTTCTGCGGCAACAGAATTATGCACGAATTGACTACCGTGGAAAAAAAGTTAGGGCTGGCAATGGAGTGTGTGGGATGATCCATATTTGTTTAAAGAGGAGTTGATACGTTATAAGGAGATGTGTACCGAGAAAGTGGCAAGCAAAGATTTTACAAGAATGTCATGCATCACCTTATAGGAGGACACTTTGGAGGAGATAAACGACCCACGAAATTCTCAGGTCGTAGTTTTCACGGCCTCTGATTTTAGGTGTTTTGAATGGAGTAAAGTTTTGTGATCAATGCGAAGAATGGGAAATGTCTGAGCATGAGATTCCCTGCAATTATCTGGTGGTGCGATTGTTTGATGAATGGGGAATGGATTTTATGGGGCCTTTTCAGCTTCACTTGAAATGTATACATACTCTAGCGTGGATTATGTTTCAAAATGGGTAGAAGCAGTAGCTTGTCCTAAGAATGATTCAATCGGTTGTGGGATTTTTACGAAAAATATTCTTAAGCGGTTGCAGACGCTGAACTATAATTAGTGATGGAGGGAAGCCATTTTGCAAATAAGGTGTTTAGCCAAACTCATGGCGGATATAGTATCAAACACATTATGAGCTTGGCTTATCATCCTCAAACAAATGGGCAAGCGGAAATTCCAACGAGAGAAATGAAAATTGAAAGTGCGAGTTCATGAGGAAGATTTGTCTTTGAAGCTTGAAGTGATGCATTATGGGCATACGGGTTTGCTTTAAAACTCCCATTGGAATGTCCCCATCTGAGACTTGTCTTTGGAAAACCATGTCACCTCCCTCTTGAGCTGGAATACAAAGCCATGTGGGCACGTCAAACGGTGAACTTGATTTCAAGATTGCAAAGGAAGAGACTTCTCCATTGGACGACTGGAAGAGCGAGAAGCGAAGCCTATGGCAATCTTTAGAATATGCAAAGGACAAGACAAAGAAATGGCATGATCAAAGGATTACGAGGGAAAGAGTTCGGAAGTGGGGATAAGATCTTCTTTGTTTAACTCCAGTTCGCAGATTATTTCGAGGAGAAGCTGAAATCAAAATGGAGTGGACCATATAAAGTGGTGTCGAGTACTATTTTGGAGCGGTAACACTCGGGGCCCGATCTTTGGGAAAATGCAAAGTTAATGGGCCCAAAGGCCCGAAACACTATCTCTGATGGAAGAAAGGAAGACTACTTAATTTGGTGAGATTGAAGAAAGCTTAAAGCGACTAGTCCATTCAAGACTCGAAAGCGGACGTCGCGAGAAGTGACCCGCTATAGATTTTTTAGTTTCTTTATAGACTTTGGATTTTTTTTTTTTTTTTTTATTATTACGCGTTTTTGAATTTTTAGTTCTAGTCATGATTTGTTAGAAATTTATAGGTTAGTATTAGATTAATTTAATCTTTTTTGGAATTGTTACAATATCAGATGAAGAATCAAATGGCTCGGGCCAGTAGGAACAAACTCCGGGACTACTCCGGTACTTCACGGGACGAACAACTCGAAAAGAGGGATGCTTTTTCCTCCTACATAAATTCTGTGAAAATTGAATAGAATATTTGATTCTTTGTGTAGAATGATTATTGAATTGCTAAGGGTACAAATTACTAAGGAGTAAAAAGGTTGTCCTGATCATCAAATTTAGAGAATGAAGTGCAGTTAAGTCGCGACGATTTATTTCGCGGCGAAGTTGAGATCGCGTGAGAACATTTGGGTGGCAGCGAAACAGTCCTTCAAAGTAGCGAGGGTGAACTAGCTCAACTATTTCATAAAATACGTGTCGCGGCTGATGATAACTGTCACTCCACACGGTCTACTTATGTCGCGACAAAGCGATAATAAGTCGACATAAGAAAAAGAATGTGTCCGATTTGCAGGTAGTTTTAATTTTACCACTAAATTTAATGGCTGACACACAATTATGACTGAGAAATTAAAGTCGCGACAAGCACAAATAATGAGTAATAAAGAGCCCACAATAATAATTGAATTGCATTGTTGAAACTCCCCTCCTTTCACCATCTCATTCCTTGGAAGCAAATACAACCCTTCATCTTCGCGCTCTCTCTGGTTCTCGATTCTTGCAAACCCTAAATCAGAAGACTTCTTCCTAAAACCTTAGATTTCTCTAATCGCCAGACCTTCAACCCTCATCCCAAATGGCGAAATCATGGAAAGTATACCGGATGGGGAAGTTCATACGGAACTGAAAGGGAGAGCAGTCGTCGAACAACGAGAGAGTTGACCGGAGTTACAAAACAACGGAGGAAAAAGGGAAAAGAAAAGCGTAAGAAGGAGAGGAAGACGAGTTCGTCGAGAAGCTTTCTTCGTGCGGAAGAAGCACTATCGGAAAGTTTGTAGGAGAAAGAGGCGGCCCGACTCATCTCCACTGAGGAATTAATAGAGCAAAGAGGGTGGGGAGGAATTACGCAAACATCAAAAGTGCGGATATGCGTGTCGTTCGAATTCTATAAAATCTGGATTGGAAGGAGAACTGTTTATGTCGAGAGGAGTTTGGGTGCCTTATGGGCAAGGCTATTAATGAAATGTATGGAATGGAAGAAATGAAAAATGGATCGAATTAAGTTGATACTGACAGCCTAACATGAAGGTGAAGAAAATTGGCCAATGATGGGCGAGTGGAAGAAAGGAAGGAGAGCAAAAGACCACGGCGGGAGATTTGTGAAGGCAAAAGTGTGGTTTTACTTCATGGCCTCTGTTATGGTCCCTACCAAGCATGCATACGATAAGAGAAACAAGCCCAATCCTTCTCTATGCTATCTTCGAAGGATACAAGATTGATCTTCGGAATAGTTATTAGAAAATTCTATAATAGAGAGTACCATGAAGGGAATAA